>CM077116.1:273486757-273909257 GCA_039619475.1 Icerya purchasi
GGATATTCGCCCAGAAACAACACGAGGGAGAAGGATCAATTAAATGTAGAGTCGGTGTCAAATATTGATAGAATAAAAGAACTGAGGATCGGAACAATGGAGATCGACGGAAACGATAAGATATACGAAGCGTAATAAAGATTAGGGAGCTCTTACGTGATAACAGATCGGAGTAGAAAGAGAAGTACGTTGGTTCACGGGGGATGGACCAGTCAAAGAGAAGCTATGGTCAGGATCGCAGATGGCTTCTTCGTTAGGTTGAAGCGGCCTACTAGGGGATAGTGCGAGACGAAAACGAAAACGTGATGAAGGAAGAAGAGTATAATTAAGATGTAAGCGGATAATAGAGACAATAACGAAACGTTGAAGCGAAGAAAAATTGTAAAATAGATTAGGTTGGATGGAAAAATAAAAGGAAGGTTGATTGGAAAAGGAGGAGACGTAAAAATCTGACCAAAATTTAGCATGAAATTTTTTACTAAGTGGAAGCAAATTAGAAACGGGAATTTTAGTGAAATAAAAGCGGGAGGATCGAGCAGTCGTTCCGTTACCCTCTATCCCCAAATGACTGGGGACACAGAGCATACCAATGCGGATAGCATGAAGTGAGAAGAGAGTGTGAATGAGAGAGCGGATACGGAGGATAAACAAATCAGAAGAGTGAGAGGGGCAATGTGAGGAAATAGCTTTAAGAGCACACATGGAGTCAGAGATAATTGAATATTTAGAAGAAGATCGATGGGAGGAAATATAAATTATGGAACCTGGAATGGCCATTAGCTCTAGGATATTACAAAAAGAAGGGAGACGAAAAGATTCAGAGAAATTTATGCTCGGAAGGATAAAAAAAGCTCTAACTCCATTTGGCCCCTTCGAAGTAAAAATGGTCATGTGAGAAGGAAAACGGGATTCGATATACCTATGGAATTCCTGTATAACTGTTGTATTAGAAAGGAATTTGGAGGAAAGAGCTAAATGTAGAATACATTGGGAGGATTGGAGAGATCTGCAAAATTGAAAGAAAATTAAGGGAGATTATTGTAAGAAATTGTACACGATAAAAAAGAATTCAGCGGCAAAGCAATGTGGGTTAGGATAGGAATTTTTTTGGGAGTAAAGCGCCAGTTTTTCAGAATAGAAAGGTATGAAGGAATAAGTCTAGAGAATGATAGCGGTAAGCATTTACACAAGAAACGATATCCTAAATAGGATCTGCGGATGAAAAGGGGAAGCGAGTTTGACTCAACGAGAACTGCTATAGTTAATGTGATTGCCTACCAGATTGGAGATATCATGGGTTTCCGGGAGTTGTTTCGTTCCGGATTCAAGTCGTTTCCAGATATATACCTAATTTTAAATCGAATTGCAAATCAGAGAAATCTAGGAAAATAAAGGCGCATCATCCCAAAAGGTGAAAGAACCTGACCCCAGTATTCTCTTCAAATCCATTAGGCTTAGAACATTGAGAAAAGCTTAATTACACAATCTCCAACGCCTTGCCAAAGGTATGGAATTTACTTCACTTCATATACATTTGCATATACATTTACAGATACATACATATGCATATACATTTACATATACATACATATGCATATAATTTACATATACATACATATGCATATACATATATATTCTGTTTTTTTATTATATTTAGTTGTTTTCCCTGTTTTGCTTATCGATTTAAATTAGTTCACTTCTATTTTGTAACTATCTACATTATTTATACGAATTTCGTATTTTTTTTATTATCAAAGTTGTACAATTTTCTATATTAATTATCTTAATTTCGGAATTTTTTGTTACTCAAATTGTACTTTCATATCGACCGGACGTGTTTAATCCAACTCCTATATTTTTTAAATCACGTCTCTGGATACAACTCATTTTAAATCGATTACCTATTATTAAACGCATTTAAAAAGTTGTAAACAGGTGCAGCCATCGCGTATGCTCCTCAGTTTTTGTTTTAATTAGTTACTGATAAGAGCATATTACGTTTATAGTTTTACGAGACACCACCACTGTGACTAGTTATTACGAGTAAAGAACAGAAAGTATCATCGAATGAATCATCGACGAACTAGAATGGAATTTCCGATCAGTTTTCGAATCCGATCGGCGATGCAGAAAACAGGAAATTCACTTGCAAGAACTTCCCACACACGTTGCTACCTCTTTGCATTCAACTTAGAATCGAAGTCGATAAATCAACAGGTTAAACATTTATTACATTAACTGCGTCTGATTTGAACACCTGAAAATTTAACCTGGTTTATTAAAGAACCGCTTTTAAAATGAATTTTTATGTCGATTTTTCAGGTGTAATAATCAAAGAGAATTTTTAAATTCCATTTCTGTTATAGGTTCCGTTAGTAAACAATTATTAATTTTGCGTTTAACAAGTTGAAAGTAGCGTAACGTTCCATTATAAATCACGTGAACAATTTACTGACGCTCAATTTTTATTCCTTTACAATCAGGAGTGGATTAAAGATTTGCGGGGCCCAGGACTAATCCTAAATGAGGGGCCTCCTATAGAAGAAAAAATAATGAAAAATGTCATTATCATATATGTATGTGCAAACAAACAAGCAAACAAAAAAGAACCTACTTTAAAATTACGATATTTTTAAAAAATCAACTTTCTTACCCTAACAAACTGAATACTGCATAAATTGAACGTCAAATAAGGAATTTTATATATACATACATATATGTTAATATTTGTAATTTTTTATTAATAACATTGTTTTCTTTTTATACAAAAAAATATTTATATATTAATTACAACGTAATTCTTAGGCTACCCCCCATTCGAAAAAATGTTCCAATTTTATGTAACGCTAAATGTCCCAAAAAAATGTCCCAAAAAAATGTCCCAGAAAAATGTCCCAATTTTATGTAACGTTTGTTATATTTTGTAGGATTTTTGTTATTGTTATTTAAAAAATGTCACAATTTTATGTAATGAAATATGTAACGAAAAATGTAACGAAAAAATGTCTTAATTTTATATAACGGAAGGTAAATGTTAGAATAGGATTTTTGTGGTTATGTTATTTTTTGTGTATGTTGATGCCAGTAAGAATTACGTTGTAAATTTTGATCATTTTATACAAAGTATAGAAGAGAAAGAGACAGAAATGAAAGCAAAAGGGGTCAAGGGGCACAACCCCTTGCGAGGCCAAAATGGCCGAGTTTATATATATATATATATATATATATATATATAAATTAAATATTGCGAGTATCAAATAAATAATCGTTTCTCTAATAAAAATAAAAACTTTATTTATAATGCTGCCCTAAAGCGGTTTTCAAGATAATTTTGATGCACTCATGCGATGTTTTTGATCATGTCCTTTTTTTTATGCGAATTAAACATGCGTGTTTAAAATTCCGTAATTGTTTATGTGATCAGAAAAAAGTGAATTAAACGCGGTATGATTTATTCAATTTTTCGAAATATAAATATATTTATAAAATCAGCAATCAATTAAAACTCGTTTTTATTTTGAAATAATTTTTATACAATTCAAAATAAAACGTATAAATTTTCAATAAAAGTAAAAAATAAAATATTGTTAAAATTAAGAATATTTCAGATCGTAAAACGTTTTTCCATAGAAAAATTGACAACGATGCATGGGTATCAATATTTGAGTAAAGAATTATCAATAAGTTTGTCGAATGTTTATTTATTATTCAAAACGTGTGTTAAAAAGAACTCATTCATTATTTTAAACACAATAAATCATATAAAATTTCTATAAATATTCATTTTATGTAGCATTTAGTTTATTGGGAAAAAAAGAGAAAGTTTTATAGAGAAGAAGTACATAATTTTATTAATGAACTCATGTATTCTTTTTCTATATATATATATAAATTAACCGATTTATTTTTAAGATAAAAAACGCAAATTTAAAATAATGCATTTTTACGGTATTGAGTACGTTAGGAAAGAAACTGAGATTTTGTACGTGGAATTTTTTTCTGTTGAAGAGCGCGGGGCCCCCTGGAGACTGGGGACCGGAGCTATACCCTCCCTTAGCTCCCCCCTCTTAGATCCGAACCTGTTTGCAATCCCTTTAGATTAATTGAAGAAATGTGAAAATTACAGAAAGTAATTCGGTATATGAAGCGCAAAAGGAAACATATTTCAAAAGTTGCACCATTCTGAGAGTGATTAACACCCGTCATTTTAAAATTACGCAAAATGCCGTTTATGTATGTATATTTCAAAGCATTTATAATAGAACTGCAGATACGGTTAAAATGCTTTCTCCGCATTTTGATTATTTTTTGCAGCGATGCCGAGAGCTGTAACAATTATTAAAAAACTACTCAAATTAATAAAAACAAATGGTGTTCAATGTAAATAAATCCATACTTGTCTGTTAATATTCATAAACATAAAATAAATAAATACCTCGATAACGAACGAAAATAAGTAATTTATATTTAAATAAATTAAAATAAGTACCTCAATTTAAGGAAACGTTTTCGGGTCATATCATCAGCTAATAATACATAGTGTACTCAAAACTAGAAATACACATTTAGTTTTATTTAAGTACACCCTACATTGTTAGGTGATGACATAGCCCGAAAACGTTTGCTTAAATTAAGACATTTATTTTAAATTATTAAAATTAATTGTTTTATACTTATTTTCATTTATTATCGAGGTATTTATTTATCTTATATTAACCTCTGGAGAGTGTTATAAATTACTACAATTGCGCCGATTGATATGTTTGCTAATAAATCACATTCATATTTGTATTCACATTTGATCTCTCTCTCTCCGTGTCTGCAAAAAAATGCGCTATATACGTTCGATAAGACTTAATGCAAATATACGACAGATTAACCATTAACCGCTACATTTTTGAGAGAAAAAAGGACTGACTTTAATAAGTATAATTTTTAAAGGTATATGCCGTAGTCAAGAGGAAATATACGTTCAAACGTACCTCGAAAATAAAAGAAAAAAAAAACACGTGCATGCTGTTTAAAATTCATAACATAATTTTTGTATATCGAGATATTAAAAAGTAAAAGGCACGTGTAATTGAGCAATATATTAATACATACGTGAATCCCTCCTGGGGTCCACCTTATCATGGTGGAAGGACTCAGTAATGTCCAGCAATACCGTCGGGAGTGTATACTCCTAGTAGGGCCATTCAAAGCGGTAAGGTTAGTAGGGTAGGACATGAAGCTAACGGATCCACATGGAGCTGATCAGCAGCGGCACCATTACTCTTTCAATGCTGGTGAAGAATGACTTCATTTAAGGCTTGATTGGGATACTCACAGGCAAAATTACATATTAATTCCCCCGAATGTGATACGGCGATCAGGTATGCAATGGAAAACTTCTTAAATCCAATGTTTGTATAACTGATTTTTGGGATGCACGAGGAAAGGTTTTACTTAAATCGACGTATCTTCGAACTCGTTCACTGTAAACTGAAACTTTCGTCAGTTTAAGTTAATTTATGTGTCTCTTAAACATATTTATATATCCCCAATGTGTAATAACGAACGTTACGAATTTTGTTAACCGATTTAATTTCGAAATAAAATGAGGTCTTCGACATTTAATTGACTCTTTAGATTATACCGTTAATATTATTTCGGGCATCTGGAGAAAGTACGTATAAATTTTATGTGGATTTGCTCCGATGTATTTTTCAGTCGAACTTTATCCGTTATTTGAAAAAGGTATACTCGATACCTTTGAAGAATATCCTAGATGTTAATTTTTATGGATGCGCGTAGGCTCAATACGGTTCATTAACACCATTTGCACTTTCCTTAACACGAAAAAAAATAAATAAATAGAACTAGTTCAAAGAACTAAAGAAAGTTTTAATTGAAAGTCGCCGTTACCCCTGGTTATATTGGACTGTATGTGTTCCGTTAAAGGGAAAAAAAATGGATATACATTGAAATTTTCAGAAGAAACACGCAAAAGAAAAAAACAAAGATCGTGAAAGGAAGGAAACAGCATCTGGAGCAAATGTTGGAATACTTGACAAGAAAAAATTGACAAACGATTGATAATAGTTGCGGTCCAAAGATGGTCAATTCGTAAAAAAATTAGTAAATACATAAAATAATACACGGCATAAATTCAAATTTCTAGCAGGATTTCGGTGTTTTTTTAGCGCTTTTTTACCGCATAAATAATAATTTTTTTAAACTTTCATAAGACACAACAAAACCTTTGCCCTTCGGCTCGGCAGTAATTTAAAATTTAACATGAGAGCGCATAATTAATGGTAAACTGATGAAACGATTCCACCGAACCTGGTTCTTCTCGTACATTTTAATTCGTTCTGTATAACACTGTGCTTGTCCACTGATAGCCTGGTGCGCAATAAGCGCATGATTCCATACTCTGAGCAAGAGCGTAGAATTTTGAGCTTGTAAAAACAGTTGCCTTGTCTGATATACTTGCTCTCGAGTATCCACAATATTTACGAGTATTTTTTAAATGTTCACAGTTAGACTAGTAGTTGGTGCAACGTTTTCATTTAGCCTCTAGTATTGGAAAATGTAAATCTCTGAAAGGTCTAACGTCATTTTTACATGGATACGATCAAGAGTGTGATTAGATTTGCAATTTTCAATTCTAAGCACTAAGCATATCCTTTACGTTTTTTCGTGTATAATGTAATACGTTTATGTTTTAATATAATGTCGTGATATTGTTTCATTTTTGAAATTGCTAAGTGGGTATAGTTCTGTCAGTACATTAAAGGGATTCTAGCGAGTTCCTTTAAATATTACGGCCATGTGTAATAGATTTTTATCAGCGTTGATTTTCCTTTTAAATAAATCAGATTTGAGCTATGGTGGTTTTTTGTTTTCATCTATTTCTCTAATAATAGTTTCTCAATTTAACCTGTACTATTCAAAGTCGTTGCCTAGTTACGTACAAGTTTTGTATCATCTAAATTGGATTCAATGTCAGATAATGAAGCTCCGAATGATTAGTTCGTATTTTGCTGTAATCCTTCTTGGCGGTATTTTTTTTTAATTACGACTGTAACTCATTCTGAGCAAAAACCGCGTCGAAAAGACATCTCAGCTCAAAACCTTCAGTACTTTAATCGCAATACAGCCGAATGTTTGCGTCGATTCATTACTGTTGATAAAACTTAGGTTCACCACTATACTCCAGAGTCCAAAGAACAGTCTAGGCAATGGATTAAGAAAGATCAAGCGGCTCCGAAGAAAACAAAGGCGATTTTGCCCTTCAACAAAGTTATGGCGACGGTTTTCTAGGATGCACGCGGAATAATCTTCATCGTCTATCTTAAAAAAAGGTAAAACAATAAACGGATCATATTACGCGGCTCTGCTTCAACGTTTAAGCAAAGAAATAAAAACAAAACGTCCACATTTGGCGAAGAAGAAAGTCCTTTTCCATCAAGACAATGCGCCTGCTCAACCTCTGTGGTCGTGATGGCAAAAATCCACGAATTAAGGTTCGAATTACTTCCGTATCCGCCCTATTCGCCAAATTTGGCACCGTGCGACTACTATCTATTCGCTAATTTGAAAAAATGGCTCGGAGAAAAAAGATTTGCAAGTGATAGTGAGGTGATTGTCGGTGTTGATGAATATTTTCGAGACTGTCCTGAAGAAACCTACAAGGTCGGTATTAATAAACTTTCCGAGCGATGGAGCAAATGTATGAGCCTAAATGGAGACTATGTTGTGAAATAAAGCGTTGTTTTCATAAAAATATGCTTTTTTTCATTGAAAGGCCCGGAACTTTTCAAACCACCCTCGTATACTCCCACGGGGATGGTCGTTAAAATATGATACCTCTGAGATCTCTTTTAAAATTTCAACCAGATTTCCGTGGAAGTCACTTGGAGCAGTTTTGCTTCCGTATGCAAGGCCAATTAACACATGTGTAGAAATTGTAGACAAACGCTTTTATCATCAACTTCAAAATGGTGGTATGTTTTATATATACCGAGAACGCAAAAATTCAAACTTCTAAAAATATTAAGGATACTACATATACATATATGTATATATATGGAATTGGACAGTGCGTATCTTGAAGCGTTTTATTTACTTTATCTTTGTAATCGGCACACGGTCGATTACTTCCATCTGGTTTCCTTCGAACTACCAGAGGGGTCTCCCCATTCTGACATTTCTGTTTTCGGTGTAATGCCATCGCGCACGAGTTTGTCTAATTTCAATTTTGTTTTATTTCGAAGTGTGAACGGAATATGTCTGGCTTTAATGAATGATGGTTTTACTTTTGGATATAGTCTAAAAAAACACGCGATACCTGCTATCTTTCTAATGCGCTCTTTAAATCATTTCGAAATTTCGATTTTATTTCTTCGATATCTGTTTAAATTGAATGGACTCGGGTGTTACTTAATTTGTTTTATTCGTTCCGTATCAAAATTCTGCAAACTTTATAACTAACTCAGGTACGCAGCGTAATAGCGAGTGTTAGGCATATTTAGATGTAAGAAAACTCGTCGACAAGCGTATAGCTTGACGAGGAAATGTGTAATTATTAATATTAACGGTAGATAACCTACATATAGAGTTGCTGTAAACACGATCTCGATAATAAATGTTAGCTTTTTGAATAGGCCGTGATAAATTTAGCAAACAAATTGCGAACTATTAAAAAATAATCCGAACTCGAGCCAACTTTGAAATTCTGTTGTTTTTTTTCTTATTTCGTCGCGATAAAACGATTGAACTGCCACGTCGGAGTCGACAATTATTAAAATAATAATTAATTATCGATGGTAACGTGAAAGGCAATGGCAAAAACCGACACGTATACTATCATATAGGCCCGAGTTGAAGTGTAGACACATTTGCGACTGCATTTGTATCGCAATAAATTAAACATTTACAGTACGAAATGCAGTCTTGCGCACACATTGAATATTGCCACGAATATTAAATCTATACAACTAGAATGTACAAACAAGTAGACACGATGTTGGAAGCAGTACAACTGAGGAGGAAGTACATGAAATTTCCCGTTATCTGGATCAATCTTGTAATCATGGATGTTTATAATTTCCATATCTGAATACAATTAAATTGCCATGATCAGATAAATGTCTCTAAATGAATTAGTATAATTATTTGAATTGAAGTTTTGATTCCTAAAAAGAGATGAAACCTGGGTTTTTCCAGGATTTACAGTTCAATTTTTTTTTTATTTCGAGTCATATACCTAACGCGTTACAATCTATTCCGGAACATGAGCATTTTCAGAAATCTCAAAAATATTCATTAATGAATTTTCGATGTTAATTTACACTTTTTAGGATTAGTTCAATTCTATTTTCTGATAAAAGTTGTAATATATGTAGGTCTGCTTCTGATTCTAATCATGCTTTTCCCTTTACTATTATTTCCCCTTTTCAAGTGGAAAACAGGCGAGCTGTTGAAAAAAAATCAACAACGCAAACACACTTAATCATTAATCAGATAATTGCATTATACTCAGGCCCGCCACATAAACTTCGGGGGCTTGGGGCAAAAATATGATTGGGGCCCTCTTAAAATTAAACAAAATATTAAATAATTTTCAAAACCCACTAATCCAGCATTTCTGCAAATAAATAAATAATAATAATAATAATAGTAATAATAAAAAATAAAATACTCCTATCAATCCCCATTCAGATTTTACATTGCACATTTTTAGACTTTATATATATATTAAATAATACAAATGTACTATAATTAAATGAGGTATATAGCAAGTATGGTGTGAAGTGGGCCTAAGAGAGATGAATGTAAACTGAAAGTGGGTAACCCAGGAATAACTTCTTCAACATTGCAACTGCTTAATCAAATCTACGAAAAAGGTCTTCAATTAATTTTTTCTCGAATATGTATATGCTAACGTCTTTTGATTTGTATACCTATCAGTGTCGTTACTGGTGAACGAGGCTTTAATAAATTAAAGTAATTGACGAATTTGTAGAAATGAAAGCAAGAAAAATAAAATTTTAAATATACAAAAATTAATTAAAATTTTTACGTTTATTATTTAAAATATGATAAGTAGATAGACGAGTAGATAAAAAAATGTATTTACATTTGGGTTTCTGACTAAGAACGTAGGGATAAGGCAGTGGAAGAGCCGGGGGGGGGGATAGGGGACTCCGCCCACCCCCTCAAAGAACCCTCTATGAAAAAGTCTGTTATAACAGAGAAACTTAATTTATGCTATAAAAGTTTGTATAAATTTTACCTACGGATTTCAATAATTAATATTTAATACTATTTTCTAGTAAAACTATCAATGTTCCCTTTTTATTCTATTTTAAACGCAAGCGTCATCGATCATTTGCCTTTCTTATTTATTTTTAATTTTTATTTTGTAATTTTAATTAGAAATAGTTCAGTGAGAAATATATATATTTAAACTTGGTCACGGAAAAAGAATTCGGATCGGATTACTAATAAAAATAAAAAAAGAAGTGAAGTCTAATAAAAATACCATCTTTCTTACTATTTCTAAACTGCCATATTTAAGATATAATTTTATAATTTCGTTTTATTTTTCACCCTTAAATATAAGACAAAAATTGAATTAAAAATTGTAATAATTATGTATTTTTAAAACATTTTTAATTTGATTTTCTTTATGAAACAAGGGATATTTCTCAAATTTACTGCCTACCGTAGAAGATTTTACTTAACTATATACTTCTAGATCCGCCCCTGGATAAAGGGACTTTCTTTTTAGGTTTTTGAACCCCCCTCTCATCTGGGGTCTGGGGCAATTTGTCCCAGTTGCCCCCCCCCCTGGCGGGCCTGATTATACTATTCGTTTAGTATAAATAGTTTTTATGGTATTAAGTAAAAATTAAACATAATTAACTTTTTTTTTTTTGCCGAGGAAGGTATATTGTTTGGTTTTGTTACGGATTCCAACCATAATACTAGCGGAAGATGGGATATTCCCTGAAAAAGACGTTTCTAATATGATTCGTAGAATTTTGCCCTGGGGGATAGGGAAACTTATTCTAAATACCTTCACAGTAGTTTCCTTCGAGGTCAGCGCACCGGTGCCAACGTTCCACTCATTTTTGGAAGCACCAAGCAAACCCCCCCGAAGATAGGTCCATCAGGATCCCCGTCGTGAAACTTTCGACTTCGGTAATGCCGTCGTATCGGTTTCCTGAGGGAACAAATGAAAGTCGAACGGAGCCAGGCCGAGCTGCGCGGAAGAGGGGTGTAGGGATGCCTTGGAGCGTCAAAAACTGGCGTACTGCGAAGAGCGGGTATGCTGGAGCGTTATCGTAATGCAGCACCCAACCGTTCTCAGCCAATTCGGGTCGTATGCGATACACGCGGGCTTGTAATCATTTCAAAACTTCGATGTAGAATGCTGCATTGACTGTCTGGCCTGCGGGAACGTATTCGTGATGAACAGCGCCGTTGATGTCGAAGAAAGCGATCAGTATAGACTTGACTCTTGATTTGGACATGCGAGCTTTTTTCGGACGTTCTCCGCCCTTCGCCATCCACTGCATATTTTGTCCCTGGGTCTTAGGGTCATATTCGAACACCCAAGACTCGCCCCTACATGATAATCGACGACATCCACTGGTTTCCTAGTAGATGGACCTCCGGAGCTATTTTTGCTCACCTGTGAGCAGTTTTGGAACCATCTTGGCGCACATTTTGTGCATCCCTCGATCGTCATTTAAAATCTGCCGAATGGTCTCGCGGTTGATGTTTACCTCCTCTTCTAATATTCGACAACTCACTCGACGGTCTTGTAGCACGCGCATGCGCAACAAGTTCAACATTTGCCGCCGTTTTTGCGGTAAAATGACCGTCGCAGCGCGGATCGTCCTCGACTGATTCACGGCCGTCTTTAAACTGCTTCTTGAAAACAGTCGGTTGTTTCAAAGCGTCTTCCTTAAACACGTCTTGTTATTATACGAGGATTTTCGTCGGCGGTTTTACTCCGCGTTTGACCAAAAATTTGATCACAGGATACGTTGCTCAGTATTTACATCGCACATTTTCACGACGTGTGTAAAAATCTTACTTTGTTTAAACGACCACAGAACGCGAGACATACGCGTTATGAAAACTAGATATATTGACTCAGAAATGTCCTCTCTTTCCAATGAGACTGCGAGCAAAATCTCAGTGTTGCCACAAGTCGCGCTCTGAAACAATTTTATAAATACAAGTGTCACACCTCGTCTATATTTAGAATTTGTTGTAGCAAATGATGGGTATACACATATTTAAAAATGATAGAGAAAACTGAAGAAATAATTAAGTACGTTTTTCTTTTGTTGCAGAAAAAAACAATATTTCAATGTCCACAGCCGAAACATAGTCCGATGTATAAACACGTTTCAAACATATGAAGTTATCTTTTATTGTTGTTAAATTTCTCTCTTTTCAGTGGCGTAGCGTAGTGGAGGCGGCAGGGGCGTCCCGCCCCGGGCGACACTTTTAGGGGGCGACAAAATTTCACAATAAATAATAATAATATCTTGTAAAAATTTGAGCCATTTAATTTCATACTTTTGTCGCGCCTACAATTTGGACCGATTAAAATTAGCACGGAACTTTTTATTATTTATTCTGTGACGGAACCGGGGGGAATACGTTTTTTTTAAATGAATGAAACCATCTTGATCGTTGTAATGACTGGCAACACACCGTCTGTATTGACTTCAAATGATTTCTCTTGTTTTATTTTGTGCTCGGATAGTTTACGACTAATATTCAACAAGAATGACTTCTTTCGTATGAAGAATAGTGTTCAATATTGTATAATAAAATCTGAAAATTAGGTTATGACGCGGGTAAGTCCCTATAAGGAAGTCTTTGAGTGATGTGCTTTAACAAATCAAAGAAAGTTTTATTTATTGCTCGATCATCAGTCGTCCACGACTTCCAACCTATGATTTTGGTGCTCATAAGTATGTATTGTGATCGGAGACGTATCAAACAGTGAATGAGTTGTGTATTTGCCCCCCCCCCTCCCACACTCACAAAAAAAAATTGTTATCGTCATTTTCGAAAAATTCTAATTCGAAGTCGGCGAAATAAATTTGCCGCGGCAATATATGGATAACAAATGTGAAAATCTTTTTCATATAAATAAAAATAAAATATTATGAATGAGCAATTTGAAATCGAAATTAAGGCTAACCAATCTGGCTATCTTATCTATTGTGCAAGAACTATACGTAGGCATTGATAGTGTAATAAACGGCTTTGTTCTTAAAAAAAGTAGACGAATAGAGTTTTAGTTGAAGACAGAAGTTTTATTTTTCGATTCTATCGATTATATATTATTTTTTAATAAAAATATAAATACTAACAGAGTATCGTTCTAGTTTTAATTTTAATTCTTTTTACGTTTTATATTCAATTCGCTAATAACTTAATCTTGTTGATCGTTAACATATAATCATAAGTGTTCTGTACGTAACATCAATGTGTAAGTGGCATACGTGTAAGAATTTTTGTAATGAATGTGATTATTATATTGTTAAACACACATATATGTATGACTTTTTTTGTTTGTAACCTGTACAATAGTCAATAATGATGATTGCTCTTGCCGAAAAGTTCTTTAGAATTACTGTATATTTTAGAGTCTTTTGAATTTAAATACCTAAATTAGGGGGGCGGTAAAATTTGCCTGCTTCCCGAGCGGCTGAAACCCACACTACGCCGCTGTCTCTTTTTAATTGAAAATATTCGATTTGTTTTCGTTGATGACGAATTTCTTCAACCGAAATCAACTACTATTCTGACCGACAATTTGCCTATTTTTCATGCATCTCATCCATCCTCACAACGACGCACAATCACTTTAAAAGTAAATCTGCATTTTCACGCTGAAAACAAATCTTGGCAGATTTAGAACACACTATTTCTTATCAATGAACTGTAAAAGTTTGCAAAGTACGAATATAGGTAGCTAAAGGAATTTCATTTCGCTATTGATAGTTGCTAATAGAATCGTGATTTGCGATGTTAATCGAGAGTATAATAAATGTTCGTCTCAGAGATTACGTTTATTTCTTTTTTTCTTACAAACAGAGCGTGTACGCCGCTGTCATCTCTATGAAGTGCCGAGTAATCGAACACGGCGCCACGGAGAAAGAAGCGAAACTGGAAAAGGTAGTAAACACCTTAAAGGGAAACATGATAATTTGTACTATACGGTGTACTTATTTTCTTGTCTACTTTCACTTTTGTGATTTTTCGTCGCTCCTGACATAAAAACGAATGAACGCAATCGAATGACTACTACTACTACTGGAATGCATGTCAGTGAAGCAGGATTTTGTTCGGCAATTTCACTGTATGCGTTGTTTAATAATTTTACTGATGCCGTCGCAGCGCATGCGCACATAAAAAAACGTTTTCTTTCTTTTTCTCGGATAATTGCAAGTGGGAAAGCCTAGTAGTGTTCTCTTACAATTTAAAATTCGCTGTAGCGAACGTGATTTTTAATAATACGAAAGTTTGAAACCGGATTGTTAGCGAAATCTTTGATGGGAAATTATAACGAAAAATATAGACATATCTAAATACCAAATAGTTTCTAACGGTGCCCCTAATAGGCTCATAACGGGAATGCTGTTTATCTCTGGTATTATATTTACGATATTGTTAAAGTGGCGCCCGTCTGTTCTCCCCCATATTGAAACATGTCGGTCATTTACAAGCGTACTGATAGATAATTCAAAATATCGATAAAACACTTTCGATGAATTGATAATTTCGAAATTTTGTAAAAACAAAAAAAATGTCACAATGTTCCTCTTGCATTCAGCTTAATTCTCAACAAGACCTCTATAAACCCATGTCTGGTGTTCATTCCTTTTCGTAAATTCACAAAATATTTCCGCCAGCCACCCTGATGTAGTTTACATTGTAAATAATTCATGTTATTTCGCTTTTCAGTCATCGGTACTACAAAATCCGTTGCAACGATCGAGAGAGGAGCAGAACATGAATTTTTAATCTTACATTGTCGCCTAATGGCCAGGAGTTTTGCTACCAAAAACGTGGTCTTCGTTTCAAGTACAACGATGGCAAATAAAAATTAACAAATAATCTTTTAATACGGATGAAAAAGAAGAAGATTAGGAATTTTGTATAAATTAGTTAAAAGTTCGGCTTTATCCGAGAAATTTGCGGGCTATGAAAATGACGTCCTATTAAGAAAAGCATTTTCATGCTATTGGTATTCCACTATTATTGCTTTCGGTGGTTGTAATTGTTACGCGATAACTGCATGGCTTTCGATTTATATAAATTCCTTAAAGTACAAACTATTCTAAGTTTTCCTAATTTTGATATTACTTTACTTTCGTAGATATAACTTATTAGCCGCACTCGGAAAGCCGTGCCCCAATTAGAACTGAAATAGTTATTATAAATACATAAAAATCTGAAAAAAATCTGAAAAAAATTAAAATAAATATTGATGATTTTTTTTAGGAATAATCAATAACATATGTGTAATTTTTATTAATGTTTATACGGAGTAATTTATTTGTGTAAATTATTAATATATATATATATATATATAAATCAAAATGATGGAAATTATTAATAGTATAAATATTAGTGAAAAATGTATTGTTATTTATAAAATTTTCAAAATCCCTCTTTTTTTTTAACGCTTGTTTTTGACGTAGCAATAACTAAATTTACCATTAATTGATTATCTCAGTACGTTATACTAATAGTTTCTTGTTTCGGGCAACGACTGAGCGTGTATGCAGCCTACAATTTTTTCCCTGGAATACACATGAATTCAAAATCATAACATTATTCTTTGTATGCATGACGATATTTCATCCATAATTTTTTTTTTCACACCTGCTAATAATGGTCTATGGTTTTTGAATAATAAACTTTTGTTGGTCAAATAAAAAGTATGGAATCAATCACATCAAAAACTAAGGTTAAATGTTCTTTTTCACTGTAATTATAACGTTGTTGATCACCTAATTAATGAGACTGATAAGGAGGTGACCATTTTGTAAAATAACACTTCCCAATTCAGTTGGACTTGTATCACAAGATCTTTCTTTTTTGCATCAAAATACACTAAAACAGGTGCAGACGACGAACCGAGTTTTTCAATTTGTCGAAACATAGGTTTTCATTATTTATCCAGACCCAAGCATCGTTTTCTTTAAATAATCTTCGTAAAACAAATGTTTCAAAAGATAATCTTGGATTATACTTTGCTATGTAAGTAACCATTCCCCATTCTACTTTGTTCTACGATTCTAACATTTGTTTAACAGTACCCCATTTGATGTTACGCGATGTGTTCGCCAAGAATTTGACTCGATCTACTACAATTATCGATTTATTTTTATTTCATGTTTGACTCGAGGAATAACTTTTAGATAATACCGTTCTTCAATTCTTATTATGCTCTTATAACGTTATCCCATACGCAAGTAATATCATCAAAATATGCTACTAGACTAGGGATACCGCCTAAAATTTTGATTATTACTTTCCAAGAAATTTTTCGTTCTGAAGATATATCATACAGTAAGCGGAAACAACTATATTTTCCAGAACAAGTAGCAACCGAAACATCAGAGAACTCTCACGAGTTAATAGGATCCGTAAAAATGCTGCTGATGAAGCATCAACTAAAAGCGAATACTTTTGCACCTGCCAATTCAGCGTAAAAAGTCTCTTGAGTTGGTACTTCAAACCTTCCTCATTTAATGTATCCATTAAGCTTCCTCGGATCCGAACCATAAAAATTCTCATGTTTCCATCTGGTTTATTTACCACAACAACAGGATGTATTTAGTCTGCGGCTTCATTTTCTATTTAATTCATTTTTAACTATCTTTTAATTATATAAAAATTTTTCTAGCTAAGCTTACAGATGGAACAATGTTCTCGCTTAAATTTATGTTGTATGTACTACCTTCGCTATGGCATTAAGTATACTACTACATTCATAAATAATACTACGAATAGAATCTTTAGTAACGTATTGCATAATGTTTTAAAAGGGTTAATTATTTTTAAATCAGTGAAAGCACGCAAGCCCAGTATGGAACACGATTTAGAATGATATAGAGTACACGAAACGTACGTAAGTAACCTTCTATTTGTAAATTTACATGTTAAGTTTACCACGAGAGAAGAAACATCAGAGTGTTTTGTCTAGAATATTAATACTGAATTATCTTTAATATGTTTCTAGTTTTATACTTTAGTTTGTTAAAATTATTTTTGTTTCGTATATCAACTTCACCGCCAGAATCAATTTTGAAAACTATATTTCTTCCATTTACAGAAACTGATGTGCTACATACTGAATCATTACAAATTAAATAAACAATTAAATTCTGTTTCAAAGGTATTATTTTTATCTACGCTATGTACATTAGTAATACAACTCCTACAATGTTTGCTAGAAGTGTTCGAGTTTTTTTTTCATTTTTCACAAACTTCAGTAAACGCAGGACATCTATTATACTCATGCGCTTTGTCACATCGTATATTAGGTTTTTTTGCATATTCAATTTATTAAATTTAAGACGAAAATTATGTTTTAATTAAGATTTTATTCTTGTTTAATAAA
The DNA here is from genome assembly GCA_039619475.1 of Icerya purchasi. Lineage (NCBI taxonomy): Eukaryota > Metazoa > Arthropoda > Insecta > Hemiptera > Monophlebidae > Icerya > Icerya purchasi. Next base: position 273,504,411 of record CM077116.1, read on the forward strand.
ATATGGAGCCTTTACAGCTTATAAATTTTATTTTTCCTATAACTCATATCCTCTTTCTATCATCTTGCCCCTCCCCCTGGCTCATCGGCTGACGACGCCCTTGCTGAAACTTACTTGTGACCGTTTTTAAACTTTTTGGATTTTCTTCGGATTTAATTCAAATTATTTTATATAACCAATTCTTTATCATCAATTGCATTAAGTAACATTGCTATTCTTACTTCATCCGGTTTATCGGAATTTTTGCTTGTTAGCAGATAGTTACCAAATATTTTTTGGTACAATTTCCAGTTTTCGGACACATTTTCTCCGAAGAATGGCATATTAATAAGCATTATTATCTTTAAATTAAAACCAGCTTTTATGAATTACGAATTTTGTTAAATACATATATTTTTTTGTTATCATGCTTTTATCGACTGTGCCATGTAACGCATAGCATCAACGATCAAGCGAATAACATGTACCACCACTATACCCTTACTTTATTATTTTATATTTCCATAATTATATATATGTTCATAAGCCGCATCTGTGTATCTGTATATATATATATATCCAGTATTGCAAACACCATAATGTTAACAACAATATTTACACAATTACAGTGTAGCTACATGTATGTATATATACGTATATATATATATATATATATATTATAGGGTGAAGGGTTAGTATGGATTATAATCCATCTTTCAGATTCTTAAAAAGTGTTTGAAATATTATTTTAAAAGTAATAATCCTGTTTTTGATTTTTTTAAATAAAATTTCAGTGCGAGATATAATTCGTACACTTAATTATAAATCTTAATATTGTTTATATCGCATAATTTCATGAATAAGTGCCACATAAATATATTTACTTTTTATCATTATGTAAATTCCTACAATGATCGACCGTGGAAACGCTGCTTAGATCATTTATATACACATAAATGTCATGGCTATGTTTTCACAATTAATAGAACGATTAGACACAAAGGAGTTACGGTACTCCTCATCTGATTCAAGTATTTTGCTGAATTTAAAAATCAGTCATTATATTACTCGTTAAAACAAAAAAAAAACGGACACAATAATTTTAAACATTTTCAACCTAAATGCACCCTTAACTTTATATAATGAAATCGAAATTTATCATTGAGTCAAGGCCAGGTTTTTGTAAAATTGAATCACTTATTTTTCTCCTTTTAAATATATGTTATTTAATATTTGGTAAATACCGTTGTAATTTATGTAATGCAATTAAACAGTAAACTATTTTTTTTAAATAAATATTACTTTGTTGTCAATTTCATATATATATATATATATATATATATATATATATATATACTGCCCTTCAGGCCACGCAAGAGGGCAAGCCCTCCCGGCCACTAATCTTTTCTCTTCTAAGCTATATATATATATATATAAAAATAAAGAACAAAAATTCGTATTGAACTTCTTGTTTTAAAAAACTAAATTATTAAATATTTTGCTGTTCTACGAATGCTATTTTAATATGCATATAAATCAAGTAATTACGCAGATATTTACATGCAGGATTAACAGAAATAGGAGTATTTTTAATTCAAATACTAGGTAACAAATTTTAAATACAGCTTTCAGTATACTTAGTCAAAAGTTGAACCTAAACAGAATACAAACGCTGTTAATATGTAAGAAAATAATTAAACTGTAATTTCAAGAAAAAATTAGAAAAACGTTATAAAATCAAGACAAAATTTACTAATATTCAAAAAAAAAAATATTACTAATTAACGCAAATTTAACTTTTAATAAACTTATTGAATATATAAGAAAACATGGTAGCTAATCAAATAATTCCCGGTTTTCCTGGTCCAAAATTCGCCGATTTCCTGATTATTAGAATTGTACGAAAAAAAGAATGGAATATTTTTGCTACTATTGGTAATATTTGACCGCCGTAGCATATTTTGCATGAAAAAAACAGAACTTTGTCATTTATTTCGGTAAAGTACATTAAAAAATACATTCATTTCTTGTTTCAAATAATTTTTTCCTATTAAAATATCGTTTTTGAATATTTTCAATTTTTTCCCAGCTTATTTCCGATTGGGTGACCGGAACATACCTTTCCAAATATAAAAAATTTAATTCCATTGGAGAAAAATACGAAATTAAGGACACGAACTTCACGAAGCGATAAAAACACAACATGATATAATTAAAAAATATATCGCTGAAATTATAAAAATCAAAAAGGAAATTTAATAATTTAGTTAATATAAATTTTCTAACTTAACACCAGAATTAAAATGTAGGTATATGCTGAGTCAGGAAAAAGTTGTAGATAAAAAATAGTCCTCATGCTACCTTTTAATATATCAAAAAAAAAAAAAAAAAAAAAAACTATGTATAAAATTCGATGCTTTAGATCTCTACCTCTTGAACCTGCAAATGATAGAATTTCGATAAAAGAACAAATTTTAATCGACCAAGTCATTCTTTAAACAGCAACTTTAATTATAACTTTAATCACATATTTCCGAAGGTTTTTTCATATTACTCCTAATGCGAGAATAACGCATTGCCATTAATTACCACCGACTCGTAGTTACGGTTTATTTGATTTTTTTCTCTCTGAAGAACAAAATAGAACTTTTGGGAAGGGAAATTATATAATTACATAATATCTTATGTGACAGACAATAGATTTAAGAAATACCTTGTTTCATAAAGAAAATCAAATAGCGACCTCTTTAGAAATTTAAAAATACATAATTATTACAATTTAATTTTAATTTTGTATTATTCTTAGGTGAAAAATAAAAAAAACAATGGTACAATTGTAGCTAAAATGGTAGTTTAAAATTTGAATAATAAATTACTAGAAAGAATAGAACCGTAGTGTGTACTTTTATTAGACTTTGATTCTTTCTTATTTTTGTTAGTAATCCGATCCGAATTCTTTGTCCGTGAGCGAGTTTAAATATATTTCTCATTGGACTATTTTTAATTAAAATTGCAAAATAAAAATTAAAAATAAATCAAAAAAGACAAAAGAACAACGACAGTTGCGTTTAGAACAGAATAAAAACGTTGACATTAATAGTTTGATTAGAAAACAGTGTTAAATACTAGTTATTAAATTCATAGGTAGTAATATTGATATAAATCTTTTATAGTACAAATTACGTTTCTCTGTTGTAACAATTTTTTCATCGAGGTTTTGGTTTGAGGGGGCTGTCCTCTATCCCCTCCGTTGATCCGCCACTGGTATATACGTTTGATGTTTGATATTTTTATTGGTTATGTGATTATAGTTGTATTATATCCGAAGAAAAGGTACAGCGTTACCAACTATAGAAGCAGAATGTTACACGCGATAAAGTGACATCAATTGAATTTTAAAAATTATTTACTTCTAATGTGTCATAAGAATTTGTAATAACTGTTGAAAAAATGTAAAAGCAAATTTCCTAGTTCTATACTGAATAATAGATTCGAATTTTATTATATGCGCTTTATTCCTGGCATAGTTTCGTTTCACCCAAAAATTCTGTTCAATAATTATTAAAAATAAAGAAAATCTGGAGATATCGGAAACAACCTCTTCGAATTGTAACATTTTGCCGAATACGTTTATATAAAAAGAGTACATGTTTATTTGTAAAATTAGTAACTAAATTATAAATTTTCCATCAAAACTGTACACTACTATATATTATGAACAACTGAATCATCACCTAGGTAAATTTTTCAAACATTCACGCGATAAACTCTGACAGACTTAATGGGCGCTCCTTTTACCATTGGCAAACTTATATACACACAGAGTGGCAACGCCATTTTGCCATGGTAATTTCCACTTCAAAATGTTTTCCACACTCCAATTCTGTTTGAAGCAAATTAGCTCGAAATAATTAATCATTTGATTTTTAATATTTTTTGTCGTTCCTCGCTTAACATTTCCTGTATCAATAATAGCACGCTGAAAAAAAGTTTAAAAAATTCCGCACAGATGCAAAGAGGGGGAGGATAGAGTATATCAATTTAGTTTCCGTTGCCGGTGATTTTATTTAATTTCCGGAGTCACAATGTGTAAAGGTAGTTTCATGAAAATTTCAGGAAAACAAATTTCCAGAGCTCAGGAGGCCTATAATATAAACAATTTCAATGAACGGAACAAAAATTAATACCAAGTAGATACATGTATTTATACAATTTTAAACGAATGGCTAACGGGTAAATGGTTATCTATGGGTATAAAAATAATAGTTATAATAATAATAGCAATAATTGTTATAATTTCTAACATACATACAATATAAAGGGATAACAACAATTCTAAATAGTTGACAAAGGTATAATAATAATAATAATAATAATAATATTAAGACGGATTACGCGTAATTTTCATATAAATCGATAGCCCTAAATAGGACCGAAGAAACACGTTATTATTTCCGTTTTATTAGTAGAACTCGATAATTATGCTGAGATCTTCGTAATTTTCTACAACAATGTTAAATTCGTACGTCCTAACTAGCTTCAATGATTTCAATCGGTCTAGACCTATCCGAGATTGCTTATTTCGAATTTTTCTACTTTTACACGTCTTTTTTATCCAGATGAAAAATTTGAGATCATACGAGAGAATGATATTCGTGTTTGCGAATGCGATAAATTTTTATAGTAAATCATTTAATTAGTAGAAATAGTTTCGTGCGATAACTCGCTTCAAAAAAAAAAAAAAAAAAAAAAAAAAAGAACAAAAAATTCTGATACGTTATGGCAATCACATAAAGTGCAACATTTAGATAAGACCTTGCGAAAGAAATAATTCACTGACACTCCTGAACAACACGCGCATTTATTATTTATATTCTGAAATTATAATTGAAAAAAAAAAAAAAAATTAAGAAATAACAGTGTTTTTACCTAATTAATTTCCTCGATTATAGCGGTTCATCTATTTTAACGACGTTAAACGGTAATAATAGATTACACCAAGCAGACGAGGAAAGAAAAAAAACAAAAAAAAAAACAGATCTAATAATAAATATTTCACAGTAGTTTATGTCGGACATAATCACGTGGTAAAAATATACTATACAGATTACGGATAAATTGAAAAATCAAATTTAGTATCATCTACACAACTTTACAATACAGCGGGGCGTACCACAGAGGAATAAAAAAACTCCGAAGCAGATCTGAACGCAAATGAATAGAATTTAAAAACATATCGATCTTACGCAAAAATTTTGAGTGATTTAGATTAGCCGTATTTTTCAATGATCTTTTTCGAAATCAATTCATAAAACGCGCTATTTTCCAAAATAACAAGGAATGATATACGTTATTTTATACAACCAGTGACAGATAAATAAATATTTAAGCCATTTTACAATTAACAAAAAAGAATCAAAAGAAGAAAAAAAACATTCAAAAAATATTAAGAAACTGTAACCGGTACTTCCCTCGACGAGAATTATTTTGCAGATGGAACAATCTGTCTCCCTACAATCGCTACTTTCGTATCAGCCTTTTTTTGTAATAAACTCGCTGTTTATCTGAGAACTTTTTGTTTCTTGTTCAGATCCTTGTTAAAACCGACTATAATTATACTGTATATTCGTGATTAAAAATTAAATGTACAAAATTTCCATCGTTTTTGTAAAATTATTATTACCACAAAATAGTAATCAGTACACGTTTCAGTTTTTTTTTTTTTTTTTTTTGTAATTTTTTTGGTACTACTATTGAAAAAAGGAACACAAAGTACGTTATATGAAAGTTCAACTGCAATTAATTCAGCTGGACCCAGAGTGTGCTATATAGAACGAAAACGGTTTATTTTTCGAAATTATATAAAATCTAGCATATATTTATATCGACTTCGATTGATCGCGAATGTAAACAAAGTACTCAACGGCTATTAATATTATCTAAATCTGACGGAAAATATTGCAAACGTAAATAAAATTCTTAAAAATAAACACTCCTTCTCACTCATAAATTTCACGTTTGTTTAACAGAAGCGCGTGAAGGTTTACACGGTGATTATACTTTCAGAAACAGCTCGTGTGTCAAAGTAATTTCTTGGAGCAATTAGAAGGAAAAAAAAAACCCAATTAAAACTTAATTTCAAATTCAAATTAATATCCATTTTTTATGGTGCTAATAAAAATAATAACTTTCAATTTATATCCGCATCTTTGTTAATAAAATCGTTTCAAAAAATTTAAAAAATCGACAATTATAAAGAAAATTATCATCGTGTTCGAGCTATGCCGTTAAATATTAGGCGGAAATATTTTTAACAATTACTCGTAAAATCGTGTTACAGCAAAATCTGAGCAAAATAGTCAAACAACTTGCGAAAATCATTTGTATACATGTGAAACACGTAATCACAAAAATTAAAATGACTAACGAAATGTTATATATTTTTCTTAAAATAATACACACACGATTGCAATTTCGTTATTTACAGCGTTTATTAACATGAGATCGTCTTAAAATTAAAAAAAAAAAAAAAAAAAAAAAAAAAAAAACACACAAATATAAACTAATTATTATACAATTAGTTAATTCGAGTGGTTTTTTAACATTTTGTAAAAATTATCTCTCCTTACAACTAAATTATTTTCATAAGAAAATTTAATCGATTTTTTTTTTTTTTTAAATTTTTTATTTATCAAAAAGAAAGAAAAAACAACATCTTTTGAAACAAAACTTAGCACTCCGTCAATCAGGTGTTCTCCTATAGAAATAGCATTTTTACGATAAAAAGAGATCATTTGCGTGAAAGAAAATTTAACCTATATCTGAAAATCATCACATTCAATGGCAGTACGACATTTAATGATCGAAATCGAATACGAAAGAGGAGGAACTTACATAGCACAGAGCTGAATAATCAGACGAGATAGAGAACGAGGTAAAAGCTTTCTGTAAGATCAAAGTAGACACTCTGCGCGCTGAGACCGAAACAGGAAATGGTTGCGGCAGCAATAATTCAGCTCCTCTTCCGATTTCCTGGTTCGGCCTTTAGTACAAAACCACTAATAATAAATTGACGTACGAATTTTGCTGCTGTGGACTTGCTTCGAGACAGCGGTCGTAATGTAATTAATTGTGTTCCGCGTTACACCTTACAAAAGACGACGATGGCAGAACTAACATTATTCTTTGAACAACGTTCAGAGACGCACACAAACACGACGATACACAGTTCATAGCAACGCCTAGCGCATCTACGATATTATAACGCAGCACTATTCTACGATTCAAGCAGATAGCAGAAATTAAAAGAAAAAAAAGATAAAGATAACTAGTGTAACTAAATTTTACTTTCGAAGAAGTCGACTACTCTTACGCATTAGTTTCCTTTTCTTAATGTTAAGTTCGTTTTGTGGCTGTTTTTTTCCTTTAACGTCATCGGACGGTAACAGGACATATTTTCCTTGTCCTTTTAAGTCGGATTCGTCGATTTTACTTCTATTCCTTTTCGTACACTTCATGAAATCTGAAAAAATAAAAACAAAAGGAAAATTAAGCAATACACTCCGAGACTTTTTTTATTATTATTTTTATCCATCATCATTATCATTATCATCATTTACTATTACCACTATTATTATTATTATTATTATTATCATTATCATTTTAGTCGATGCTACCTGGTCGCTTTTAAACTTCGTCCTTGAAAACAGCTAACTTCTAGTCAAAATTATGTATGATTGGTTCCAGAATTTTTTACGACTTTCAATACAGATATACACATCCGTTGTATGTGAATACATGCGCGCTTGCGTGTGCACTTTTATTCTTTATTTATTTATTTTTTATATTGGACGGAACAATTATCACGTGTTTAAGAGTATAATTTATGGTGCGGCCTATTTGGGAACGTTAAAAATGAAGTATAGTGCATACATCTGCGATAGTATACGGCGATTAGGTCAGATTGACAAACTCGTACAGAATTTCAAAATAAATTGGTGAACGTTTTGTCTTCACACAACTACTAAACTAACGACTCGCAAAACAATTATCATCGACGGGTCACTTCGATTCTTTAATTCATCAGACTAGCGTATTTCCCCGATGGCCTATATTGTCACAATTTCGGTATTGCCTTTTTTGCAAAACTGATTTATACGTTTAAATTTCTTTGATATTCTATATCAAAAGACGCATATTAATCGTTAGCATACACAGAGATACGTTTTCTATAGGACGTCATACAGTACTTTCATTTTTATCCATGTACAACTTCCTGGTTTTGTTTTAAGCATCACCCAAAACAGCAAACCATCTTTTTGTACCCTCCCCTCTTTACACCAGTTGCAGACCAGATGTAACAGTTACTCGATTTTTTATTTCTTTACACTTTTATTTATTATTATTTTTTCTTTTTTTCTCTCTTGGTTTTCGGCACTATTAAATTGAATAATAATATATAATAATTTTAAAAAGTTAGGAAACAGAAATTTATCGAATTTACAAGATTTCAAACAACCGATATATTTCGGGCGACTTTTACTTCAAACTAAAAGTTAATACAAAAAAAAAAAAAAAAAAAAAAAAAATACATTTTTTTTTCACCCTATTATACATATATTTAAGAAGATGGATCTCTATCTATCGATGTGTGAATTTTTGTTTTTTATCGTGTTCCGTAACGGGGAATTTTTCAATAAATCGTTTTAATGGGAAAGATATAAACATATAGAACTCCCGGCGAACACATAATAACAAATAAACATATAAATTCAGCGTATATACATAAATCATACCGAAACATTGACCTGTCATATTACATATCGATTAGTTTTACAGGTCGTTACAAAAACAACGGGTATCATTCTGGTTTTTTTTAGTTTTTGATCTTCTGAACTTGATACATTTTTTAAACTATTATGCGATTGATTACAGAAATACTATTCATTTTTGTTAATATCAAATTAAAACTTTATACGAAAACAATAACCGAACTGAAATTGCTAAATTCAAACGTTTCCGTACAAAATACTCGATAAGTGCGTAATAGCCAGATTTCAGTTTTTTATCGATTTAACATTTTTTAGCATAGAAATTAACATCATAAGATTTTTAGTATATGTATTTACGTTGCGGTATAAACATCTGCTAATATAGAAAACACGAGTAGGATTTTAAATAGAATGTATAAAAGAGAGTTCGGCAAGTTACAAACTTACGAACATTATCGCTACAGAATATAAGATTAAAATTTAAAATTACAATATTAAAGATACACCGGATAAATAATCGAATGAAATAATAATGCTTCCGATAGTAAAGCGAAAATAGCTCATACATGGCAGAGAATGCGTGTATCAGATAAAATGTAACGAGAAATTTAACCGACCAACGAAGCGTAACCTCGGCCGCTAATAACGAACGTTACTATATACAAGTAATTATATAGCGTAAGGCAGGTATTCACATGCGCGTCTGCAGGACGCACGTAAGGGAGGCTCGGAAATAATAGCGTTTCAAAATCTGGTACTTTATGGGAGAAAGAATATATCGTTTTCATTATTTAATGTGGGAAAAAATTCCAGTTCATTACACGAAAGGCGACGTATAAAGGGGGGATAAAACAAAACAATTGTCGATAAAACAGCGGGGTGTGTGGAGAGAGATTCGTGTGAAACAGAAATACAAATGCAACCTGCAGTAATGGGCAGAGTATGACGAATTACTAACAGGATAACAATGTGGTCAGCAGCAGGGGTGTTTGAAACAAAAGGAAATTGCTACAACATGGGCTTGGTAGTTCCGTTAAAAGTCAGTGTCGGTGCAATTAGTGTGGAAAACTTGGCACGGTCAGTTAATATGCTGCAATCGTGGACAATAGAGTGAAGTAACACTTTAGGCGTGTGTCTATGTGTAGGGCTGTAAAAGTTCTGGTTAAAACTTAAACACGCAGGACACGTAATAATAATCACATAGCCCGTTGAATAGCCTTTTGAAATCTTTAAACCCCATGGTGTCTTATCGCATGAATATGTGTGAAAAAATTAACAACTTTTACGGGGCAATACAAAAAGACCGCGTTGCCTAATAAATTTGTGCATCGTTTCAAGGATTATAGATCATAATCACTTTTATAAATACTCGGCAACGGTAAAAAAGTTATAATTTTGTTAATCTTTGATTAAAAATGGAAGGATCTAAAACAATGCATTAGAATTTTCACTAAAAATATGTGTTCATTCGTAAACACGTGTATTTATTTATATACTATACATATGCGCGCAAATAAAAAAATTGGAAAAACAAGTTTAATTCTGTAATTGTGGGAAGAAAAAAAAAAAAAAAATTGAAAAAAAAAAAGGAATTTATAACAATGTTTATAGCCATATTTTTTTTTTATCTCGCGCGTATATTAACTTTTCCATTTACTTGTATTTAAATTAAAGTAATTTAACAAAATTGTAAATGCTAGACATATGCTTTAACATATATAACTGCGACAAATTAATTTGTTTATGGATGATTTTTGTTTCGATTGATTACAACACCGATGAATTTTTGGTTTTTAACGAGCGTAAGCAATTGCTTACATAAAAAACGAAATTTATGATTGGCCGATTTTTCATCAAGACATTATTAAAAAATAATGCTTTCCTGTCAGAATTTTTCTTTTTGAAATAACGTTAATTAAAAATGAAATTTAATCTATATATTTATTATCAACTTGTTAATCAATTTGAAAAGTATTTTTACCTCTGCATAAAAATTTGTTTTTAAAGTTCCGTTGAGAGAAATAAATAAATAAATAAATTGAGAGAAAAAAAAATGATTTTATAAACGATACTGCAGCACGAAATTTAGTTTTAAAATGTCCTTGCAGATGAATATAACTATTTAAAAAATGAATGAATGAATGAATGAATGAATAAATAAATAAAAATAAAAAAGACGTCTCTCCAATTTTTTTCATGAAAAACTAAAATTGATATAAACAAATCAGATATTTTCATTTATTCCGCTTACATTGTTATCACACTGATGAAAACGCGGTACAGTTATTACAAAATATATTACAAAAAAGACTATTACTCTCATCTCGTTCTAATGAAAAATCCAAAATAACAACTTTTTTCGAAAGTAAGAAAAAACAGATTTGCTGTTTTTAGTGATTTATCCTTTTTATTTTTCTCATTTTTTATACTTATTCGAGTTTTATTTTTTCATCAACGCACCTTTTCGTGCAAACAGAAAAAAAAATAAATAGATAAAAAGAAAAAATTGGTTTTGCGTTTTTAAATTTTCAAAACAACATGTGTACTTCTGATTACAGTGTTATTTAATTTCATGGAAGTTTTATAATGCAGTAACAACGAACCAACAACGGGAGGATTATTACTAACCCCCATCAATGTCATTATAACTAATTTTTTTCACGGTAATTTACAATTCGTTTAACAAAATAAGTGCAAAATTTCAGAAAGAAAAAAAAAAAAACAATTTATAATACGAAAGGTTGCATTTGTGAAATCTATATTCAACTTATTTATTCGTTATGCGTAATTTCATTTTGTATTTTTTTCAAATTGAGATTATTTCATGTTTCGACACAAGTTTACATACTTTTATTAATTTTTAGAGATAAGACTTTTTTTTTGTCCCTGCGGTAAGAATCATTTTTAAACAGATCGTTGCCCTGGTATAGATTGCATAAAAATACGGAAGTTAAACAATGTAAAAAAATAAACTATAACAAATTTCATTTGTTCCCGACGTAGAGATACATTGTTGTACACACATTTTGTAAAAAATGTTAATTTTACGTTTAAGATATTACCTTTTTTTTTTTTATGTGAAAAAGTAAATGATGATCATGTATAAACTATTAAATATGGGAAGAAACAGCTTAGCATTAATTTACACAAGGCGCGAAATTAACATTTTAATATAATTTACCTAATACGATCAAATCTAGTACTTAAATATTGCAATAATACATTTAAAATTTGTTTTAATTTTCAATTAAAAACACATTTTTACAATATATATCAGTGCATTTTTTAAAAATTATGTTAATAAATAAAAAATGAATAGTAATTTTCAATTCTAGCATAACGATTTTCTCTTCGAAGTGTTTATAAACCAAAAGGAAAAAAAAAAAAAAAACCGGCGGGGAAGAAAATAGTGATATTACAGATTATATATTAGTTTTACATGTCAATGTCACAGATTATATTTTACGTTTTAATGTTACAGATTACGTGTATATGTTAGTTTTTTTCCATGATATTATGTTATCGCACATTGCAATCACTTTTTATACCAATGTTACAGGTTATATTATGCATCAGTTTTGTATGTTAGCATTATAAAAAGATCGTAAAAATTTCGTAAATTAACATAACGAATTATTTATTAAACTCTGATTTTGTAAATTGCTGTAAAAACATTATTATATCAGTTTACATAATTCGTTCAATAATAATATTTTTACATGTGAACAAGTGTACACATTATAGAATTTTACGCGTTCGGTATTAAAATTACAAATATCACCAAAAGAAAACCCGTTTTTATCGACAATCCTATTTTGGTTAAAATATTTTAGTAATATTGCAGACGAACACGACTTGTTATCGTGCACTGTCGAAAGAATGTTTAAAAATTATTTCACGCTAAATAACAGACATATTCGCCAGGCGAATTTATCGTACGATTGTACATGTACATGACTAGTTGAAACATGCGAGTTGTACAGAACATTTTATCATGTATACATATCGCAATGTAAACAAATACTTTTTTTTATCGAATTTCGATGAAATTTTTTAATCGTTTTTTTTTTTTTTTTGAATCCGTAAAAAATACGTTTGTTTCATCTAATAAACGTAAATGTTTAAAACACGGGAGGAAAAACAAAAAACAACTTTTCCCTCCATAAGTGCATCAATACTTCAATATTTAGTAAAATCTGGTTCCGGATAAACAAAGTTCGACATGATTTCAGTATTATGAAAAATATTGGGTATAATTAAAAATTTCCTTAAACATAAAAAAAAAAAAAAAAAGTTGCGAAATACAGAATAATTATCATTTTTCGATTAGAACCCTTACTGATAGTGGTACAATAAACGATTTCAATATTCGCATAATTACCTGTGATCGCTATCTGTTTGTAATCCGTACTGGATTTAACGCAATTTTTTTTTCGAAGACGTAACGAACGGTACACCATCGACGACGGTGGTAATAATTTGGTAACTGTTTCGTCGACTAATCGGGCCGAAGACACTTTTCTAGAGCCGGGACATTTTTGATTTTTGCAGACAGCTTTCTCAACCGGCAGCCATATGTAATCGCCGTTCGCGTTGTTTAGCGGCTTCTCGTTGGCAAAATCGAAATTCCAGCGACGGCTCATGTCCTTCTCCATTTTTAACAAATTCTCCTTCACGCAAGCCATCACCTCTTCGTGATTTATCGGCTCCTCGAACAGGCACCTTCTGGTCCGATTATCCGGTATTCTTAGCTGATTGTCCGGAAACGGTATGACGCTATTTCCAGCGGTGATGCGTGGACTGAAACAGTCTATCGGCGGTAAACAATCGATAACGCTATTAGCTAACGACAACTGATTTAGAATTTCGACACCCATGCTCGCGACAAACAAACAGCAAATGCGTGTGTACTATACGGAAAAACGCGAAAATATTCAATAGAAAATTACGTCGCTATTACTCTAGTCGCAAGTGACATTACAATAAAATATTACGTCTTTTCAACGACGCTGAAATGAACTAGTTCGCACGAAAAGCCAACAAAAAACAAGCGAATCCCGATGACTAACGAAATCAAACTAGAAGAAACACAGAACAACAATTGGCCGTGAGCGCGCAAGCAACCGGACTGTGCGAGTGGAAGGCGATCGATGGTGCACGGTGGATCGAATAATCGAATGCCGTGACGAGGAGGACGCGCGCGATCGAAAGCCGCACGCTTGCGAATGCGCGGGCACCGTTCGCTGGCCCGTTGCCGTGCACACGAGGACACACACGCACGCTCGGTGCACGTGAACGATAAGCGGACCGAGCAGCCCCTCCAAACGCCGCTTCTGCGACGCGGTGCGGTTGGGACCTGCCAGTTCGGCGATTTGTCAGTGTGAGTGCATGTCTGTGTACAGCCGGCGGTGTGAGCTCGATGCCGGCCCACAGGAAAACTGCATGATTCGAGTGACGCGCGATGAGTCTCTCGTTCTAGGAATCGACTGTGCTTGGTTTTTTCCTCAAAATCCCGTGGAAATGCTGAATCGTGTACTAGGACGGTATTAAGAAGAGCAGTCTAGTTTCGGATGTAACAAATTCGACGACAATTATCGAGTTACATCGGTGACTTTGTTAGCCGGAAGTTCGATTTAAAATACACACATACATACATACATACTCGATTCTCTCTATTTCGACAATCATCCGGATGATGATCCACCTGCAAATGATGATGTTATTTCTTTTCTTTTTTTTTTTTCTGTTAGTGTTTTTCGACGTTATTAGAAAACGTACTAGCGCCAATATTCGGGCCTATTTGAGACACCGATGATTGTGGACAAGTGGGATCGTTAATTCGATTAAAGTTACACAATTGGCGCGTTTCTGGACCTAATAATACAGCGAAAACCCGATGGACGCAGATGTTCGCGTTTGATTTTAATTGTTTTAATCGAATTAATCTTAATCTAAATGGGCCGCCTACTGGAGGAGCACTTTTAAATATTACCTCTTTTTCGTATTTCAAATACCAAAATAGCTTAGGTAATGTTGTACTGTGAATAATTAAACAGTTTTGAGGATACTGGACAATAGGGTGTTATTAACAAAACTTGAGGTGCTGCAGTTGACGATAGTCGCAGTAATTCTCATTCTAATATAACTTTACGGTCATTTTACGTAGATATTTTTTCGCTACGACTGTATGTTTGGAAAAGGATACAGCTCTTTTGCTTACGACTACTCCTTAGATCAGTCGTTGCACAGATTCGAGAATAGCCACGAAATGTGTATTATTTTTTTTTTCAATAGTTCAAAAATTCTGCTCGGGTGTTTGAAACATCAGAAACAGTAGCCGTTTTAAATTTGCAAGATTTTACGTTATCAAATTTGACAATGTTTTTTTTTATGCGTGTTTTTCTCAAGAGGTTGCTTACACATCTATATTCTTCGATTCCTGGCGTATCTAATCGTGTCTTGTCGACTTTTGCGTGGGAAGTTGGCTGGTGCATTCGTAGTTGCTAGCTGCTCTTAGATCATAGAAAAAATCCCAGGCAGAATACCAGCGGTGTATTTTCTTGAGGTAGAATTTCTCCTTATTAGCATTCTTAAAAAAGTATTGGCAACATCATTTACAAAGGCGGAGCAACATTATTTCTGATATTTCTTTGAAGAAATATCGATGCAAAATGATAACTTTAATGCGAATAATTATGCACTTCAGCATCGTTCGTATAGCGTTGGTTCTATAATGTGCACGTTGTACAAATGGATAGCATTATCGTGGGTCATAAATTCCAATTAAACTTCTACCAATGAAAATTTACAACTTTATGCTGAGTGATTACCATGTGCGGCAAGAAACCGTCTAGAATATATAATATGGAATTTAGAACAACCTCAAAAATCACCCTTAAAGAATTCCTAACTCATCACCAGATAAGAACCCTTTAAAACACAAAAGCCCTTTCATAAAATCCAAAAATTACGGTTAAAAAATTATTTTAACCCCATTTTGCGCCAAAAACAGGGAAAAAAAAAAAGGCAGTTCACCTAAGGAATAATTCGAGTAAAAAAGTTGGAAAAACAAAACCTATCTCAAACATATGCATAAGTGACCTCTTTATAGGAAAACTATAGCCAAGCTTACAACTTTATATTCAAGCCCTCGGGGTGTCGAAATCTCGAAATTTTAAAAAAAATATTTTTTTTCCCGGCATGTGATATGTATGTCAATTGGAAAGATCGCTATTTTTGTGGGCAATGAAACGGTATTTTATTTCTTTAACGATACATTCGGAATTGGTGAAAAGTTCAAAACAGAGCGAAAAATTACGTGTCCTTCGAAAAAAAAATCAAATTTTTTCGTTTCGAATGTTGTATTATGTAAATGTAAATTATAGTTATCTTTAACTTATACGGAATCCCTTAGTGCCTGAAACATCTTGACCGAACTTGTTGTTTGTTATTGAGAGGAATTTACTTTATATTTATGAATTATTCACGGACACAATAATCGCTTAACCATCGCAGTTCCGTATTATCGTAAAAACACCAATGCTAGATACTACGCGGCATTTTAACGGAGTTTTCTTAATCGTTTCAGCAAGATTTTTACTTTAAAAGTTTGCGTTGAAATATTCATTCCACTTATACTATAAGCAGGCCCGCCACAAGGGGGTGGGGGCAACTGGGATAAATTAGATGAGAGGGGGACCCCGAAAATCTAAAAAGTTAAAATCCCCTTATCCCTACGGTTTTAGTCAGAAACCCAAATGTAAATGTCTATCTACTCATCTATCTACTTATCATATTTAAATAATAAACGTAACAATTTTAATTAATATTTTTCCACATTTAAAATTTCATCCTTTTTTGCTTTCATTTCTGCAAATTCGTCGATTACATGCTAATTCTCGTTCTGTTGATAACATCATACAATGATTCAAACGGGACTGACCCGTATAGGACCTTAAAGTATTTTTTATGATTCTTAATTTACTAAAGCCTCGTTCGCCGGTAGCGACGCTGATCGGCAGTCATGGATTTACACCACGCACTTAAATGGGCTACAGTCCACAGCGGCAAAATTCGAAAGGTGGCAAATATGCATGAGATTGAAAAGTTTTTTCTTTTGAAAAATACTTCAAAATTTCCAAAATACTATGACATATTATGGCGTTTTAATCGTAGCAGGATAGGAGAGGAATGTGATAAAATCATTTTTTAACTTGCATTAATGTACAGAAAAGTTAAAATGGGAATATATTGTGATTTAGGTAAAATTTCCAAATGATTATAATAGACAAATGACATGTAAGCAGGGGAATCGAGAAATGAATTTACAATTAACGAAGTGTAAACCAGAATGTGCATTATTATTAGGCAAAATGGTTATATTAGCAGTTAAAGAAAATTCTGGAAGTGTGCACGAGACAATGGCTGGTCGGTATGATAAAAGGTCAAACAAGACTGAAAAAAAAAAACTGAAAATTCACAAATGTAGCAGTGGTATCTCATTGATACGACAAAAGTTAGAAGATTTTTCGAAGAATTATTTTTAATATTTCTTGCCGTACCAAACGATGAAAGGTGCTCAAAGCAGTGTGGCACTGGGGCACTGCAGGAAGCGTGCTGGGCCCATAACCTGTTGAAACTATTCTGAATACTGAATCTGACGAATAAACACGCTAACGGCGAAAATAATATATTAAGAATAAATATACACTTTATTTAATTTGTAATCATTTTGGCAAAAGTAAAAACTCAATGTGTAATTGGAAAAACCAACTTTAACAACACTACAAAAAACACAATTACAATAACATGATAACATGATGGGAAAAAACACAAAGAAAGATTAGCGCTGAATAAAATTTGCTTAGCAGAACGCTCCTTTCTTGCAATGAAAAGAATTAAACATTTTTTTCGATCAACAATGTCTCAGCCCAAAAGAGTTAAATGATTTATCTGTTTTATTTATTAAAGAACAGTTAATAAAGAATTTTTAAACTTCGATGATATTAAATAAATGAATTTGCATCTTTAAAATTGCGTCGTAAAAAATGTAAACTTTAATTGACACATGAAAGAGAATAATGTATGTATAGAATTATAATAAAATTTCGGTATGTTTTAAAAATGCGTGAAATTTTTTAATTGAAAATTAATTTTTAACTTTTATGTCCTTTCTTACTTCAGTTACTCGATTGTAATTTTTATTACTTAATTTATAAATTATTCCGAGGGCGGCAGAAATTACTGAGCCCACAACGGCATTTGGCTATAATCCGGCCACCCTGCTGATAGGTATACAAATAAACAGACGTGAGCACATACATATTTGGGAAACAATTAATCGAAGCACTTTGTCGTAGATTAGATTAAGCAGTTGCAATGCTGAAGAATTTGTTCCTAGGCTATCCACTTTCAATGAATTCTGTCTTTTAAACATCAGTTGTAATTCTTTCGTTAAGTTGTCTTTATCAATATCTTGAGGATAGCGATCTAATAAAGGCTGTATCGATTCAGATTGATTTTGCTCTGATAATCTCACAAAATTGTCAAAATCTAAAATAGGCATAAAAAGACGACACGCAGAATTCGTACTGCTAACTAACTCATTCAAATCAGATAAAAAGCTATCGATCGTAGTCGCAAAAAATTTCTACTCTGAATTTTTGCTCAGGTGAATTTAAATGGTCAGATGATACCTTGTCGTGAAATTTCTTTTGCCGTCGTACATTAAATATTTTTTTAAACTCAACAGGAATTCTCATGTCGATTGCCTTTAATTTTGTTTCATTAAGAATATAATCGCGAGAGTCACGATTACTTTTTTATCTCATTAAGTAAATCTTTTATTTGGTCACTGGCTTCTTGAAACGTAAGTTTCGCACTTTGAATAATTTTGTTTCGATCATCAATCGGTTAAAAAATTTTACGCCAAACTTCAGTTAATAAAGCAAATTCAAACGATCGAAAATGAATCAATTGATCCGGAAACTTCAGCTTGTATTTCAGATGATAACTATTCAATTTTAAAAAGAGATTCTACAATCAATTGAAAATGTTTTACTAATGGCTCTACAGCTTCGATTCCAGCATTCCATCTTGTAGTCGATATTGAACGAACAGATACTTCAGCTGTTTCTTTCAATATTTTCCATCTTGCAGGACTGGATGAGAAATATGTTGTACAGTTTTTGTAAATATTCAAAATAAGATTTAACTTCCGTGCTCGTTTCCACTGCATGCACATAAACTTAATGAACGAGTCATACAAGAATGAAAAAGAGCCGACTGATTTTCTTTTAAAATTCGATTTGTCGTCACTTCTTCGTATTTTCCTCTCTGGTCTCTAAGATTTTAAAAAATAATTTTATGCGCTTTTTGAAAATTTCTAAAATCACGTTGAATACATCTTCTCCTGTTTTCTTTTCACAATCTACTAATTTCAAAAATCTTTCGTGGGTTTTCCATTTATTGTCATTTTCAAGAACATATTTAATTACTATAATAATTTGCTCAGTGTGCGATGTATCAGGTGTTCCATCAACAATTGTGCTAAAGAGTAATGTGAGCTTTTTTGATGTCAGATAAAATTGTTTCCAAAACTTTATTAGCGCAAACTTCTAAAAATTCATTTTGGCTTTTCTAAAACATGTAATGCGTAATTTTTGTTCCAGCTTCTCGACTTTCGGACGCAGAATTCAAGTGTGAACTTTTAAATCAGAATTATATTTACTAATATAAATTTCATCACCGTTGATAAAGCAAAATTTTCGTGTTCAACAGCACATTCTTCCCCTCGAAACGGTAAATTATTTTCAGCTAAGAAAAGTGCAACATCAAACGAGCTAGGTAAAATTTTTCGCCATGTTTCTTTTTCCTCTCGATTAATATGGTGTTCAAGAGTTCTTTATACCGGATGCAGTTACAAGATTGTTCTTTCGACCTTTCCGCAAAAGATAATTATTATTAATGTGCCGCTGGGAGTTACTTTTGTGGCTTGGAACTTTTTCGCAAAATTTTCTCCAATTATCGTTATAACCGCTGTCTTCCATAACAAACTTAGATGTGATTTTGAATCAACTGAACGAAATAAACAGTCCAGCCTTGGAGTAACTCCAAACCAACCAATCTCGAATAACTCTTTCCCCAGTTTGTAATTGTATATTTAAAATTTCTGTTGGAAATTTACGATTTGATGAGTCTCTAGGAAAGTCTGACGGATGGTTCGGAGGACCTTTTAAAATAATCAAATCTCGTTCTTGCAAGGAAATATATTTCCATGTGCCTGGATCATTCCTTTTAATAAATCATCTGAATTTACATTTTCTATTGAATAATCACTGTTTTTCGTTCAAAGTTGTATTTTTATCATTTTGTTCTTCTAAACAATTTTCGATTGGCTGATTTAAAATATTACTTACCTTCATTTTTTGATTACTATATTTATATTAAATATACCAAACTGATTTAAAGTTCTTCGACCTCTTTTAACTTTTTAATTTTTCTTTTTTCCGACCCACTTAAGTAACTTCACTTCATTTTCAAATAATACAAAAACTTTTTATTTTTACAATAGTAATTATGCATAAAAATATTATTTAAGAACTATTTTATAACGTTTTAATTATTCACATTACATTTAAGGCGCAAAGTTGCACAAAAGGTCGTATTTTAATATATTTTATCTTCTTAGAACTCGCTAGTAGGTAACAGCGCCTTGTTAACGATAGTTAAAAATATCATATTATATCTTTATACGCGTAAATAATTCGAATGTTACAAAAATAATCGTTCGTAAGATAATTGATTGACCGGATCATCATCATAATAAAGACAACAAAAACAACTTATCATTATTCATAGGTTAACATTCATCTCTCGGGCTTACTTCCCACCATACTTGCCATACACTTCATTTAATTATAGTACATTTGTATTATTTAATATAAAGTCTAAAATTCTACAATGTAAAATCTGAATAGAGATTGATGGGAGTATTTTTTTTTATTTATTTTTTTTGTTTTTTCCATTAATATTATTATTTATTTGTTTGCAAAAGTACCGAGTTAGTGGATTTTGAAAAATATTTAATATTTTTTTAGTAAAAAATATTCTTTTTTAAACTTTAACAGAGCCCCAATCATATTTTTCCCCGGACCCCACAAGTTTATGTGGCGGGCCTGGCTATAAGTGTATTGAACCACCGACGTTCAACGAACCCTACCAGCGTATAAAACAAGATTATGTAAAAAAAGTTTTCTTTCAAAATACTTGCACAATTATTATTATAACAATAGTAGACGATAATTTTAAAAGTACAGCTAGGTCTAAAATGCTCGCCTGAATAATATTATTAATTTGAATTTTTGTGTATAAACGTAAAGTTCAAAAACGTCGATTGGTTTCGAGCACTTATTCAGGATCTAACTGATTTCTGCTATTGTATAGCACCGTCTTGAACGCCGACGTTTGAAACTATGCAGTGTTTTAGCGTTTTATGATTATAATCATATACTTCGTACGTGTGCTAATGTTTATCATTTGTTCGAGTTAATAAAGTATTACACGTTTGCAATAGTTTCGTCTGAAGTAACAATATTAGGCAGTCTTGAGCCCTCGCGTTCTAATCTGTACCGGCGAAATTACATCATCGCTGAAGTCTTTTAAGACGTTGTAAGCGAAAATGTATTTGCCGCAATTGTTAAATTCTCGTAGCTGATCGAATTTTCTACAGCAGAAAATTTCGTATTCGGTTCTTTTTTTAGTACTTTTCTCTCTCTACTGCAATAATTGCAGCACCAGTCACAGTATATCTAATCGGCGAATTATCTGTGCGAAAAAGATTGGCGCCTAATTCTCAAACTATCGCGTCGTACATCCTCAACCAAAATCAATAATAACGATTTGAAAACCGCAGTTTAATGCTACTTAAAAGCGATTTCATTAATTACTGAATTATATAGAGTTCCCGAATTAAATACGGATTCCGATATTTGATGGCAGACTGAACTGCTCCGCTTAACTCAGGCTAATAGTAAGAGTACGAACGCTGAAAACACGATTGTCGAGAATAATTTATTTTTCGTCACTTTCATATATTGGCGCTTGAAGGAACTTTCGGCAAGAGACTTATACAAGGGGAATGATCGCTATAGTGCTAAGTGTTTTTCGATTTGTAGAATTGTAGAAGTGATGGTATTTTTTTGAGTTTTAATAACAATATTTAAAAGAATATTTGTCTACAGATAATTTTGAACACCTGAACATAATACTTTGTTAACGAGGCTTAAAGTTTCGCCGTTTAGATGCAATTGTCGCAGCAAGAGTACTCCGTTTTGATTTTTTTTCTTGCGCTGATTATACGTGGCTATCTGTTTGTAAATTAGAAACATTTTTCTTACGTCTCTATGCAGAGGAGTTAGTAGCGGAAAAGAAAAAGGAAAAAGAAATGGTAGCGCAGCCGAGCCAATTTTAATAGAATTACCGGAAAGCGAACCGAAAGCGATTAGTGATAAACGCGTCAACAGCTGGAATTGACGTAAAAAACGGTAGGATAAATAAGGAAGTTTTTAAAACGGATCAAATGGAGACCTCAATTGTAAAGTTTTTAATATCACTATTCAATGCATACTTTTCTCGCCATCTTTGTAATTTTTCGCATCTTCGCATTGTATGAGGGTGTTTGATGCGTTGTTTAATTATATCAAATAGAACAAAAGTAATATTTTAATTCAATTCAAGTACGTTATTATTTCGAATAAACGATATAACTTGGGGGTGTCTCTTACACGAGCGAGCACACCTTGCAAGACTATTAAAGTCACTGGAATTTGGCCGTTTAATATGTATAATTCTTTATCGCTCGTAGTGTAACTGATCAATTATCAGTCAGTTCCAGTAATGATGTCCCATTTCAGGAACTCGACACAACACCAGCGGTGCCGTTATAACCTCAGAGATTCTTCTATCATTACGCCATTGACCTCCTCAGAATCATTTCCTCTGTTAATGATATCGCGAGTACACCACATCTACATCGGATCTTTACCGACAATTAACAAATTTACATAAATGCTGAAGAGCTACGAGCATTGCTCTAAATCAAGACCTCGTAAAAATGCGTGAAACGGAAGGATAAAAAAAAAAAAGTTAACTGATACAGCAACGAAAAAATGAAATTAGTAAATTAAGCGAACGTATGCATTTAAAAAGGAGTAAGAATAAATTAGCAATAATCTATTAAAAGAGACGAAGATGAATGCGTCTGTAGAATCTGCATTAAATGTACGGTACCCGATCGTTGTGCAAAATTTGATGAATATTAAAAATCGGAGTATTCATTTTTTATATATTGTAATGTGACACCATTACATTGCTTGATAAAAATAAATAAATAAAAATAGAAATGTAAAAACAAATAATACAAAAAAAAAAAAAAAAAATTATAAATAAAGTATAAATAAATTAAATTGTATCGGAAAATAATAAAGGTCGAGCGGAGTGTGAGAGTGCTTGTGTGTGTGAATGGGAGCCAGTTGCCGGCTGCGGGTGATTACTGCCATCAATGTCGCTTTTAAGGGATGCGCGCGATGATGGCTGATCGAACGGCACTGATTGGCACATCGAACGCGGCGGAGGGGACTTAGCAGAAGAAGAAATGGGAAAGTAGAAAATTCGCAAAGGAGGATGGGAGCCGACAGTTAGAGTTTGGAGTTGGTCAACGATAGATCTCCAGTAAAGGGCCTCTCAGAAGGTCAAGATCGAATACGTTAGACTGATAGCAGTCGTCAAAAGTACCGACCGTTTCATTTTTGTTGTTCTCGGAACGCCATAGTTTAAATCACGGAAAAGTCCGATCAATGAAGATTGGTGTAACAATTTCGAATATCGCGTCTTCTCTCTGTGCTCGTCGCCAATCCAGGATGGAATTTCCTACACACGCCTGTCTATCATCAAGGACCATCGGAACAACCCCCGCAGTCGTCGCACTGATACGTAGAAATCATTTTAAATTACTCGAATTGTATATACACAGGTATTTGTTAATAATTGTATTTAAAGCGGTCGACCATTCCAGAAAGATCGATGTAGGTTTAAACAATATATCTTAAAACCAAATCACCTCTTCATCAATTTTAATAATAATAATAATAATAATCATAATCGTAATTATAATAATAAAATTTAATAAATTTCCAATTTAAATTCACGAGCTCGTTAGGAACACGTGGTTGGCATCCTTGGATAAAGCAAAATTGTTAGCTAAGCAACGGCAAGTGCGGTTACAATATATATATATATATATATATATATATATACATATATATTAATTACAACGTAATTCTTACCCATTAGAAAAAATATCCCAATTTTATGTAAGGTTTGTTATATTTTATAGGATTTTTGTTATTGTTATTTAAAAAATGTCACAATTTTAAGATGCAATGAAAAAATGTCTTAATTTTATATAATGAAAGTTAAATATTAGAATAGGATTTTTGTGATTATGTTATTTTTTTTTTGTGTTGATGCTAGTAAAAATTACGTTGTGAATTTTGATCATTTTATACAAAGTATAGAAGAGAAAGAGACAGAAATGAAAGCAAGAGGGGTCAAGGGCCACAGTTCCTTGCGAGGCCAAAATGTCCGAGTTATATTTTTATATATATATATATATATATACGTATATATACGTATATATATATAGAGAGAGAGAGATTTTTTTTTCGTTTATCAGTTTATTATTTATATCAAAAATTCCTTTTTTTTCTTTATGTAATCGATCGTTTATTATTTCACATTCCATTCGTTTCTGGCAACTACGATAAATAAATAAATCTATACTATCGTAGCGGAATACTGGCTGCTTTCAATGCCTCATTTATGTGTTTTAACTATGGTGATAAGATCGTTTCATGTGTCTTCATATAATTATGACGACTAGGTTTGCCGCACAAAAACGGAGGCAATCGCATCGCCATTTTAGTATTTTTTGTGAAATATTATAAACGCGCACTGGTTAAATAAATTTTAGTAAATTATATGGTCTAGTTTTGATAAATTTGGTTATTCCTGATGTGCGTAAAGGTAGTTTGAATTTTAAAATTTAATTAATAAAAAAACCCGGTATATTCTAGCAGTAACATAACAATTTTATGTCGATATAAACAGAAGAATTTTTGTCTTTCAATAACTGTTATATACTAAATTTTATAAATTTTAATATCGAAGCTTTTGAAATATACAAGGTGTAACTGAAAAGTTCTCGAACTAATTTTTTACTCTCGATACAAGTAGCGCTTTTTCTCGTTCAACCAAGGAGGAGTATGTGGTACGAAATCTAAACAACGTGTGTACAAAATTTCAGCGCTGCCAGTCTCTTAGTTCCGAGTAGTACGCGCTTAAGTATGCGTGTTCATTGTGCAAGCTCGTTGAATCGCCGAAATATCGTCAAGTTGCCCTTCGTCTTCATTTAGATTTTTGGGAACAGAAAATAGTCTGCCGGGGCCAAATCGGGTGAATAGGGCGAGTGCGACAAGACGGTAATCTGATTTGCGGCGTAATAACGCGTTAAAAGTGTTGCCGTACGTGACATTGTCGTGCAACAGGGTCCAACTACCCGGATCGTGATACTAGGGCCGGGCTCGATGAATTTTACGTACCAAACGCTTCATTACCTTCAGACAGAATTCCGCATTCACAGTTTGCCCGGTTGGAACGAATTCATGTTGAATGAGAGGCCCTTCGAGTCGAAAAATGCAATGAGCATTGTCTTCACTTTGGAGTTTTGTTGCTGAATTGAGCTTTCGCGGGCCTAACCGCGCCGAAGATTGTCGTTCGGTGTGGTCGTTGTAGGTGAAAGAGCTTCATCACTGAATTCTTTTTGAATCATCAAAAATGTTTCTACGAAAAAGGTATATCAAGAACTTAATCGCACTTTGTTGTTCCATATCGCGAACTTGCACAAGAGATTATGAACAAACACAATACCTAACCGCGTACTATTACTACTCGTCAACTAAGAGACTGGCAGCGCTGAAATTTTATACACACACTCTTTAGACTTCGTACTACATACTCTTCCTTGGTTGAACGAGAAAAAGCGCTACTTGTATCGAGTGTAGAAAATTACGAGTTCGGGAACTTTTCAGCTACACTGCGTATGTAATAAAAAATAAACCACGCAAGACCTAATAGTCGAATAGTTCTACATCGCACGATAATAATAATAATAATAATAATAATAATAATAATAAAAGTGCGATCGTGATTCATTCTAAATCCTTTGTTTTTATATGGCAATTCCAGGCTAGTATTGTATGCCGATATACATACATTTTTTATTACATTATGTATCATTTTGTCTCATCCAATATAAAAATATTTTCCTCTGGTCGTTTATTGTTGCACTCGGCCAACAAATTTAAGTTATTTTAAAATTCATGTTATAAAGTGTTTTTTTTGTGTTTTTTTTGTGTTTTTTTTGTGTTTTTTTTAATACACACATTAGCACGCAGGTAAAAATCGTAGCTCTACACGTACACTCTACGATAAATGGCAACAAAAGAAAAAAAAAGCCTGTAACAACCAACCGCCAAGCTCTCCCGTACTACTTGCATTTACGGGCATTTTAATACCTTATTAAGGGATTTTATTCTTAGTAATTTTAAAAACTTTTCAAGGTTATTTTTTGAGTAATATTTTGTAATTGGCGAATTTACGGAAATAGTACACATCGATTGATCATACATCGTTGATTACTGCAATAAGACGAACTGCTGTTTTTATCACGTATCCGGTTGACTATATTCGGTTTCTCGTCCGATATTCTACGAATTTCATGAAATCGTCGTCAGTTCGCGGTACCAGCTCCAGACTCACATCCGCCGATAAGGAGACTTAGAAATCGCGGTATTGCCGAGCTAAATCGTTATCGGGCATGGCTGATTTATATGCGCTTTATTTTATACATACGCAGTTCTCCTTCTTGGTCCACTGAGAGTTTTTCAAAGGCTGTGTAACTTAATTCGAATCATTTGCCTTCGCACTGTGCGCAGACTCTTCTCTTCTGCAATACATGTCAATCCATCGACGCTTCCGGAAAAAGCTGAGTGTGCACTCTGGTTTCAGCTAATCTTTTATATTTAGGGGTAGGCGACTGCTATTTACAAATTTAGATTTTTCATTTATTGCAGCAGCTCACTGTTGACGGGGCGATACCGCCAAGTTTATAGAGTTCCGCTAGGGAAGTTGGTCTTAGATAGCCAGTTATTAAGCTCCGTGTCGCATTTAGGGCCGTATCGATAATTTTAGCATGCAATAAGTTCAATTTCAATTCAGTTCAATTTTATTCATAATGGAGTACAATACGGTATGTATTTAATTACAAATTATTTTAAAATTCGGAGTCGCTTATGCGTTAGAATAGCGCGAGTAGCGAAAATATAAAATTATACATGAGCCCAATTGTGCATCGATAATAAAATAATAGAATGAGCGACTTTTATTTAGCTGGCACCGATTTAGCCCGTGTTTACAATTTTGCATTGAGTTTAAGACGTACATAAAGTTACACTTAAATATTAAGAAATAAAAATAGAAATTTGACCTATTTACGCATAACATTAGTCACGCATGTACTGCAAACCCACAAGTACTTAAAGTCATAATAAAAGTAAAACTTTAAAATCGTACACTAAATTTAAAATAAAACTGATATAAAAGCAAACTAAAACTAATATAAAAATTAATATTAAAAACGTAAGTGAAATTTATAAACATATAATTTATGACGATTGTTAAACTTAATATTAAACTATAACAACGGGGTAACAATAATTTTACAATAATTATAAGTAATCAACTGAAGCGTAAATGGCGCTTAAAAGTAATTCTTAATGATAACTTAATGCTTTAGGGATGACAATAAGGTTCTGTAGTGATGGTCATAGCAAAGTACCAAAAAAAGGTCCTGAAAGGATGTTCACGTTAGTTACAAATCTGCTGCCAGCTTACGGATTATATTTGTGACTGATTCGCAATGCTGATTGTTTACAGTTAGCGATCTGTCCAGTGTAACAGCCAGATATTTCATACTGTTTTTGTGTGCTTTAGGCCAGTGTCTATCCTCCTGATTCGTAGTTGCCATTTTGCCCAGAGGGATTTTTCAAATGAAAGGCGCCGCAGGTCTCCCTTTTTCAGTAGGTTTGACTTTAGTTGATTTTCCTTACAGCATACATCGAGTTCATTTACCATAGATTTCTGCTTCTTTAAACACGTCATGCTGTTAAGACCAGGGCCTATACCAAGAATGTTACCAGACTTTGATCATTTGTGTCGTATGTCGAATAAAATTGTCGACAAGACGTTCTCTTTCCATTTAGTGGGACATAAAACTTCCGATTTTTCAGCAGCATTGAAACCTATAAAAATCTTTAGTCACTTAATAAACTTTGTGTCTAAGTGTGCGATGGCTGACCGTATCGAAGGCAGCAGTAAGGTTCACTAGCGATTTTTTTTTACTTTCACCACTTCTCAGCATCAAAATCTACTTCTTCTCGTGTGAGTTTCAGACCGTCTTTTTCTTTTTTTTTTTTTTACAATACTGTTTAATATTACGCGTTCAAGTGTCTTATAAAAATAGCAGAGATATTGGACGGTAATTTCTCAGCTAATTTTTGCGTCTTTTTCTGGTTTT
This sequence comes from Icerya purchasi, assembly GCA_039619475.1. Taxonomy (NCBI): domain Eukaryota; kingdom Metazoa; phylum Arthropoda; class Insecta; order Hemiptera; family Monophlebidae; genus Icerya; species Icerya purchasi. The sequence continues at coordinate 273,532,854 of CM077116.1, forward strand.
TGAACAAGCTATAATATGCGCTTCCTTTCATTGTTCTTTTGCTTTTTTCGCTAAAGACCTCCTCTGCGAAGTAATGTCCGATTTCCGTTAGAGATTGACGGTATAACTACGCTGGGAACGGTAGCATGAAACACGATAAGGAGTAGGAAACCCAATTGATAACGAGGGGAGAGGAATACAGAGTAGAACGTTTGACATATTATATAGGTTTTTCTTTATAGTGCCATACTTAATTCCTGAGCGTCGGCGACTACCTATTCGTACATCTTAGCTGTACAGATATAGGTAGTGTACTAGGCAATTATTATAGGCAACGCAGGTGTACACAATACGGAAGACTACATTCGGAACTGATAGTAATCGTTTGATTTATCAATGTGTACAAGTGCAGTCCCTTGTGTGTCTGCTCTGTACTGACCTAGCGCGCATATGATGTTGTATGTGATGGTTTGCCATTGCTTCCCACGTGATTATTAGCGAATATTTATTTAATTTTTGTAATAAGTTCTGTCGTCGCTCGGGATCGAACCCGTGACCTCCGTAACGGAAGTCAAGCGCTCTAGCAACCAGGCTATCGCGACGACTTTATTATATAGGTTTTCAAAAAATACATGGTTGGAATCACAGGAAGTTTCACCACTTGGATGAAGAGAGTAATCTGGGTAAGGTATTAAGCAAAATCGAAAACGATAGGAAGGAGACAGAGAATGATTGAACGACAAGCGAACGGTGAAAGTCGCAGCAAAACCAGGGAAAAGATGGAAGACTAGGTTGAATGAACAAGACAGAAGGAAAAAGTGCTGGAAAATGATGAAGCGTAAATATTAGATCAAAGTCTAAGGAATTAGAAGTAAGAATTTAAGTGAAAAAGAGAAGATGCAGCAGAGCGAACTAAAGAATCCGTTATTTTGTTAGCCCAGATAGTCACGTAGGGACTGAAAATAAATCGAAATGTATAGAATGAAGCGAGATCATAGTGTGTACTAAGAATTAAAAAACTTTCAGGAGTGTGTAGGAAGAAAGAACAAATAGCCCCGGAGGCATTTATAGAATTAGAAATAAACAAATAATTACAAGAAGATCGATATAAGCAGATATGAATAAGGAGCTTAGGCTAACTGTAAGCTCAGCAATAAAGATAGTACAAAAGGAAGAAAGACGAAAAGATTCAGAGAAAAAGAGGCTCTGACTGCTCCATCGTTTAAGGATAATCATTTTTATTATATACTTATTAAACATTTCCTGAAGCCGGGTTATTCTGGTCGTGCCGAGGTATTTAGTCGATGAATATGCGTTATCTACTCTGGCCGCCTTTCGAGATTTTGCTTTCTTGATAGCGTCGTGTATATCACGTGCGTTCGTTAAAATTATTTTCCTACCCCCATTCTCTGACAGTTCAGCCTGATCTTCCAATCTCCCCATCATTTTACGACTTGCCTTTTCTCAGTAGCTTCTCAATTTCGACGATATGTCGTCAGTGTTTCGGCCGCACTCTGTTTCCATCTTTCGGTCTCGTTTTCCTCTTGCCCCAAGTCTGCACCGCCCGCTGCATCCTTCTGATTCTTCCTTTACAGGTAACCCCGACCATATTTTGTTTGAGTGCTCTTCCCGGCTTACCGAACGGAATACTTTGTAAGCACACCTGTTGACACTGGGGGGCTTCCTGTTCCCTATGTATTAATCTTTCCTATTCCTCCAACTAATCTACTTACCTACAGCTCTGTGTTTGGCTGTTCGTCCATAGCCATGCACACACACACACACACACACATACATATATATATATATATATATCCTGAAGGACATGGGGGGATTATATAATTACGTAAAATTTTCTACGGTGGGGAGTAGATTTGAGAAATACCCCTTGTTTCACAAAGAAAATCAAATAGCGACCTCTTTAGAAATTCATAAAAATGTTTTAAAAATACATAATTAATACAATTTTTAATTCAATTTTTGTCTTATATTTAGGGGTGAAAAATAAAACGAAATTATAAAATTATATCTTAAATATGGCAGTTTAGAAATAGTAAGAAGGATGGTATTTTTATTAGACTTTACTTCTTTTTCATTTTTGTTAGTAATCCGATCGGAATTCCTTTGTTCGTGAGCAAGTTTAAATATATATACTTCTCATTGAACTCGTATTTTTAATTAAAATTACAAAATAAAAATTAAAAATAAATAAGAAAGGCAAAAGATCGGTGACAGTTGCGTTTAAAATAAAATAAAAACGTAAACATTAATAGTTTTACTAGAAAATAGTTTTAAATATTAATTATTAAAATCCGTAGGTAAAATTTATACAAATCTTTTATAATATAAATTTAGTTTCTCTGCTTTAACAAATTTTTTTATAGAGGCTTTGGTTCTTTGAGGGGGAATGTCCCCTATCCCCCACTCCTGTATCTGCCACTGTATATATATAAAACGTAGAATTATTTTCTCGGGCCGACAGGTATCGTATAATAGGTATCATTTCTTTCCAACCTTCAGTTTTTTCGTTAAGTAAGAGCCAGTGGCTTAGTTTTTGTCGTTGATAAACTGTTTTGTTGATTTTACTCATTGTTAATTTCTCCAGCGGCTACAAGACTTTCCTACATTCTTTGCTGAAATTTAGGTTTTCAATCATGCATCAGTCTTTGTTTCTTGCCTCGGAAATTTTCGCCATGAGTTCTATTGGAATAAACAAAAAAAAAAAAAACGAATCTAGTTATTCTGTAATTTGCTTGTGCAGAATTACTATCTCGATCTGTGCACGAAAATGTATCGTTTTACAGAAATTAAAAAAGATGAACGATTTCAAAAGTGTCAGGTTATTTTATTCTCTCAGCATTTTGTCAACAATAAAACATGGCAGCAGAAAGTTTGATTTTATTTTCTATGCCAGCTTTTCAGATGATCCTAGGAAAAATTGGTTCGAACAATTTATTTGCAGAACTATCTATTATTAAAACTGTTATCAATATTTTACTTAAATTTATTATTCCGCTTATTAGGCTAACTTCCACTAAAACCGTTGAACCATTCATAACTTTGTTCATGTTGTGATGGTAATGTTTCAATGATTAATCGATACATGACCTAGAATAATCTTTTCTTCTGCTCGATTTCTAGCATGTCTGTGCAGAAAGTATCCGGCCTTCCTTTATAACTCAGAGTTCGAACTCGCCAAGGTCTTCGGCTAAGCATCGCCTTCAAAGTACTTCCCTTGAGAGGCTAAAATCCACTGCTGATATTTCTGTCATGTTTGGAAGCACTCCTGGGGCGCATTCACTCGTCGCCTTTTATTTTATCTTCTCCACATCTTCGATTTTTTTTTCCTTTCAACGAAATTTTCAGCTTAGAGAAGAGTCAGAAGTCACACGGAACAGTCTCTGGACTGTAGGGTGCCTGCCTAACCTGTATGATGCCGTGTTTAGTCAAATGAACAAGTTGCGACGAATGACCCGGGTGCACTGTCATGATAGAGCATTCGTTCACTATTTTTCCAAAATTCCGGTCGCTTTCTTCACACAACGTCTCGTAACAATTTTAAAACAGCAAGATAATATTCTTCATTAACAGTGCGACTTTTTGGGACATATTTATGACGCGCGACACCCTCATAGTCCAAAAAAAACAAACAGTTAACACCCTTCCAGAGCAAGGATCAATTTCGACCGTCTTCCGAACATTTTTAAACCGATTAAACGACCCTTATTTACGTTTTACCCATGCCTTGGTCTCCGAAAGCTTTTTTAACCATTACAATAGTTTCTGTTGCCGTAAGGCCAAGATTAAAGCAAAATTTAATGCAAATTCTTTGGTCGACACGTTCCGTCATTTTTGTAACACGAGAAATGCGGCGCGCTCAATGTTAGACCTGTACTAAAAAATATGAAACTGTTACTGGGATCAGTTTAGTGGCGCGATGCATGAATTAATAGACGAAAGTTCCCCCTTCACAATGACGCATTGTTTACAACGTTAGAGCAATTTGTTTTCGTGTTATAAGCGTAGGCCGGATACTTTCCGGACAGACCTCGTACCTTAATCCCCGCTGAGAAGTTTCTTTCAGTTCCCGTATGTTTCAAAAACACACAAATTGTACGAAACATGTCGTCGCGATGGCCTAGTTGCTAGAGCGCTTGACTTCCGATATGGTGGTCACCGGTTCGATCCCGAGCGACGACGAACTTATTACAAAAATTAAATTAAATAAAAATAAATAATCGCTAGTAATTAATCACGTGGTGGCAATGGCAAACCACCACGTACAACATCATATGCTCGCTAGGTCAGTACATAGCGGATCCACGTAGGACTGCACTTGTATATCGATAAATCAAACGATTACAATCAGTTCCGAATGTAGTCTTGCGTGTGTACACATTCGTATTGCATATAACAATTGCCTATACCAACGTCAGGCCCGGGCGACAGGCCGGTTAGTTCATTCACTTGTCGCATCTACTAAAAATAGCAGACCCCGCTCGCGGGAAAATGCTCAAGAAAAAGAAGAAGACAAATTGTACGAAACCCTAGCCGATAAGAGCAACCCGTTGTGCTTATCTTAATTCGAGAATGTCTAATGACGGAAACAAAATTTGGGTATTTCTGAAACCTCCAGCTCATTTCTTTTGAACTCCGCTTATATTCTACTGATAACGATGGCGGGAAATTTATAGAAAATTAATATTGTTATCAGTTGGTTTTTAAAGTTATGTAACCGAGTTTTGCTCGTGATTTTGTTTCCAGTACGTCTTTGAAGTGTTTTGTTTCAAATACATTTCTTATAATTTTATTCTTGGGTGACTTTTTTGATTTTCACAAACGCGCGTAATGCATCTTCTACATGCAGAAATATCCTCTCCCGCCGTATCAAGTGACGTTTTAAGAAGACAGTTTATACTTTTTCTATAGCTTTTTACGGTTAAGTGAGAAAAGTCTAGCTGAAATTTAACCGATGAATCGCATAAAATTCATGTTAGGGTAAATTTCGAATCTCATTACGAAAGCTCTGATATTTCATACGCTCGATTATAGACGTGATTAATGTGGCAGGGAAAAAACGCGATCTTCAGACACTTCAAAATCTCTAATAATACGCCGTTTAGGGGGTATCCTAGTCTAAAGGCAAGCATTTTAGACGTTTTTTCAAGCGTAATAAAAAAAACATATTTCCATCCATTTTTTTTACTGTTTATTTATTCATGTTTTAAGAATACAAAAAAAAAATTATCAAAAAAAAAAATCAGAATTCACAACCGGCTGGTGAAACGGAGGGGTAAAAAAAGAGGGCGTGTCCTGGTCGAGACGATTCCAACTCCTCTAGACATCTGAAACGAAAAAAAAAAAAAGATGCTTAATTAGTAAGGATGTCGTTATAGTCCCTACATCCGAGAAGGGAGAAAAAAAAAAATTCTCGTAAAATTGTGACTGTTTGAAAAAAAAGTCGATTTTTTACCTGTTTTTTGTGAATTTTTTTAAAATAGTAAAAATCAAAATTTTAACTTTATTCTGGTAGGGGCTGTGGAGGAATATATAAAGAAGATCCATACTCAATTTGAAATAAAATCGGTTTATTAGAACTTAAGATATCATGTCAACCGTGTTAAAACGAGTAGTTTCGAGAAAAACGCGTTTCAAGTTTTGAAAGTTTCAATTAAAGTTTCAGGCAGTTTAATTCTTAGAACGGTACGTTATACTTACATTTTCTTAATTTGCGATTTCTGCTTCATACAATGGACCTTCTTCTAATTGTACATTTTCTGAAGTTCTAAAACTAGATTTCACTATTGTATCGACAACTTTTTTGCTTTATTTACCTACAAGTGCAATGCATTCAAAAAGTGAATTGAATCCTCCTTTTTTCCAAGTACCATCTTCAGAAGCAGTCAAATATTTTGGATTAGCATCGAGATTAAAGGCTGATATTAATTCCTCTTATCTTCTTCTACAGCTTTAGAAATAATTTGACTATAAACTGATGATGCAGCCAAATATTAATTTTTAAGGCAATTGTAGTATGTGCCGATTGTCAAACCTTGACAAATATCCATCATATTTATACCTTCTCTTCCGACTACTAAAAGTCTCATAACTGTTGCAAGTTTGCGGTTTACTGAAGGACCTGATTGAATATACTGTACATCTTCATAAGCGCACTGTACTGCAATTTTGAATCCTAATCCACGAGCAGCAGTCCGAGAAAATTTAATGTTTTGTTGCGTGTAGTACATAAAACTAACAGGAAAAGTGTTGTAGAAACAGAGAAATATTCTAAAATGCAATAGCTGTAATTATTTTCAACAATAACCTCTTCGTCTTCCGATTATTTTAATTTTGTTGTTGATGCGCTGGTAAAATTTGTTTCTTCTTCAACATTATGTTGATTTTCAATAAATGTTCTTTTTTTTTTTTTTTTTTGTGTCTACCTGGACGCACAGCACTTCCTTCGTTACCTTTTTTATCCATTTTACACTTAATAAATTAAATATTCACTCAAAATTTTATATTTTTGGACTGTACTCAGAGTACGCATATTTGCGTTGCTTGAAGAGTGAAACAATACTGACCTGAACTGAACACACTAAACAAGAAAAGATTTCAACAAAATACGTTACAATGATCTTTAATTAATCGATTTTTAAATTATATATAATGTATAAAAGAGTTTGATTATCCTCAGGCAGTCGAAGAATGTCTACCGTATATATGTATTGTTTGATCCGCTCCGACTGAGCCGATTTAGTTGCCGCGTCACGAAAATAGCTATAACTCCGTAAATAATTTTAATTTAAAAAAAGTCTTTTTAGGGACATATTTTTAAATATCTAAACTATCAGAATATGAAAAAAAAAAAAAAATTCGATTTTTTCATATTTCTAGACATGATGTTCATGAAATAATTCAACAATATTTTTTCGATACGCAAGTGCACTTCGGATAATTCAGTAGTAAATTGGTTCTTTCGCTTCATTTTCTGCTGAAGTCACCGTGACTTAGAGAAATCGATTTCATGCCTGTAAGTATTCTGTTATCGGCGAAGATTAAAAATTTTAATAGAATCCCCCACACCACCAGCGGCGGTTCGTTGTTATATAAATGGAGAAAATTTCGAAAAAACACAAAGATTTTTTGGTATTGTAAACTTTAAATTCACATGAGATTATACCAACGAATATCTCATTAAATTGTCTTCTTTTTTCTGCCTTTCCAAATTTTAGCCGATATTCTGTTAATAACTTGAAAGGCGGCATTTTCAAAAGATTTAATTTCTACTGCTTAATGCGGGCTGTGCAAAAATAATCACACAACGAGAAGAGGTTCGCTTTGTAAAAAGGACGAGGAGCCGCTGTTGTCCTATACCAATAATAAAAACGGGATCATTTAATATGTTTTTGCGTTAAAGTTTCGGTATTTTGAGTTAAACCGTAAATTAGATTTCACGAACTTAACCTTAAACATTGAGGCTGGTGAGAAGTAATAAAACTAGTTACGAGTGAATATTATTGATATCGCCCGTTACAGTTTGTATTATTTCCAGCGGGGGATTTCTTTAATGGCGGGAAGAATTTATAACTCTGTACATATTCAACGAGGATATTATAAATGTGAACCTTTTCTCTTAACTTGTCTCGAAGAAAAAGTTGAATAAAAAAGATGTTTAGGAATTTTGACGTTCAAGTGAATACGAAAGAAAAAAGAAATGTAAACGATTCGATAGGACTTGTATGTCTGGATTTATTACCTTACGCAACCTTCGACTGGAAATAATATAAACCGTAACGGGTAACATCGTTCTTTTTGCCATTGTGAATAATAACAGATACTTTTTAAGCTGATATTTATTACCTCGCTAACATCGAACGCTAAATTTTCTCCTGAAATGTAACTTTTTCAAACTTGAAAAGTTTCGTCGAACAATCTAAATATGATTCTGTTAATTCTAAATTTGAATTAAGTTGTAATAAAAAAAAAAACGACGTATCTGATACCACAATAAAACGAGTTTGGCTTCTTTCAAAAAACATACATATACAAAAAATAAATACGTAAGTGCGTGCAATAATCGGCATTGTGTAGACCATTACATCGAATTTAAAATTTTAAATAATATATTGCGCGATAAATAAGCTAAATATGAATGAAAAATAACAGCTAAACAAAAATGTATTAAAAATCAATACGTCTGTATGTTCAATAACGAAAGTATGTGAGTTGTAATTTTTTTTAATTTGTTCGACCATACATAAAATAAGAAAAATTAATTTTTTTTTTGGAAATTAAAAAGATGCACTTGACACCGATTGTTAATATTAACTACATCCGTTTCTTATTGCCCAACAAAATTCTCAAATATGTATCGCAAGAATCTGTTCATTTTTACGTCAAAGTCGTTATTTTAGAGAAATCGCATCACGGAATATTATAAAATATCTCTTTTTATTTGAACTAACGGAATATTTTGCAAATATTCAATTCCTCTCGAAGGATATACGCCAAATCCGTTAACTGTACGTTATCGTGACCTGTTGGTCAGTTTAGAAGGCACGCTACCAGATAATGTCTTCGAGATCCCGTTCAATCAAACTAAAACATCTCGGAACACTTATTATACTATGTTAATGATGACTCGAGTAGAGTAGAAAACTTAACAACGTAAAACTGTACAACATCAAACCGAAGATTACAAGCAGGAAATTTGCCAGAACAGTAAGAAAGAAACACCTCCGGCAAAAACTGATAACAGGTCGTGCTATTGGCTAACCCGTCGATACCCCTCGTTAAATATTACTATCCTTCCGGGTGCAATTCCTGTCAGTGACGCCTCAGGTGGAGTACATTACCTCGATTTGTTCAGGGGGGTAATTTTTGATTTCAAACTCACTTTCAATGCTCCCTGGATGTTGGGTTTTTTATTCAGAAATTGTAAAAACTATGTTGTTGAAGATACAACATTAGTCACATTATATACCACTTTAGTTCGCTCGATATTAGAGTTTGCAGCCATTATTTGGAATCCCTCCTCTATCACGAAAAAAATAGAAGCAGTCCAGATGCAGTTTTTAAAGTTTTTAAACGTGTCAAGTATTTGCTAAGTAATGCAGTTTACACGGATTTATTATATAAATGTAATTTTAAAACCGTTGCGAGTCGCAGACGGTGTCGCTGCAGTCTGCTTCTTGTATGAAATACTTCGCGGGGAGATAATTTCTCCGTTTTTATTTGAAAAAAATCGGTGTTAATGTTCCATCATTTAACTGTCGGAAAAATGCGTTGTTTCACACATACGGAAAGCTAAGACACAGCACTATGTTCTTCAATGGAAGCATTACTGAGTGAAACAACATTTTAGATAAGTGCGGCGTGACATACTAAAGATTTTAGTCGACTGCGCTGGGCACTATAAACTGAACTACAATTTCTTTGTTCACATATCCACTGAGCTTGTATGTCGCTGAAACTATACCGTTCATTTGTTTAGAGTACATTTAGTACTCTTGTCTTCTCAAAATTTTATAACTACTTGCCAGCTGAAGTTCTTGGGGAACTGGAAAGCTAGTAAGTGTACATGGGTTTGAGTAGGTGTGTATGACTAAGTTTAAATGTAGATGCAATTGTAAGTTTTGAGGGGTACAGATAGGGCTGCCACCTCTGCGGGTTTGACCCCAGGAGTCTACGGGTTTTGAATGGTGCACGGGTTTGATATCAAAATCTCCGGGCGATGACAGCAGAGCGAAATTCGGCCATCTCGTCAATAATTTAAAATGACGAACGGCTTTCGCCGATTGACTGAGTTCGAGATCGGATCGAACTGAGCCTGAGCGTCTAGCGATCATACACGAATTTGACACTAATTTGTTATCTGCATTCTCTGCAGATCCCTATCGGTGAATTATTATGGTGTTCACAATTCCGTGTATCAGAAAATAAACGATAAAAATACGCTGACACTAAAATCATAAAAGCAAATTGCAATTGTCACGCGTTCTTCAGACCGATGCCGGAAATGCCATGAAAGCTCTATCCTACGATATTGTGAATACTTAATTATGAAAGTCCATGCTGAATTTTCGAACAGCGCAAAACACACCAACGGATTATTGCAAAGGTTTTTCGAGGGAATTCGAAATTGAATATAGAAAAGTTTCACGACATGGGCCAACTAGGTAGTGTTCAGTTTCGGCAAAGCTGTTGATCGATTGATGCTATCCTGTGGCCTGCTATAGTAACATATTTTAAAAGTCCCGGTGAAGCAGCATGCCGTACAATTATATGGGAATTTGTAAGTGCGGCGAATTCAATTCTACCAAAATCACACTCTACCGGGGAATGTTATTTATATTTTATGCATCATTATATGAATATGCTGACAGGAGCCATCAACTGTTATTTGGAGAAAAAACAGCCGGACATCTGCTGAGTTGCACACTATTAGGAACAACGTGAAAGAAAAGGTTGAAAGCCGATTACGTGATGAGTCTTACAGTTTTACGGTGCAGAAATAATGAGGAATTTAAAATTCCCGGGGCCTTCTGAAAAGGAGCAATTTAAAAAAGAAGCTAATGAGGCATACAAAAGAATCATTGAATATACTATATGAACAAATATTATGATTTTGAGAATTCTATTTTCAAAATATTTTCCAAGTTCGATTTTAAAAAGCAATTACGAAGATGCTCTAGAAGCTGTTGAATCACTTGGTTTGAAAAATTTGGACGAAGATCGACTATATGACGAGACCAATAATAAATTGAAGCAAATATTCCCCCCTGCTTGAACAACACAATCAGTTGATTTATTTCGGGTGCAATTATTAAAAAGCACAAACTTCACGGAACTACCAAAACTAATTGGAAAAATTTTCTCCGTCCCCGTAAGTAATGATCTGGTGGAACATGTTTTTTTTTTTTTCTTAATGGGGAATTTATGGACAGACGAGCGAAACTGTTTATCAGTCGATATGGTTAAGTCGGAGTTAATGGTTAAAATGAATTTTAACATGGCTTGTCAAGAATTTTTGAAATTTTTGAAGAAACCTGAACAAGAAAAGATGCTCAAACTATCAGTTTCTAATAAAAAAATATGATTTTAAAAATTAGCAGCACTGTTCGAATTAATTATTTGATGTGAAATAATTATCCCCACTCATTTAGCTTCAATAAAAAATATCTACCTCTAAAAGTGTATGTTTTATTCAATAAATATCGCTCTATATGTTTCATGTACCTTTTATATAATTATTCTGAAATCTTTAGGGCTGCCCTTTGATATTGACTAGAAAAAGCAGAAAAAGGCTATTCAATAACACTTAGCTAACTACAATAATTTTAGGAATATTTTCAGTATGAAGCAATAAATTCTACTTTCGAAAATTTTGAGTGCCAGAAATATGCTCATTATTGATCGTTCGAAAAAATTTCACCTGTGGCACTCATACCAGGGGGCTGCCGCCCCTCGCGCCACTAGCAGCTATCCTGACCGATACACTTCCGTGGGGTTCTTTTTGATATCTTTGGGTCTGCTCTTTCTTAAAGGTGGCAGCCCTCTAGGTACATGTCGGCATATTATAATACTTACCACTATAAGTTTGTTCGGTCATATTCACCTTTTGTGTGAGTTTGTTTCATACCGTTGTTTAGCTCTATAAGTGTAAACTGTAATTGGCCGAAAGGCTGTTGTTTGTACATTGTTGCAAATAAATAAATAAATAAATAGATACGAGTGTTTACAACTATCACAAACGTTCTATATGGTATCTCTCAGTCTTTAGTATAAATCGATTTCAAATCTTCATATAAGTAAATATACTCGACGGTATATCGATAAATAAAAACTTAAAAAAAGAAAACTGTACATCGTTAAATATACAAATGTATACATATACACTATAGTCTATTTAGAATTTTAATTTGAAAGTTAATCATTTTGACATTAGTATTATAATCTTAACGATGACGTAAAATAAAGTTAAAAGATTGATCTATATAGGTACCTTTCTGTTTCAAACACAAATTCGGCGAAAATCTAGAAATGTTAAGCCTCACTCGAAACGACGTCGGAAATAATCAGTGCAATTCTCTCCGAAACAGTTTTTACTCACATCGTATCGGATATAAACTCGCTTTCTCTACATGTCGTATTAAACTTTCTCGCAGGCACCTTCACCCGATTAACCGAATTCTTAAAGCGTAAAACATCCTATTGTAGTCTGCATATTGCTCTTTTTTGTTTAAATTGTAAACTAAGAATGGTATATACATATTGATTTCTCAAAATTCCGTTTTTAAAATCATCTCGTATTACTCAGCTGCGTGATCTATTTGCAGCCTAATCCTTAAAAGGTGTTATAATATTACTGTCATGATTTCATGTATAGTCCAACAAGCGAAAGAAATCAAGAAATCCGTTCGTAAAACAACCGAAACGCGCTGATGTCACGAAATCAGGGGACCTCAGATTAACCTCTAGGCCATCGCGTATCACATACAATACCGGCTGTGTTGACCCACGTGGTCCGTCTGGATCAAAACAGGTCAGACAAAAAAAAAAAAAACGGATGAACCTACAGAGATGATACAAAATCGAGATTACTGCTTCCGCGGAGAAAAGGAATGGCGGGAGAGGTTGGCAATGTGATTTGTTTTTTTTTTTTTTTGCGGTAATGCTAAGATACGCGCCAAGCGTCGGTACACGCGGTTGTGCGAAAAAAGCGCACAGTCAATAAAACGCACACATATAAATGTATGAAATAAGCGCACAATTGGTCGAAAATCGGTAACACACCTGTGTAACTCTAGTTACACCATGCACAACCCGTACCCCTAAAAACCGATTACAATTTCTTTCTCCTAGCTCCTAGTCCCTAGTCCGAGTACCATTTCCGTTCTCGCAGTCGTTTAGTTAACTCTGTTAGCAGTAGTTTATCAGCGTACTTTTGTTTAAGTGTTTCAAGTTTTGCGAGTTTTTGTGTTTTGTGAATGTTTCAACGAAAGTTTTAACAAGGGTAAGCCTGCAGCACATTATAATGAATACGGTTATACGGAATTTAGACGAAACAAAGAGATGGGGTAATCGCTTGGCCATGTCAAAGATCAAGAAAATGCCACCGGGGTTTTAGAAGAAATTGATCACGTATGCGCAGCATCCGACACACGGCCCGATTGAAGTTAAGAAGATACACTTCAGTTTGAAAACTGAAAAAAATTAATCCTCCCTACAAAATCTTCACAGCACTAGTACGCGCCGTGTTGCTAGTACACTACGTTTAAGCAACACTCACGCTCGGCAGCGAAACTCGAGCGGACTTCTTTCGCATGGCAGACTATTATACTATAATAGATTCGCGGGGATCGTAAAAGAAAAAAAGTAGTTTAACAATAATTAATTTTTCTATCAGCTGGAATTTGTTTAAAACGATATTTTTATAAAACATAATAAAAATAAAGAAAAATAAAGAAGAAAAAAGAAAAAAAAAGAATGATTTTTAAGAAACCCAGAAGAACTAAACGGATGTAATATGTTCGATAAATTAATCGCTAAAAGATAGATAAAATTTTTGACACAGATGTGTCTGACCTCTGGGGGTCGTTTCGGACAGTTCGTACGTCACATAAAAGTACTATCCTTATTTATATTAAATTTGTAGTCAACAATTAGATTAAACGTTTTTCTTAGAGCGAAATAATACTAGTGTATCATGCGAAGTTGTCCCGATGTTACCTTTCACGATATAGGTAAAACTTAGCATGGGTACGCCGGTAATAGTGACTTAAATACTCGGAATTCTTGATAGAGTTTGGACCGTTGAAAACCAAACGGTATTAATAGTTAATCTGAAGATAGCTTAAAAATATTAAACTAAACGAAACACTTATATAAACCAGATATACATTTCCTCTCGTTTTATCTTCAGTCTACACACAAATGTGTTGATAAGACGCGCATGATGCCTTGGTGAACTTTTTTATGTTTTTCGTTATGGTTGAAATGCTGTCCAACAGTCTTTTGAAATCGCGGCACTAGGCCCAAGTTGCATTTCGATAAAAAAATTATATTTCATTTTCGAATTAAAAAATCGCGCCGACTGGTACAGTGCCTACAAAATGTTAATTTACTTTTAAGATGAAATGCCTCCATTTGACGTTTTCCCATTTGGCGCACTTATGATTTTCATGGTTTAATAGAGGGAAATTTTCATATTTTATTTTTTGATATTTTTTATAAATGTTTAATTGTTCGTTTAATATAGTTTTTTTTTTTTTTTTCTAATTTAATGGATAAAATTTCTGAACAAGGGAAAAAAAGTTAAATTTAAGGTTTAAACATATGAATATGGAGCAAGTGACTCCGAAACATGTCGGCACGTTTTAATTTTTAATTTGAAAATAATTTTCTGTTTAATAAAGATTTTATATTGTTCAATGAAATAATTTTTAATTTCTAAAACAGCTGCAGAAAAATAGTAGTAAACTCTGAATATATGTCTGATAAAATATTTTAGAGTAAATATTATATAATTTTCTTTGGGTAACGAGCAATTTTTATTTTATATAAAAAAACAAAAAAAACAGGAGAATCAGCATCACCTTACGGATTTATGAAATTAACGATCGTTTAAAAAAAAAAAAAAAAAAAAACTCTTTTTCTCGTTCAATTTAACAGTTGTTAGTTACTTCTTTCCTTTCGGCTCTGACTGCGCCCAATTAAGATTCATGAATGTAACCTTTTATAACTTAATTTTTCTTGGTCGAAAATTTTTTCGGACTGTTGACCTGTAGTCGACTTTGCAATTGAATTTCAGTAAATTTTCGACAAGTAATTAAGGACGGTATATAGGGCACATCCGAATTGCACAATACCTGTACAGAGGGTTTTGAAAAAAGGTTCACTAATCTTTACGATTAGGCTTTTACAGGCGTAAACAATGAAAAAAAGAGCACTCGGACGGTAATCGTTGTTGTTGGATACACAGTGAGTGCTTGCAAACATTTTTTTTTTTTTTTCTTCTTCCGTGAGTGTGCGACTAGTCTTGTAGGCTATCTAGCAGTTGGCATGTGGGTGATGATAATTTGTGGGAAAAAACTCCTATTCAGCGATACGAGTTTCATCTGGTATCCGGCTTAATATATTTGAACCCTATAGCAAGTCCGTTGGCTTTATCAAGCGTCTGATTTCATTGGAATTATCTAGTAATGCAACGGCCAAGCTGTTTGTGTGGCGTCCTAGCTTTCGACCGTACTACTGTTTTGCAACTTTTTTGATTTTTTCACTGATTGTACTTATATGCAGATCTGTATGTACTCGTATGAGATCGGTGATGTACCACGACGGAGCATCTGTAATTTCTCTCAGGATTTTATTTTGGAAAATCTGCGCAATGTTACTCGGCTTAGCACATCCCCAGAGTTGACATCCGTACGTCCAGATTGGTTTCAATATTTGTTGGTATAGTAGTACTTTGTTTTCCAGGGACTGATTTCCTTCGCAAAAGCCACAGTAGGTTTCTATATTTCAAGTTCATTTCATTCCGTTTCTTTCCTATGTGTGTCTTCCAAGTTAATTTTTTATCTAAGTGAGAATTCCGATTAGGTATTTTACTGTTTCTTTATTAGGTATAACATTATTGTTAATATAAATATCCGATATATTACAGTTTTTCTTATTTGTAAACGTTATTTGCGCAGATTTATCCTCGTTGATCACTAGACGCCATCGTTTGAACCATGTTGACAAACTATTGACTGCTAATTGAAGATTATTATTGATAGTTTCTACTGAGGTGCCGGTACATAAAATTACAGTGTCATCTGCAAAAGTGGCTATATCTGTTTCATTATCGGAAGTGTATATTAAGTATAGTACTGGTCCCGGTGTTTTGCGTATCTCGTATTTTTAAAAAGCGTTTTTAATCTGATAGTAGAAAACAATGGCGATTTTTTATTAAAAATATTCTCTCTATAACGGTTTATTAAAAAATATGACATTGTTTAAACTTTCAGTTTCATTAAAAAAACAAATACTATACTTTCGACAAACGACAACAATGTATTTTTACATTTTCATTTGCTTTTCTCGTTGATTAAAAATTCACTCTGACTTTTGCAATTTGCCGGTTAGTTGAATTTCCAAAAATTTAACGTACTACTAACTTTCTATTTACATCTTTGATCATTTTTTAGCTCGCTAGTTTCAAAAGAATCATATTTATGATTTTAAGCGTGTATTCCACAACGATAGTTTAACCTTTTTCTTCATTTAAAAATTACCGTTTTTAGTCAAATATGATTTTATACTCTCATATAGTTTTAATGTTTTCGTTCTGTGTTATCATTAACATTAAACATTTATCATTGTTGACGGTTTCAACTTTCAAAACAGGGATGAATATTTTTGAAATACTCAAATACTTCGGTGAAATTCTATAAACACGTTGAAAAATTTCAGTTTTATAACATATTTTTCCTTTTTTACGATTAGAAATAGGGTAGTAATATTTAAATAATGTACGCCGGATAATTTCTGATATCTGGTGTGAGGAAAATACATATTTAAATGCGAATTTGTACCCGTAAATATCGTAATTTTCAGTGTCATTTCTAAAAATCACTTTTTCCAGATTTTTAGGTTTTTAAAGTGTTCTGAGGACCGAAATTGGACGTTGCATATTTCTTTTCTTAAAGCTTTCTTTAATGTACATATTTAATATATGTTTTTTTTTAAATTCGATAGCTGTAACACTTTTTTTTCCGTTGTTTATTACTAAAGCGTGGGGGGGTAATTAAATTAATTATTGCAAATGTTTCTGTGCCATGACAAATTTTTTGATTCTCGTTACATATTTCAAATTTCACGTTAATAAATTTTTTAAGAACAATTTTTTAGGTGGTTTTAAATTCCATATCGTGTAATTTTGATGGTTTTTCTCCAATTTTTTGATGTCCAGAGTAATCGTCTTTCTCAGAGTTAGACATTATCTTAGACAGCTTTAAGGTGTTTAAATGTTTCGAAATTATCGAATTCTATTTAATTTTTATACGATTTCTAAATCATCTTACCAGAATATTCAATGTATTTTATATATATATATATATATATATATATATATATATATATATTAACTACAACGTAATTCTTAGCCAACTCCCCATTAGAAAAAATGTTCTAATTTTATGTAACGTTGTTATATTTTAATTTTTACTGATTTTATATATATTAATTACAACGTAATTCTTAGGATATTATATACAGTAGAACCCCGGTTATCAGAAATAAAGGGAGGACGGCCGTTTCGGATAATCGATTTTTTCGGTTAACCCACGAACATCAAAAAATAGCCTACTATAATATGTAAGTACATATGTAAGGGAAATGGATTACAAACTATTTCTGTAGGTTACAATTGTATTTTTTTTTTATATTTACAACAGTACTTATGTACAATGTACATAGTGTACTGTATTTATGAAAAAAACTCTGTGATTTTTTTTTGCGTTTTGCGTTCCTCACATCGTTTTCCAGCAGCGATATCCCTCCATCTTTTTATTAGCAGGCGTTGATTCGGTGCATTGCTCAAAAAATCCGAGTGCAACCTAAAATACGTAACAACTTACGTACTGTACTGACTGACGACATCCTGTATGTAGACATGCAATACTTGACTTACGTACGTCTAAGGCATTGAAACCATCGTCAGCTGTCACTTTTTCTGATCCGTCATCGTCGCCGTTATCTGCTTCCATATATTCCGTAGTGTTATTAGTTGGCTGCAAAACTGCCTCTACAATAGTATCTTGGTCCGTGAGTTCTTCGGAATTATCTACGACAATCCATTCGTTCACGTCACTTTCATTCATATCTTCGCATGCAGGGATTGTACGAATCATCTCTGACAAGTTTTTCTGTTTCCTCTTCCTCTTCTAGCCCATCATAAAGTTTTCTCCGGCACCTTTGAAGTGTTTCATTCTGAATCTTTTGCCCCATGCTTGCGCACGTCAATAAATCACATATTTCATGTTCACTGATTTCAGAGCTTAATTCATTTCTTTATTCTGTGTTTCGCTATCTTGTAGAATGATTCTCAGTAACATATCTCGGTAGTGTCGTTTAAACGTTTCTACGACAACTTGATCCAAAGGCTGAAAGGAAGCGAACCACAATACCGCCAATTCTTAATTCACAAGGGTGTGCAGGCGCCGTGTCAATCAATAAAATCGCTTTTTTAGTCAGTTCTTTTTCAGCTAAAAACTTCTCAACTTTCGCCACAAAATGATCAAAAAACCATTCGGAAAACAGCTCAGAAGAGATCCAAGCACCTTTTTGCGCTCTATAAAAAACCGGTAAAGCATTTGGTGCAATGTCTTTTAAGGCTCGGGGTTTTTTTGATTTGCTGATGCACATTGGTGGCAGTCTATGAGTCCCAGAGGCATTTCAAGCTAAAAGAATTGTTATACGTTCTTTACTCATTTTGTGACCTAGGGATGAGAGAGGGACACAGGAAGTCGCTCACCACCGTGATGAGTCACGCACCCGTTTCTCGTTGTTTTAACTTTGAAAACACGGTATGCGTCATAGTCGAAAACGTTTCGGTTAACCCGAGTTCGGATAACCGGACTTCTACTGTATATAAAAATTCCACAATTTTATGTAACGAAAAAATGTCCCAATTTTATGTAATGCAAGTTAAATGTTAGGATAGGATTTTTGTGATTATGTTATTATATGAATATGCACTGATTTAGAATTACGTTGTAAATTTTGATCATTTTATACAAAGTATAGAAGAGAAAGAGACAGAAATATAAGCAAGAGGGGTCAAGGGGCATAGCCTCTTGCGAGGCCAAAATGTCCGAGTTTTTATATATATATATATATATATATATATACTGGTATATATAAAATACACTAAACAATATTATATTGAAAGCAGCGGTTTATGATAAATTTTGAAATTACTGAAAGAGCGAATCCTAGTCATTCTTAATTACTATGAAATTTGACCACTTCCTTTAAAGGTAGGGCACAATTCCGGTTTTCAGCGGGTGAGCTATTTACGGGTTATACCTCCCGCTGCATTCGGGGTCTGGCGCGCAATTCCGCAGTGCACCCGGTAGTATACTGTTGTAAGTTCGTTATCCGCAAATTGGAAGTTCTGAATTGTTGAAGATGTAAACATAAGCTAACGGAATGTAGAATCGATTCTGAGATGAGCAAGTATTTTCCCAAATAATAATGATTTTTAATTTAAATCTTCCGAAAAAAAGAAAATAGGAGGAAGTGAATAAATAATGAAATTATTATTTTTTTTTTTACTACAATATATAGAGTGACGAGGTGGTCACTTTCACAAACATCACACGGCGCTCTGACTGATCCTTTAATTTCGGTTTAAAACTGTAATAGTTTTTATAAATGATCGTAACAAAAAAGAAAAAAAAAAAAAAAAGAAAAAAAAGTTCAATATTCTCACCTTTTTATGTTGCAATTTTCTTAAAAACTAACCTCTCCTCTCAACATCTTAGACAAGGATATTTCAACCATCATTTAATTTGGCGCTTGTTAAATTCTTCATAATGGTAAAATAAATTATCAAACATTCATCTTTTTCCATTGGATTTTTTTATTCGATATTTGTAATTTATAGTGTTAAAACGGGTAAGGGGGCATTTAGCAATATTTTTCTTCGCAATTTTGTTCAAAATTTAATAGAACCATCGATGAACTATAACACGATAAAGACGTTATATATTTTCAGCATTACGTTAGCGATTCAATTTTAAATCGCGTTCGTTAGCGTTGAGAAGGGTCTGATGTTATTGAACGTGAAAAAAAAACGTACTCACTTGTGCGAGCGCCGATCCGACAGCAACCAATCGGTGAGCCGAACAGAATATATTCAGTTACCAGTAATGCTAAGATTCTTCTTGGGAATAACAGATCGTTACAAAAAGGGTTTTAATAGTCAATTCCGGCGAGGCTAGAGCATTTCTATAGCATTACTACTAAGGTGGTACCCTTATTTCTCGTGTATCTGTGCGTCTGATTTGTCGCGTTAACCGTGTTCCCGCGGGCTGGAGATAGTCCTACTAGGTTCAGGTAATAGAATTTGAACTTAATATTTACCGAATGAAAAATATTTCAAAAAATTCACCGAAAATAATTCGACCGTATTTTTTTTTTATCGTTGGCCAACGAAAATAAATTTATTAACACGTCGATTGTATTTAAGTGTGCAAATGGGTCATAAAATTGCAAAACTTTAAATGGCTCAAACCAAGCGGAAATTCTTTAAAAATAAAACGATGGCGTTTAAAAAGTTTCGAATAATTTTGCCGTATTAGGGAAAAAAAAGAAAAAGTTTTTTTCCCATCAACTAAAATAAAAATCTTTCTTGCATTATATTTTGAGTCAAAACTACTAAAGTGTGTAGTTTCGAAAGAATTTCATTTATTACGTGAATAGGTTTCAGCAGGGTGTAGAAGGTGGTCTAATATATTAATTTTCTTACACGCTACGGGAGGGTCGTATTGCCCAAGATTTTACTTTTTTTAGAATTTCAAGCCAATTAAGTCTGATCGCATTTTCAATTGAATCTCGAGTCTTCGAGCATATTTTCCATGAAAAAACTTGTTTTCTTGCTGTTTTGTTTGCATAACTTTTTGTCACAACTGTTACGGAATTACTTTTTTTGAATGTAAATTCTTTTTCGAAATATAAATATCGTATTCTAATTAATTTTAACGTTAAAACGGTACCGGAAATATTTTTTTCTTACGTAAAATTAGCGTCGTGGTTGTTCATTTTTTTATCGCGCGCTGAAACCGTGAAGAAAGTAAGAAAAATCGCGTTATACGTAATAAATTAATGGCCCTCGTAAGAAGGGAAAATTATGTATACTTCTGTAATTGGCTCCAGCATTCTTTCAAATTACACTAAAAAAAAAAAAAAGGTCACATTAAACCGATCAATATTTCACGGTTAATACGTGCGTATTTTTGATTCCGTCAATTTTTTACTTTTTTTTGTTTTTCCCGTAGTCGGTTCCAGACGGCGATAGTAGGACACAAAATGGATCAAAAGTGAAGATGAAAAATCGCCTACTAATCTTCACCGATTGCAGAGGTGAGTTAGAAATTTAATTATTAAGTAGGCTCGCTTTGTTACGCGATTGCTTATCGATGATTTTTGATTATATTTAAGAAAAAAATTTCGTTCTATTCCTTTCGGAGAATGAATTTTTTTCTCGCTACTTTGTAAGAAATGGTATTGAGATGTTAACGTTTTTAATTTGCCACCTTCGCGATTGAAGAGATTCCGTCCGCTTCAATACTTTTTCCAGATCATTAATTGTATTTTCGCTGTTCTTCTTCGTTGATGCTGTTTATCTGTAAGTTGATAAACCGTTTCAACCAAGTTTCTATCATCCTATTCGTAAAAGGATTTCGAACTGTTTTTAATTGAAATTAGCAAAAAATTAAATAAAAAAAAGGTAGTCCTACGCAAAAACTTATTACTCTGAAATTTTACTCGACCCTACTCGCAAATAATTTTAAATTGTTTTACATAAATTATATCATTATGGCCGCTATGCGCGTGCTCTCCACTATTTCCGGTTTTGAGCTGTTGCTACCGTACCAAATTACCTCCGTAAGCCACCAGTCCGGCAAGTGGGCATTCTACCCCTTTCTTTTGTACCCGGGTGCTTTGCCGAACAGTAGTATTTTTTTCCGATTTTCTCCTGTGCATCTTACGATATCTCCAAAAATCTTTTGCTTAGTCTATGCAGTTCTTGCGGTTCGTCCGCTTTAGCCCTTACCGAAAGATTCGTTCTTCTTTCGGTTCGCGCTACATACAGCATTCGTCGTCAAAATTACAATCGCGTCAACGCGATGTTTATGCATTGCTTTGATCGTGCCCGCGTTTCGGCCGCATACGAGAAAATTGGAAGAATCAGTGTTTTTATTAGTCTCTTCCGTAAGTTTATAGGTCATTTTTTGTTGCAGGTTAAACTTTTCATCATTTCGCGGCCTTGCCTAGAGCGATTCTTCTTTTTATTTCATCCGAACGCCCTCCATTAACGGTAATTAGCGATCCAGTGATGTAAAAACTTGTACAAGAAGATCAAGAAACTTTCCGGAAGTTATAAATTATATAGTTGTATTAAAAACGGTTAGATTGCTACTACGTTTTCTATAAAGGAGCTGTTTAAACGCGTATTAGAGATCCTTATATCTACTTGATGTTGTAATAATAAGCGGATGGGGTAACGAAATTCGAGAAAATAATACAGCTGATAAAGTATGGCAAACCAGATTTTTTCGAATTGTTTGCATCGTTATTTAAAAATTGTTTGCTTCTCGTTGTTTACAATTTTTCCGAATTTTGCTGGGATTTACAATTTGGCTACATTTCGAAACTAACGTTATTGAGCGGTCCTTCGTTTAAAGTGTTGCTCGGTGCTTGAAAATACGAATTAAAATGTGTCGCAAACCGGATAAAGCGATAACATTTTGCACTTAAATGCGGAATTGAAGAGAATATGCGTGTAGATTAAGAAAGAAAAAAGAATAAACTAATTACAAAGGAAATTCAAAAATTACGTTCTCTTAAAATTTTTGTTTCATTTATTTCAATTTCTAAAATTTTACGCATAGAGTTAATTATCGGAGGGAATAAAGGCGACTATTATCTCGCGATCCTAGGTTTGTTATTTATATTTTTATCGAAAACGTTAGGTAGGATTATTTAAAAAAGAAATATAAAAATGCAACAAGTCTTAAACTTTCGCTACAGTTAGTAAGTCCGTTAGGTTGACTATAGTTCAAAGTATACGTTTTATTTCGTTTGCTTTTCAATAAAGAATTTCCTAAAACGGAAAATATTAACATATGTATAACACCTTAATTCGCAATACCTGCTGGTTAACCGCTGCGGCGAAATGGTGTTTTCGAAGTCTAAAGTTTTCTTTTAATTTATGTAAAGAATTTCACATACGGTAAAAGAAAAATCATTTAATATTAAAGAAAAAGACAACGCAGATGACTCGACTAATTAGCAGGAGGCTGCTGATATATGCGAATGTAAAAATTATTATGTAAGCATCAATTATGAGGTGCCGTCACGATCCCGTTCTTGATAATCTCTTTCAAAAGTGTTTAGTTTCTCATCACAATTTGACTATACATTGCCGCACGTAAACACTGTCCTCATACTCGTAACTCAGTAGTAGTACTGGTCGGCCGGGTCTAGTCTAAAGTTGACTTTAAACTGGCCTAATCGGCAAACCTTCACAACCAAACTTTAGTAACTGCCAAAGTAGGACAGTTCTCTCGGTTAGTTTGAGTCGTTATACGGATGATAGCAAAAGCTGCATGGTTTCAAAGGAATGCAGACTTGCACAGAGATTTAGATCTGAAGTGTGTGGATGAGGTCATTCCAAAAATCATAAGTACGTACTATGAACGGCTTCGGGATCATAGGAATCCAGTAATTCAACAGTTGCTGACGGAGGCTTAAACGCTGTAAACCAGTAAACCTCGTGTAAACTGTTCGCTGTATCCTTAAAAAGCTAGTCGCTGGGCTAAGTTTTTATTTCACGTTCCTTTCTCAGTTGTTATATTTATTACTTATTTAAGATTTATTTTAAGATTTTAATAATTGCTCAAATAAAAAAAAAATAGTGCCCCAGACGTCCAGCCAATATTACATTTTTCCGCTCTTCAGCTTCCCTTAATATCATGTAGCGGCTGCCCTACGCCCCATTATTTTTACCTCCTCGCACCGATCTTCTTCTAATTATTTGTTTATTTCCGATTCCATAATTTATTCTTCCCTTCTTACTTACCCTACGACTTTTTTATTCTTCATATACGCTATCTTTTGCATAATCTTTTCTCGCTTCATTCTGGGTCCCTACGTGAACGTAGGGAGTAACGAAATGGCTGATTCTCCAGTTCGATTTGCTGTATGATTTCTTTTCCTTTTCACTAACATTCCAGCCTCTAATCTGCTATCTTCATGTAAAAAAATCCACCACACGCTCCATCGTTTCCCAGCACTTTCTCCCCCTCTATTTATCCGTTCAACTCCTACTCTTCCATCTTGGTTGTACGATTTTCCGTAGCTCCGCCGCTTTCTTATCATCTCCATTGTTCGCTTGTTATTCAATCATTCTCTGTCGTTATCCTATTGTTTTCGGTTTTTGCTTAACACCTTCCCCAAAATTGCTTTCTTCATCCAAGTGACAAAGTCTCCTGTGATTCCAACTATGTATTTTTTGAGTGCCTATATATATATATATATATATATATATATATATATATATATATATATATACTAAACTTTCTACTCCGTACTCTCCCACCTTGTCATTTGAGTTACCTATTGTTCATCGTGCTTCATGCATCTTATCCTATTTCCCATACCATTTCTGTTCTCAGTCTATTTACACTATCAATCTCTGATAGAATCGTTATCTGATTCTTTCTCGCCTACATTGCTTCTGAGTGGAGGTCTTTAAAAAAAAAAAAAATGAAAAACAATGGAGGAAATCGCATATACCAGAAATCAAGGAAAAGACTCAAATAACCTGGGAAATGGCCGCCAAGTATTTCCGCTATTTTTATGAAGTTCCCGGAGCGCGTATTATTAAACCGTACGGCAGAAAAGAAAACAAATCTGAAAAATTCATGACCTTGGTTAAATCATTTCCGAAGTGTTAGGTTTTTTAACCTAGTCTTCGATCTTATCCCTGGATCTATGACTTTGCTCCACCGTTTTTCTGTCATCTTTATTATTCACTTGTGATTTAATCATTGTTGCCTTCCTCTCGTTTTCGTCTTCGTTTAACGCAAACAGTTGTCCTTATCGCGGTGCTGAAGCCAATCATGTACTTTTTAGATGCCCATTCTTATATTCCTCCGAGCACTCTACTCTGCATTCCTACTTGCCTTGGGCTTCGTGATATTGCGCTTCACACATCTTATCGTTGCCTACTCTCTACAGCATTCCAGCTCTCATCTTATTTATACCATTAATCACTCTAACGAGAATCTTTGTCTAGCTGACTCTTTCTCTTTTATATTGTTTCCGGGTGATGGTGGTCTTTTGCTGACGATTTCAAAAAAAAAAAAAATGAATTCAACAATATATATTATAGACCCGATATAAAAAAATAATAAGAAAAAAGGTAAAAAGTTAACGCGCTCTTTTTTTTTTTTGAGCTCGGTTGCCATCTGCCCAGAAACGGTAAAAGGTCATCTCATTTTTTCAAAACTCCGTCGAATATCGATAGCATGAAAGAAATGTACATATTTACATACTAAAGTCATTGGTTCAGAATATGTGAAAAGAATAAATCCAAAAAAAAAAAATAATCTCCTTCTGAAAAAAAATATGTAAATTTTGAATTAAGTTTACGTTCCGTTTTGTTTTTGTTTTTTTACATTAAAAACTCGACCAATGTTATTAGCCAATGAGCAAACGTCAATTTTATTTTCATCGAGTATTTTAATTTTCAAAGTAAAACATAAAAATTTTAAGCGTGCAGCCGATCAGTTTTTATTACGGAATAAAATTAATTATTAGGCGTTAATGATTTAGGATCGCGTAACAGTTGAAAAAAAAAAAAGATTTCCGATATTTAATCGGAACATGTAATTGTGTGATTCAACACGACACCTGGGAGTGTCGACACGCAGGTATTTTACTACGAGCGGTAGAAATGGGTTGTTAGATAATTTCGAAAGATTCTCTACCAGGAGGTGTTTCTTGAAGTAAACCTTTAAATCCTATTCGACTATAATCGGAATCAAACGGCGTTCGTCTTCACAAGTGATTCAACGTCAGAAATATCATCTCGCAATCTTTTCGCTTCTGTTACATTCGGATTATTTTCGTTGCGAAACGGCTTCAATGTCCTCAAAAACTCCCGTACCGGTGGTAGAGAATGCTCTATTCCCAATCGTTTTCTTCAAATGCAAAAACGCTTTACGCTTTAGATCATCAGTGTTGCGTAGTGTCCGACGTAAATTTATCAGAGAAATCCCGAAATGTTCTCCTGTTCGAAATGTTTACGTTCTCTGTACTCTTATCGTTTTCGAGGCACGGTTAATATGGTTAGGGAGAATGGGGTGAATTTTCAAGAAACCGAGTCTATGAAATTTATTTTTAATGTTAAATTGGCGTTAATATCAGAAAAACTAGGGGAATTTAAAAAAAAACGAAATTCGTGATATTATAAATATGATTTAAGAAAGTATTAGGAAATTGAGGGAAAGTAAAAATATCTCCTCAGTTATCGATCTTTTCGTGCTTACATCCGTAACACCTTTTTATCCTTAAAATTAAAAACTTTAACCATAAAATGCGTTTATGTTAAACTCGGACATTTAAAAACAATTAGAAATTGACAAAATGAAAGAAGCTCTGAAATAGGAGAATAGCCGAAATGAGGGAACCTGTGACATTATAGTGAGTGGGATGATCAAGATGAGCGTTCAGATGGCGAGCAACGGTATATAATTAGGGCTTATAGGATCAAAAGGATTATACGAAAAAGTAACGAGAGAGAGCCGGAAATGTTGGCGAGCTGGGATTAAAACTAAAGTGGAACAAGGCGAAGAAATAAGGGAATAGCGCAGATAAGAGAAAAAAAAAGTGAAACCAGGAACGATCAGAGACATAAATGCAAATGTTAGGGCATATGCAACGGGAAGATGTTGTCCATAATAGCATCTGGTAATTGAGATTTCAAAGCAGACCTATCTGCGAAAAAAAAATGAGGCAAAAAAGATTATAGATAAGTGGTTCTAGATGGATTGATATATAAACCTGCGGGAAGTCGGGCCAAGATAGCGAAAAGAAAGCCTTTAAATTCGGACAGATCAAAGAGAAATTATAATACATTGACAATACTATATAGCGAGTACGTCGCCTGCTTGTAATTCTTTTATCATCGTTCCTATTTAAAAACACTTCCTGACTTTATATGCTCGGTGAATCTATTCGAAAGCATGCTTAATCAAAAGCTCCTGCAAATGATGTTGGCAATATTCTTTCTGTAAACATTTTAGTTTCCGTTCGAGTTTACGTCCAGCTCTGATTGTATTTCATTTTTCCCATTTTTTTATAGTTTCCTTACTAAATTAAAGAAAAAATAATTCGTTAATTCGTTCTCTCTGCCTTCGTGAATTTGTTACGACTTTTGAGCCCTTTAAATTTATCCAACCTTATATATTTACCTTAACAGTCCAATGTTTCTAATATATTTCTTTTAAGACTTATCCTATTCGTTTCCGCGCTCTTTTCTTTACATACTTTTACCGGAAAACTCTGTACCTCATCTTCATCTTTCTTTTTCTTCTGTCAAGTCTGTTGCTATTGTTTTCATTCTTCGTCTTAATGACCCCCACCTCTTTGGTTAATCTCGCCATTATCAGAGCCGGTATAAATTAAAAAAAGAAGAAAGATATTTCAAGCCGGAGGAATGAGAAGAATAAATTGTTTTTTGTATTTTGCGTACTCGTAGTGTAGAGCTTCAGAGAATGCTAGAAATGTAATCGTTAATAAAAATAATGCCAACCTACGAATTGAAATGGAAAATGCTGCTGGCTGATAAGTTTTACATTTTAAAAAATACCTATCTGACATCGCAGGTACAGTTAAAAAACCTGTTTTTTAGTCTGCGGCAGGACAATGGATGAGACCGTTGCAGTTTTTTCTTATCGAAATCAACGTCCGCGCCTATAGTTATACACGCTGACTACACGATTTATACTCAAGACCAATTTTTTTTCTGATCTTCTCTCTCCATCAATCTCTCTCTCTCTCTCTCTCTCTCTCACTCCATGCACTTTCAATATTTCCTTCCTGAAATTTTTTCTATCATAATTACTTTATATATTTCAAATATATCACACACCCGTGATAAGTTTTGTTTTTATCAAATAGCGACAAAAAGTTTTGGCTCCATACCGAGGGGCATATTACATTAATCTATATAATCGGCCGTAATTAGTTGCGTTAATTATTCCTTCAAAGTTATTAAATAATTTACAGAGAATATTTCCGTTATTTCAGCTCCACCAGATGTGGTACTAACCAAAGGCGGCCGGATGGCACTATTGCACTTTTCGTACATGCTGCGTGACGCCAAAGTCGTATTTTATGATGTAGCTTTGGATTTGTGAATAACATAGTATTTTGAAAAAATCGGCGTAGTTTCATCGTGGAGAAATATTTGCAACGTTCATTACTGGTAGTGGCCGTAATTTGGATATTAAAATTTGTAAAAGGAGCCCGAGCAAGTCGGGTTTTAAACGGGTAAAATAGCCTACGATAAAATATCAAAAAATAAAATAAACGTAAAAATTTGTAAATGACGCACAGCATATTTTTTTTTTTTTATATTTTAGGATTTTGTGTATATTATATGTACGGAATCTTAAAAATCTGTTGGGTTCGTCAAAAAAGACATTTTCCCGAGAAAAGAGAAAAGGAAGCGAATCAGATATTTAAGCGATTAGGTATGGAGGATAGAAAAGAGACTCAAGTGCTGGAATGACCGAGTGTGATGGCAAGGAGAGAACAAAAGATGCACAATACAGAGTTGGAAGACCAGTCGGCAAGAGAAGAGTAAAAGGAAGAACGTTCGAAAGCGATTCAGGTGCACGCAAACAAAATATGATTAGCGTCACCTATAAAGTTGCGAGAGGAAGGGTGTGACAGAGAGAACTAGAGAAAAGCGAAATAAGGAAGCAGGAAGAAAATTGTGCCCAAAGCGTAGGCAACAGATTACAGAAAGAGTTGAACGTCGCATGGAGGGAACATTGGAAAATCAAGGATGGTAGGTTAGGCTGGATAAAGAGATAAAAGGAATCCGCATTTCAGAATGAGGAGGAATACGAGTTTAATCATAGTTTGGAATGAGCTGAAGTGGAGAAGAGATTAATATTATGAGATGAGAAATTCACCGGTAGAAGAGGATGAACGAGCTAGTGTATCAGTCGTTACCTTCGATTCCAGAGTACTCAAGAATCCACAGTAGGTCAATTTGGACAGAGTGAGAAAGGAAAATGTTCCGGATAAGAGAGCGTATGAGAAGGATTACGTAATCAGCAGAGGGAGAAGGAAAAGAAGAGGAGATGGCTTGAAGGACACTGTGGGAATCTGATTACGAAAAATCGTATTTCGTATTTAGTAATGCATATTACTTATATACATGCGCGTGCATGTGTGAGCCTGTGCGTATATGTAAATACACAGTTTATACTAAATTATACACACGGTCGAACAACGAAATTTAAATATGTCATAAAAGCCAATAACGTTTCCCCTTTAATTCCATTCTAATTAACACATATTCGTAATTTATAACGCGAACCCATTAAGTAAAAGAATAAAACCGATATCGGAGAATATATGTATATTATATTTTTAGAATTTTTTTTTATATACGTATGTCTAAAAAAGACGAAAATGGTACATTTAAATCCCCTCAAAAGTTCTAGTTGCGCTACTGATGTGCACGTAATATTTGACAATTAAAGAATTATATAGATATATTTCTAAACATCGGAGCAGTACTTTTTGAAGTAGTTGGATTTAAAAAAACTCAAAATTAAAATATAAAACATACGAATGGAAATACAGTAAAACCGCGATTATCCGTGTGTGTTTTAACCGGTTGGAGGATTAACCATGCATCTCTTTAAACTCACATGCTTCCTGCAAAAAAGGTTCCAAATTGTGATGGGAAGGAATTTGAACATGTTGATAATGAAAATATGAAGGAGTGGATAGATAATTATGAAATTGATCCTACTTAAGCGTATATTTTTACTGATGAAGAAATTTTAAATGAAATCAATGCGGATTCTGAATGAGAAAATGAAGAGGAAGTTGGTACGCTAATACCAGAACAGTGGGTAAACTGTAAAACTGCGTTGCATTGTATGCAGACTGTGATCACATATTTCGAACAGCAGACAGATACATCGTTCACGGACATTCTGCAATTAGAACATTTCCAGACGAAGATACGACGAAGGGAAAGAGATTCCCGACAGACACTGACTTTTTTAATAAACATTAATATGACGTAGTCTAAGTTATTCTATTCCTTTTTATAACACTTTTTTCCCGTACGTTACGTTCATTTCAGTTTTGTTTTGTACTCTACTTTGTGTCCTTATTTCTTCGTCATGTCATTGATACAAGTATTTAAAATGAATAAAAACTTTGAGAATTTTATAAATCTTCTGTATGTACAGTATTTACTTAATTAAATTAGTCTAAATCATCCAGTTTCCTTCTCGCTAAAAGGGGTTTTATATCACAGCTATCATTTCATATACAGTACACTATTATAAGTATATATTATAAAGGAAAAAAGCAAAACAATACAGAAAATTATACAATTGCAATCGTAGATGGTCAGCTATCGTTTCATAATATGAAATGGAGTGAAGAGCCACCCGACCCACACATTACGTGGGTCGCAGGGCTCGGGATACATAAAAATTCGCGGAACGGCCGGCGGCGGGTTAACCGTGTTTTCCCGTATCCGTGCATGATGAATCCCCAATTAACACGGATAATCGGGGTTTTACTGTATTTGTCAAGTGACGTAATAACTTACACAACATAATCCCAAATAGACAAAAATAGATCCTCAACCAACAGAGTGCGCATTTTCTTTGCATAATTCCCACTTATTGACAGCAATTGGAAATGTTTCGCGCATTCGTCGCCACTCTGCGCTGCTGTTGTTAGCCATTCTGTTTATTTAAGTATACATCCAGAGTTAAGCCAGTACATTGAAGTGATCTCATTCAGACCACCGTTCTAAACAATTTACTCACAGATATGTTCAGGCTTGAAATCCGGTTTGGTACTGACGAAACTCTGGGAGATAAAACAATTCCGATTTCACGATAAAGTTCTAACTTACTATTTTTGGTACTATTGTCAGAAAGTTTGCGTAGGATAACCATATACATGTATTAAAGTGAGTTCAAATAGAACCAAAAATTATAATTAATTTTTTTGAACTGCGACCTTTCAAATATTAATTAATTTGTCCGAAGTAAATTAATTTCGTAGCAAAGCGATGTATGTACAAGCTGCATCGCATCTGGGTAGAAAGAAACAATAATATATTAAAAAATAACTATATTAAAGTATTTACTTTGTCTCTTTATTTTATTTACATTTATTTTATTTTTTTTCTTTAAGGTGAACGATAAAGGTTTACAAATACTTTTGCGTCCTCGTTCAAACAAAAAATTTCATCGTATTGTATAGTTGTACAAACCACTCAAAACCCGTTTATGATACTACTATGTTACGTATTATTGTATTTATATTAATTTAATTACGAATTTTTTCGTATGTTGAAAAGATAAGAAAAAAAAAATCGAATGATTTTTTGTTCTGCATTTAATTCGTATTAATATAAGCGCAATAGATATTAATTTTATTCGTATAATAATTTGAAAATACGTTTTATAATAGGCGAGTAATAAAATATTATTTGGTAAGAAAATATTGAAAGTCATACATTTATTTAAATGTAAATAAATCCACAGCTGTTTTTGTTAATATTTATAAATATAAAATAAATAAATTTCCCTTATTAACAAACAAAAATAATTATAAATTTATATTTTAATAAATTGAAATGAACAGTTTGAAGAAACGTCTTTTTTTAATTTCATTTGATACACACACTCCGTGTTGTTAACTAATGATGGGCTACGCCCGAAAACATTTCCTTAAATTAAGGTATTTCAATTGATTAAAGTAAATTATTTTATACTTACTTTTGTGTGTTAATGGGAATTTTATTTATTTTTATACGTTTATTTAATTATAGTAATGGATATTTGTTTTGAAATGGCATTTATTTTAAAAGAATAATAAAAATAAATTTTGTTCGGTAAATTAACAAATATTTTAATTATTTTCCGTTTAGCAAAATATTTCCCTAAGCGATGTATCTGCATTATGATGTGCTAAAAATTTTTTGAATATCATCAACAGACGTATAAATGAAATTTTTTAAAGTATCTTGCATGAAATTTAAACTTTTACTGTAATTATGATAAATAATTTTCGGAAACAACTGTGTTTTTAAAAAGATATTTATTTGCTTAACGTTTTGACCAGCTTACACTGGCCATCATCAGAAGCAAACTGAAGAACGGAGCGAAAATTGCCATCGACAATAACATTAAAATAAGAATCAGAAATCATGGAAAACCCAAATCAAAACAGATCGCCTACCTCTAAACAGGAAAACCGACGTAACAAAGAAAAAATATAAAAACAAAAAAAATAATAATAAAAGGAACCGAAATGTAAACGGGAAAAACCGACAAAACGCATAACAACAGATAGATAAATTATAAATACATAAGAAAAAAAAAAAAAAAAAAAAATATTAATAAAAATAATAAAAGGAACACAAAATCTAAACGGGAAAACCCGACAGAACGCATAACAACCGAAGATAAAATGTAAAAACATATGAGAAAAAAGGAATTAGAAAAATTTACAAAAGGAACAAAAAACATCGGGTCACAGTTGGGGCAGGGGAGAAAAACGAAAAACAACTTATAAAAAATAAAACTGAAAACGTTGAAAACGCACGGAACAACCAAGTGAACAGAACAAAAATATGATATATTACAACAGAAACAGTTGGATTACCTGAACAAGGACTGGGAACTACATGAAAATTGCTTGGAATCAGCACCTGAGGACCCACTCGAAACCTATCCGGAAGAAGCACCAGAGGGCACGGCCCCGGGCATTGGACCAACGGAAGCTTAACCAAACGAAGTGAAACAAAGCAAATCCAACCGAAGGAAGAAACCACTGGGACCGGCGGGATGTGGGAACAAAAGACCAAAAAGAAGTGAAAGGCGGTGGCGGACGTCTAGGTACCTAAAGGGACACAGTCAAAATTAAAACCAAATAACCCAGAATTGGAAAAGAAAAATGAAACCTACCTGGTCGCTGTTATAGATGCAAGTTCGTCAACCGTATGACTGGTTTCCATGCCGTGGGAACACGTAGACCTTCTTCTCTGTTGAAATTTGGCCATTTCTCAATTTCGATGGCTTCTCGAATGAAGGAGCACAGGGCTGATTGCGCGCATAGGCGGGTGCACAAATCCGCCTTAGCGGAACATCAGTTGAAAACGAATCATACTATCAAATTTGAGGATAGTGTTCCTTTAGCTAAGGAAGTTCACACCGGCAGGAGGTTGGTTCGAGAAGCCATCGAAATTGAGAAATGGCCAAATTTCAACAGAGAAGAAGGTCTACGTGTTCCCACGGCATGGAAACCAGTCATACGGTTGACGAACTTGCATCTACAACAGCGACCAGGTAGGTTTCATTTTTCTTTTCCAATTCTGGGTTATTTGGTTTTAATTTTGACTGTGTCCCTTTAGGTACCTAGACGTCCGCCACCGCCTTTCACTTCTTTTTGGTCTTTTGTTCCCACATCCCGCCGGTCCCAGTGGTTTCTTCCTTCGGTTGGATTTGCTTTGTTTCACTTCGTTTGGTTAAGCTTCCGTTGGTCCAATGCCCGGGGCCGTGCCCTCTGGTGCTTCTTCCGGATAGGTTTCGAGTGGGTCCTCAGGTGCTGATTCCAAGCAATTTTCATGTAGTTCCCAGTCCTTGTTCAGGTAATCCAACTGTTTCTGTTGTAATATATCATATTTTTGTTCTGTTCACTTGGTTGTTCCGTGCGTTTTCAACGTTTTCAGTTTTATTTTTTATAAGTTGTTTTTCGTTTTTCTCCCCTGCCCCAACTGTGACCCGATGTTTTTTGTTCCTTTTGTAAATTTTTCTAATTCCTTTTTTCTCATATGTTTTTACATTTTATCTTCGGTTGTTATGCGTTCTGTCGGGTTTTCCCGTTTAGATTTTGTGTTCCTTTTATTATTTTTATTAATATTTTTTTTTTTTTTTTTTTTCTTATGTTTTTATAATTTATCTATCTGTTGTTATGCGTTTTGTCGGTTTTTCCCGTTTACATTTCGGTTCCTTTTATTATTATTTTTTTTGTTTTTATATTTTTTCTTTGTTACGTCGGTTTTCCTGTTTAGAGGTAGGCGATCTGTTTTGATTTGGGTTTTCCATGATTTCTGATTCTTATTTTAATGTTATTGTCGATGGCAATTTTCGCTCCGTTCTTCAGTTTGCTTCTGATGATGGCCAGTGTAAGCTGGTCGAAACGTTAAGCGAATAAATATCTTTTTAAAAACACAGTTGTTTCCGAAAATTATTTATCATGAGTAATCACTGTGAAAGCTTTAAATTTTTACTGTAATTGTTACAAAAACGACGATAAAAATCATGAATATATATTATATGTGGGATATATATGTCTAATTCTTAATGGTTTTAAAAATAGTAAAAAAACATATAATAATAATAATAATAATAATGATAATGGTAAAGATAATAAAAGTTGAATTACAATAAATAATTTTTACTGAAAATTGAGTTATACTAATTCGAGTTATTGTATGAAAATAAGGGGTTCACCATGTACATTCACACAGACGTTATATGTAAACTATATGCGCTGACACAATATATGTATTAGGAAATTATCGAACTATTTATATTTAAGGGTCAGCAATTGTAAATGATATTTTACTTATAACACAATATCCTATTAATTCGGTCCAACATTGTAAATACTTACCGCGCTACGTAGTAATTCACCTAACGATTTATTAATAAATATTTCGATTTTTAATTTATTTCGTTAATCAACAGCCTGAATTTCAAGTAGTAGCCGATTCAAAAATGTTCGTATTTCTTTAACTTCGGTAACATCTAATTACACCTACAAAAAAACGCCATTCTTAATGGTCATTTAGCGACAGGTTTTTCATTTTGTAGTTATTGTACGCACTATCATGAACATGTCTAGCATAATAAAAAGAATGATAATATTTACATTTTAAAATTTTCACAATACTTTTTTGTCGGTCCGGTTATGGGTAAATATTAATTGTAATCTGGAACCATTTCTAAAATTTTATCCATTCATTCTGAAGTCTTCCTAATTTAAGCTTAGAATAACAATAGAATTTATAAAAAAAAGGGGGAAAACAATGGAAGCATACTGTTGGGTTTCGTATAGTTTTCCTTTTTTTCCCCCCAAACAATTAAGATGGTGTTCGTTTGATGATTACTATTGCGTAATTATTTAACTTTTTTGGTTATCGAAGAGAGGTGTGATAAAGTGAGTTGTTTTATAAACTTTTTTTTTCCGTTGAAGCGGTTTTACTTCATGCTTGAGTAAATCAAGTTTTATCTACTATAACTATATTATTCGTGTAAAAATTAATTATTTAATAATTAAGTTTTATAAAAAAGCAGAAGAAAGTAAAAAAAATTAAGTTGTGTAAAGTAATTTTTAACACTTTCAAATACGATTTATTTATATGATGTAAATAGGGGAGAATAGTTTTTTTGTTCAAAAAAATCAGCTATCTAAATAGAAT
The DNA here is from genome assembly GCA_039619475.1 of Icerya purchasi. Taxonomy (NCBI): domain Eukaryota; kingdom Metazoa; phylum Arthropoda; class Insecta; order Hemiptera; family Monophlebidae; genus Icerya; species Icerya purchasi. Next base: position 273,568,375 of record CM077116.1, read on the forward strand.
AAAAAATCAGTTTTGTATGATTTGGCAATTAATCTTCAGAAACCGATATATTTACAGGGACAAATAGTTTAGACGGGGAGTAGAGACGGTTTACAAGGCGCGATGTACATTCGTTTTTCCATGAAATTAGAAAAAAAGCAGAAACTCATCTGTAGTGAGAAAAATTAATGAAAATGTTTTTTAATTAAGCAAAAATTTTAAAATACAAAATTATAAAAATAAAAATAGGACAAATAAGGTAGCCTCGTTGAACTGCAAAAAAATTAGACGCTTTCCAAGCCCTTCTTAATCTAAATACGGTATTCTATACGATCGTGCTATCTTCACACTTACACTTGCAGAATCAGCAGTGAAAATGAACTGATAATTTTACTGATTTGTTTTTGATCTTTCATCAAAATAATTTGAACTATCCTGCATAGTACGGTGTAAGCGCACGAGTAGCTTTAAGAAAAATGTTAAGTATCATTTTGATGTTGTCATTTTCTTTTCCGCCCCAACTTTTAAAAATCGGCCTTTCTACTACGTACAGAATTTCTTTCTACATTCTTTTCCTTCTTTCTTTTTTTTTTTTTTTTTTTTTTTTTGTGATGTCTAACATTAGCAGAACAAATTCTGCAATAAAACCCCTTCAATTCATTAATAATTGATTAAGCCAGGTGTGCCGAATCGGATCGAGCTCATCTTCCATTGTTGTTACTACATAATTTCTTTGGATATTATTCATTCTTTTGAAGGATTCTATCTTAATTTTTCCTTATGCCATCTGTTTTTTTTTTTTTTTTTTTTTTTTTGTCCTACTCCAAAATATATATAATTTCTAATGAAATTCATCCGGTTCCGTTGTTTAAATTAACACATTATCCGGATTTTTCCAATCTCCATTTCCCTGCTGCTGACACTTCTTTTGCATTATGATTTGTGCACCATTAGAGTTATTGCTGAAATACAGTACACGTTTCTGCTAACCAGCCTTTTGCTATGCTTTTCAAATATTACTCCCACTACGGAAAAATGAGAACTTGAAATATTTTAGTCGAAAGATTAGAAAATAATTTTTCTTGGAACGGTGCGAAGCTATAATAAATCTATTTTGGGGTAATAATTAAGAAGATCGTCCCGTATAAATGTTTAATTTTTGTTTTTTTTTGGGGGGACTTTTACTAAGAAACAATTGAAAGGGAAATAGCTCAGTTATATTTTAATCCGATTGGATATTATTAAAAAAAAAAGAAAAACAAATAGTCGAAATAACGTGTCTGTAAGAGGTGCGATAGAAAAACGAAAACGGGAGAAAAGAGTAGATGTTAAGAACGTAGGTGAATAATGAAGACAATAATAGAAGGGCAAAGTAAAGGAAATTAAAAGGAACCACGGATTAGCAGGAAAACTATATTGAACAGATGAAAAAAAAAAAAAAGTGAATAATTATTAGAAAAATAGGAACCGCAAATACCGATTAGAATTCGAGATAGAAACTTTTACATGGCGGAAGAAGATTAGAGAGTGGGATTTTTCTTAAGAAAACTGACGGAATGAAGCAGCAACGAGAGCCAAAGATCGGACGCTTCATTACTAAAGATGCCAGAATGATTATGTAAATCGATATGAACAGAGCAGAGGAAAGAAAGAATACGGATGATAAGTGAACTTGAAAATAATAAAATCGTAGGAATGATCACGAAAGAGAGAACGGATGGCCTGAAAAATGCTCATGATGTCAGAAATCGTTAAAAAATTGGAAAAAAAGTTAATCGGGGAAAATGAAAACAATGGAGCGTGTGTAGAATAGTCACTAATTCATTTATGAATATGAAACACAAAGAAGGAAGCCGAAAAGTTTGCGACAAGTTAAAATGTGGAATTATAAAAGAGGCGCCGATAACAGCACTCAGCCTCTTAAAATCCCCTCCCCCGCTCAATAAACACGGTTATGTGTGAGAGAAAAATCGGGAATTGATGGGACCGCGGAATTCATGTTTTATCAGGGCTTGTGGAGGAAATTTCAAAGGTGAAGGTAGAATAAACATCTTAGAAGGCTGGCAGAGTTCGGCAAAATTGAAAGAAAAATAAGGGAGACTTTTAAAGAAGATTGTGTAAGTGGAAAGCGAACTAAGAAGACTGGAACTGGCATATAAGGTGGGGATTATTTTCTCAAGTGTAAAACGCCAATTTTTAGAAATGGGAATGTAAAAATGGGTAAGAGTAGATGACGTGAGTGGAAGACGTTTTTAATAGTAGAGAAACGATATCCTAAACAAAATCTACGCACGGTGAAAGGTGACGTATTAGATTCAGAAAGAACTATTAGAATTGGAGAGGATTTAAGAGCACTGGGGCATAGTTGAAGGCAAGCATTTAGATTACATCTAATTCATAGAGACAAGACTTGGAGGCAAAACCATATAGAAAAGAATAATAATCAAATTTGGAACGGATGATGAAATTACACAGAGAAATAAGGATATAAGGATCACGGTCCCCCACTTAGTTGACGATAGGGCTCTCGGCAAGTTTAACGTTTTGACTGACGGAGAGGACAAACGATTGTCCGGAAAGATATTGAGATAGCATACGTGAAAGAGACGTATTGTTTAAAGCAAGATTGTTACAGTTACGGAATTATGTCGAAAAGTAAATACGACATAAGAAAATTTAGCGGGAGAAATAGGAAGGTTAATCGAGGAAAGGGAATATTCCAGCATAGTCAGAAACAATTAAGTGCTTCATTGGTTCATATCATGAGTTGAGGAAAGGAGCGCGATGTCATCAGCAAAGAATGAAGGAAAAAAAAAAAGTAGTTACACCAGTAGTATAAATATTGAAAACTATAGGACTGAGAGAGGAATCCTGAGGAAGATCTCGAAAAACCATTTTTGTACATCTTTAAAATAAGAAAATTACCAGACTACCTTCTAGCAGACGTAATAAAAGCAATCTTTCTCGATAGCCAAACGTTTACATACGAAAGGATCAGATTCGACTCGAGCCTTATGTGAATGTCCTCTTGTCACTTGCCAGTCTCAGGCCGTGGGATTTCGGTGAATGAAAACCTTACTAAATCCGACTCAGGTTAAATCAACCCGACTCGGCCAGTGTGAAAGTAACCTCATAAAGCAGTTTTAATATGATGGCTTCAAAAAAATTTCGGATCATTCTTATTTTGAGATCAGTTCGATTTTTTGAATAAAAAAGATAATAATTCTATTCCGGAAGTGTATGATCTCAGACGGTTGTTTAACGATGACGAATTATATTGTTTACCGAACAATTAATAGTTTCACGTTCTTCCTACGTGTGTACATACGTTATTCATATTTCTATATATACATATATCGTGTACGTTTCATAATTTATAGTACAAAGTAATACTAGCATCGAGCTTATATTATTAATCTATAAATTCGTATTATCTGTGTATAATATTATCTTCTAAGTTTTTTTCCTTATTCGATGTAAACATTTGATATAGTATTAATTGAAATAAATGTTTAATTTGTATTTACAGCTCGAGTAAGTCGAGTTTTATTTCGAGCATGTTACAAATATATGTACCTATGCCGTGTATCGTTAAATATTAATGACTTTCATTCGCAGCAACATTCTTCGAAAAACATATTCTGAAACGCAATTTTTATTTCTTCTTGTCATTAAATTTATTCTTCTTAATACGAAAATCCTTAAAGTTAACACATTTTAGAGCGCCTCGATTATAATTAATTTCTAAATAATCGGCTTGCACATAATTCCTTTGCATCTTAAAATGTATAATCTGGCATGAAAATAATTAATTTCTAACTATTTGAGATAATTATTTTACGATGATTTTTTTAATTTATTTAATTTAATTAATTTCACGACACATACCGAATACTTATTGATTATAAAAATATTAATTTTCGAGTTACGCGAGGCATTTCAAAACAACTATAAGAATAATTTTGATAAACTGCATATCAGCGGATTATTTATACGTGTATGTAATATATATATATATATATATATATATATATATATATATATATATATATATATATATATGTATATATATATGTATGTATGTATGTATGTATGTATGCTTTTGAATGATCTCATTATATGGAATGTATATATTTAACAAGTAAATCTGTATCGTACTAATTTGCTATTAGAAGTTACTTATTTGTAGTAGTGGGAAAAGTAGCGCATTTATAATGTGCTATCCCGAATAAGTATTATACGTCATAAATGTTAATTATGTACTTGATAGTTAAATTGCTTTGAGCAAAAAGGCTCAATTCCAGTTTTACAAAGTTGCTTTTTGATCTCTTTCTACATTGCTAATAGTTCTAATCCGGGAGTCTCTATGTTAAGAAATCGATCGCTAATGTCATTTGTTGAAAATTGTAACGGAAATTATATTTTTCCTTTTTTTTTTTTTTTCGTATTCTTTTATAACATGTCTACCGACAGAAAAATATGACTTTGTTGCCGCTTTTATATAACCGTTTAGAACTGTTCTAGGTATTTCTGAAAAATATACTTAATGAAAAGAGCTACTAAGGGACTTTGTGAAATTTAAAGAAAGACGCTTAATCGATTTTGTGCATTTTTTCCGGAACTATCGATAAAATATGATTACGCCTTTATTTTTCGTTAAGCGATACGTGACAATTTTGATTTTTACATTTTTTTCATCGAAAATATTTTAGTGCGTGCGCAGAGGCGGATGATCTCATCTACGATTAAGAGGAGACAAAAATGTTTTTGTAACAGAACAGCAAAAAAAAAAAAAAAAAAGAAAATAAAAAGAGAATCGATTAAGATTTAAAATTGAATCCCATACGAGGAATCGATTATACGGCTTCTTTAATATCGTGAATCCGCTCCTATTCTTCTTGGTTGTACGAAAATATACGTTGTAATCAAACTAGTTGTTGTTTGTTATTTCTTCAACTCTGCATTCTTAATTACAATTTCAGGATTTTTATACAGCTGTGTTTTGTTTCTACGTAAATAAAAATTGTTAGTTAAATTTTTATTAAAATTTAGTTTTATGTAATAATTGGAAAAAAGGAAGAAGAAAAAACAGATATTAAAAATATACCACCGGAAAATTAATAAATTCTCCAGTGTTATGAAAAAATGTCTAGAAAAACTTTAAGCGAATGCAAAATTTTCAGTCGGCCAATTAGTAAATTGTCCAGTGTTGTAAAAATTGTTGCAATCGTTCCCGTAAAATGTGTATATAGAAATAATCACAAATACGGAAACACATTTACTTAAAACGAACTATGCGCCATCAACTTTTTTTCTTTTTTTTGTTCCGGCGTAATTAGTAAGGTCTAATAGTAAAGGCGTACACAACATTGCGCACTGGTTCAGCTGAAATTATGATTCTTTCGATCTCAAACTGCGCTGTTTACCGACTGGAAATTAATAAACTGAAACGAAATAATCGCATAGAGATCGGTCACATCGAAAAAAGTTCGCTTATCGCATACGCTCGCGAAGTAGAAAATGGTTTCCTAACATCGCCAGAGTTGAAATTAAGAAACAAGAATTTTTACGGAATACCTTACTACTAGGGATCAAATCATCGTCTTCCTGAAACAACATTCTTTTTAAAATCAGAAAAATCTTTGCCGCACATAAATAGAATATTTGCGATTTCGTTTAGAATTATTTGTTTCTCGCTTCCAAAAAAAAAGAAAAAAAAAAAAAATCTTACACACCCTACTCTGGTTTAATATGTCGTAATACTGATGAACCTTGTAGCATAAAATTATAGAAATGAAAAGTATCTCGCTGAAAATTTCGAATTAAAAGCGACACTTGAAAGCAGTGCGGTTAGCAATAACAAAAAAAAAGTTAAAAATAAAAATATTTATTTTTAATATATACTTTTGTGCATAATTTACGCTAAATTGTTTTTAAAATATCGGCCGGTAAAAATTCAACACTAAAAACTTTACCTACCGTAATTATAGAAATACCCAAGGATCTCTATTTGAAATGTGTTAATTGTTCAGCCACATTTTTTTCCGAATTTTTGAAGTATAAAAATTCGCGCGTCCCGAACTGTAGAATCATCCGTGAATAAGCGTAGTTTTGTCTCAACTGTAACACGTGGCTGCAATGAGAGGACATCATTTTTCGTCGTTTCCTAAACACTTGGCCAAGTTCGAAAGCTTAGAGTTAAAGAAACGACATACGGGGGATTTCGCTATCTCCGAGGAGCGCGAACTTTCCACCGATATATAATGCATCCAAGAAAAAGATTTTTTTCAAATTTTCGGGTTAGTGTGCTCTAGAGTCTAAAATTCGGGTGTTTCGAAAAATTTTTATTTTTTTGAAACCGCGATTTTTTTTTGAGTTGTGCTTCGACATTTTCAACTGTAATACTGGAGCGAAAAAGAGACAAATAGACTATTTTTCGCGATTTTTTAAACTTTCCGCCAACTTCGAAAGTTTCATTTTTGTTTCGTTCTCTCCAAGTGGAAGAAGGGCTTTTTATCGATAATCCGGAAATAAGAATTTTTTCAGAATTTTGAGGTTTCTGCCGTTCTGCGAAATCGAGGTTGTAATATCGGTTATACTTTCTCCCTAACGCGTGCTTTTAAGTGTTCTGTTTTGGCAATACTCAGATACATATATATATATATAATTTGTTGCTGTTTTTTTTTGTCCGAATGGAAAACGAGAGTAGAGTCAACTTTTTACCGATAATTTGTTTGCGCTATGTAAAGGTTTGCAATTTTGTTTATGTATTTGGTATTTTACTTCTAATCGGTAGCGAGTTATAAACCTTTAAGCGATTCTTCTTCAGGGATAATTTTAAATTCTGCGTTACGTATTCTTGACGAGTTTTTTTTTTTTGGCGCTCTGAAAGGGAATTTTAATTTATATCAAAAATTTGAAATTATTAAGTTGGACCGTTTTCGAGTTATCGCGTATTTTAATTTGATTTTCTTGTCGTTTCTGAACCAATTCCGATTCCCCATTATGTGCGCGAAATTCTAAAAGAAAAAGAAAAAACCATGTTCAGACAAGTATGCTGCTCGGTTACAGATTAGCGTAATTTACACAAGCGCACAACGGGAAGTTTCAAAAAATAAATATTTTCAGATTTTCGAATTTTTTTACTCATTATTTTCCTCTATAGATGAGTCGTGGAGTGCCTAAAAATTTTGAACTGTAATTCGCGCGTTATAAAGTGAGGCATGGGGCAGCGTCCGCACACTGCGCATTTCATATTTTTCGGGCACTTGCGAGCAATCTTAATGGGATTTTTATGATACCTGAGTACGTTGATTAATTAAATATAAATAAATAATATAGAGAACGAGCGAAATTCAAAATATAAATAAATGGAAATCCTGCCGATTAAAGTAATTGTCTGCGCGAAGCTGAAAATGTTTTAAAATTATTCGTGTGTATATGTTTTTTTTTTAATTAATTAATTAGGACACATTAGCCCAGCGTAAATGATAATTTTCGATATTTTCAAAGGGCGGAGGCAAATTCAACCGAATTTCACTCGAATGAAAGGCCATTTTAACAGTCTGAAGTAAACCACTGTTTCAGATAATACCGCCGTGAGACCACTCTGCACACAAATTTCCTCGGTTTACCTATTTATCTCCGATCGCCTCAGTGCTGGCACCGAACCCATTTAAAAAAAAAAAAACTTTCTACATGGTCTGAAATTTTTACTTTGTTAAGAATTATTTCAATAGGATTGTTTAATTTAAAACAAAAAATAAAAAAAATAAACCTTTTCTTAAAAATAACGAACTTTATTAAAAAGCGTATAAAAAATCAGGAAAACATCGTGGCCTTTGAAACAAATAAAAACATATAGAAAACGTAATAACTAAAATGAATTGTCTTCAAAACTGAAAAAAAAACGGACCAACGAAATTCAAAAAAAAAAAAAAAAAAAAAAAAATCATAAAAATTTATGAGAGGACATTTTTAAATTTCTGCAAAAATTTATTTTATCTAACAACGGGTCTTTCTTTAATAAGGCTAAACGCAAGTCATTATGAATCTCATACAACTTCTCTTTTTACAACTGCTGGCTTTCGTCCGATGCTCCGCGGTAGTTGGCCAGGCGAAATCTTCAGTGGTACCGCACACCGAGGATAGTCAGACTGGTCTTTCGAGAGGAGAACTACTCTGTAGCCTTAACGAAAAAATGGTCACCGGTTTTTTTAGCGCTCTTGAAATTTCGAATATGATGCTTGTTTTGGTTAAATCGAAATTCAGCTACAATAAATAGCTCTAAAGTAATCACCTGAAATTCTTAATTTCTAATATAGTACTTACCAGACGTTTGCTTTTTTTTCTTTTCTTTTTCGCAGTAAAAAAAAAAAAAAAAAAAAAAATGGACGGTATCGCTTATTTTCCAAATACGATTATTTTTTATTTTTTCGCATAGTTCTAGTTAACTTATGCCGTTTTCCTTTTTAGACGGCTAATTACAATCATAGTTCCTCTAAATCGCGTAAAAAGGAGAAAATTATTAAACATCGGCGAGGAAATATTTCAGAGCCTAACCTTTAAAATATTTCTTCTAAAAAACTAGCCTTAAAATGTCTTTGTAATTTTGCTCTTTTTCATTTACTTATCGCTTTATAAAGAGTATAAAATACCCGTAAATTCAATTAATAGACAAATCATGAAACTAGGAATGTCGGCGGATAATTTTTTTTTTCAAGTTTCAGCACGATTCTACGCAGGGGATTATAAGCGCCATTTTAATTTTTTTTAAATTAATTTCGCCGTAACTAAAGAATAAAATTAACGAAGCATCTTTTAAAATGTTCAACACGTAAAATTCGTCTGCTTTTCCATCGAAAGATGTACCTACCACCGGCAGTGTCATAATAAAAGTCTAGAAAAAAAGTGACATGCAACCGACTGCAGTAGTAGATCGGAACGGTGGAACTAGTGGCGCGATAACACTTTCATTCGGTGTTGTGCGGTGGATTTTAATTAAAAGTGTAGTGGCTGCTTGCTGGGCGGTATTGAGCAGATCGCTTTAAAGAATTTACAATTAACAGTGTTAATTGTAGAGTAAATAATTTTTATTCTGCGACCAGTTGTTTAATTAATTATCGAAGCACATAATTACGCCGCCATTGTGATGGTAAATTTTTAATTATTTCGAAACAATGGAAACTTCCCGTGGCCGTCAGTTTGTCCGTCTGGAGCCTTCAGATGAAATCAGTTGAATTCCGGATGCGATCCCCTTATAAGGACGGCCGTTGAATTAATATGTAAAAATTCCCCTCCGAATACCACCGTGTCCCTGCCGTATTTAGTGATGTTTTAAAAAAGATTCCGTTCAATGGAAAATAACCCGGACGGACTAGTAGACACATTTATACTTGTCGCTTACTCCTTCTCGGCCTCTCTGTATGCTGTCGATGAACACTAATTATCTATTAAAAATCGGTTACCTTCAACGGTGCTATCAAATTTACTTTTCTCCTTCCACGTGGCTCGCGTGCGTCAATTTTTGTTTAACATTCTCTTCCTTTCGATATTGCATGTTATACATAGAATTTAAAAAATACAGTTTAACTAAGACGGAAGAAGGTGAATGTTTTTCTTTAATCAGTGTGTATATGTTTTAAGAATATTATCATCTCAAAGACCGAATGAAATGTAAAGATTTTCGGTTAACCTTTATTTAAGGTTACGGATGTTTTTGCTAAATTTTCATCTTTTGTTGTCTCGTGATCTATCCGATTGCTTACGAACGCCCTTTCCGGGTTTTGATAAAAAATTTCAAAATGTTTTCACCATTTATTTATGTTTTTCCCGTTCAATCACGATGAAAAGTGTAAAAGTACTAATAATTCTCTGTGAAGAGAAGGTGCTTACACTGTGGGAAAACAACAAAAAGCTTCGTTAGGTTCATGCGCTAGCTTCCTGAGAAAAAAAAAACCTGGATCAAAAAACCTTGAAAATTTCCGAAGACTATTTTTTTCTTTAATTTAAATAATACACGATGATACAATCTAACGGTTATATAGCTAAACAAACATTTCGTATAGAGAAATAAGATGTTATAAATGTAAACAATTTTAAAATGACCATTAACATTACTGATGTTATATTTTTGTTACACGAGCGACAAATTCACAAAAATATATAACATTATCTAGATTGTAAAAACATTAAAAACATTAAAAACATTAAAAACATTAAAAACATTAAAAAATGAACCATAATAATAATAATAATAATAATAATAATAATAATAATAATAATAATAATTATAATAATAATAATAATAATAATAATAATAATAATAATAATAATAATAATAATAATAATAATAATAATAATAATAATAATAATAATAATAATAATAATAATAATAATAATAATAATAATAATAATAATAATAATAATAATAATAATAATAATAATAATAATAATAATAATAATAATAATAATAATAATAATAATAATAATAATAATAATAATAATAATAATAATAATAATAATAATAATAATAATAATAATAATAATAATAATAATAATAATAATAATAATAATAATAATAATAATAATAATAATAATAATAATAATAATAATAATAATAATAATAATAATAATAATAATAATAATAATAATAATAATAATAATAATAATAATAATAATAATAATAATAATAATAATAATAATAATAATAATAATAATAATAATAATAATAATAATAATAATAATAATAATAATAATAATAATAATAATAATAATAATAATAATAATAATAATAATAATAATAATAATAATAATAATAATAATAATAATAATAATAAACCTTTATTTGAGGAAGTTCTTAAACTATATAACAAACATGAATAGTATAAATTTGATATAGAAAAAACTAAATATTAAATTTCCTCGGCCCATGATGAGCAAAGGTTTCCTGTAATCTCTCATATTCAATCCTATCCTATGGCTACTCTTTGAAAATTTTTTTTCAATAAAAAATTACTAAAATCGTCCCTCCACCTTTTCAACTGATGCCCCCTTCTTCTTTTATGATGTGCAAGAAACCAGAAAGTATATGTCCATCTGTCATCCTTCATTCTCGCTTCATGACCAGCCCAAGCTCATTTTTGTTTTCTAACATATCCGATTGCATCTGTATTATTTTTTAATTTTTGTTTTATCAGTTTGAGTGATACTCTATCCTTTTTTCTTAATATTTAAAATAGACCGTTCAATTGTATTTTGTGTTACCTTTATTTTATTAATAATTTTTAAAGTCAGACATCAGGTTTGACTGCCGTATGTTAAACTGGGTATAATAGTCGCGTTGAAAATTATACTCTTGTGGTAATTGTTAAAAGGGCCTTTAAAAATATATTTTAGTGCTCAATACTTGTTCCAAGCTTTCGTTATTCTAGTATTTACCTCCGTTTCAGTACATAAAACATTAAATGTAATAAATTAGTCCGAGCGGTGTTTCGTCAATTGTTCGATACATTCATGGAATAAGATTTTACTTACCATTAAGTTGTTATAATATTAAGTACATGTATATAGAATGTGTATTCCAGTGAATACTAAAAGTCCAGCGGATAATGGCGTTTAGGCCGTTCCGTCATCGATATCATGTCGGCTAATTAATAGATGGGCTAGCAACTATTTCGAAATCATTGCTAAGAACTGTTGAAAATATTTCTATACTAAATCTGTCGGAAAATAATGTGTCAATCTTAATACGTCTCTGTTAATTACACTTATTGTTTATGTTTATTGTACAGTAAGTAAATTTAAATACACATCAATACAAAACAAGTATTTAATTTTTTTATTAAATACCCGACGCGTTTCGAAGGAAAAAACTTCATGACTATGGGAGTTCTTGTTATTGCGTCGGGTATTTAATAAAAAAATTAAATAATTGTTTGCTTATTTAAATTTACCTACTCTGTCAATCTTACCTAATATTCTATTCGCTTGCTCCCAAATGAACGAATCGATAGAAAATTTATTTAGTATATATCGAATGTATCCTATTTTAACTATAGTAGGGCTAATTGGGATTACTTCAAACAGTATATTTCAGATAAAACGTTAACCTAAACGATCCTATAGTCGATTCTTCTAACATAGAGTCTCGACTTGCATCTTTCACAAAATTAATCAATGATGCTACTACTCTTTCTGTTCCAACTAATACTCGTACCCATTCTGAAAAAACACCCCTACCCACTACCATCTTAACGGGGCTATAAAATTTAAAAATTACGTTAGAAGATTCCTCAATAGTAATAGATCACATAGCAATGCTAAATATATTAGAACTCGATATAACTTTACATCTAAACTAGTGCGCTATTCGCAATCATAGAAATAATTGCTTTCAATAATTCCTTTCTAGTCTTAACATAAAATATAGGAGTTTGTGGAAAGCATGTAAACAGTATAATAGGCAGCCTTGCTCCATTCCTCCGCTGCTCGACTTCAACTCCAACTGCTACGTGTATCAAGACCGAAATAAAGCCGAATTGCTTTCAGCGCATTACTTTTCAGTACACGGTCAAAATTCTCATCTTGCAACTAATTATCAACGAAATAAAATCAGAGATCATATCGCTCGTTTTTTAGAGAATGCTAGTATTAGCCTAACTCAGGTGAAACTTTCTACGTCCAAAGAAATTCGTAATTATATCAAAAAACTTAATTCCAGCATGTCCGTCGGGAACGATAATCTTCCCAACATTGTTTTAAAAAATATCCCAAATAAAGGTATCGTAGAGTTAAATAATATAATAAATGGCATCCTAAAAACTGGATACTTTCCTCAAGCATGGAAAATTGCAAAAGTAGTTCCAATACCCAAACTTGGTAAAGATGCGTCAAATATTGCTAACATTAGACCCATCAGTCTCTTGTGTAATGTGAGTAAAATTGCTGAAAGAGTACTGCTCAAGAGATTAAGGGAACACTCGAATATTAGTAATTTAATCCTAAAAAGTCCAATTTGGGTTCCAATCTCGTCACTCTACTACTCAGCAAGTTGCCAGAATAACCGAATTCATCACGGACAATTTTAATCGAAATAAACATTCTGGGTTAGTACTTTTTGATGTGGCTAAAGCTTTCGATACTAGCTGGTATCGAGGACTTGTATACAAACGAATAAATTCTAAATTTCCTGCTTACTTAATTAAAATAATTATAAACTACCTTAACAACCGACTGTTTTACGTAACTCTTAATAATTATCAATCCACAAGGAAAACTGTCCTCGCAGGCGTACCGCAAGGTAATGTCCTCGGTCCCTTCCTCTTTATTTTGTTTCTCAGCGACTTTTCTAAAATTTCTAACACTGAGGTCGCTTTATATGCTGACGATGTTGCCCTCTATTGTAGTTAGACCTAGTACCATAAGTAATAGACTTCAGAGAGCCTCGACACGCGTTTTAAAATACTTTACCGGATGACAGATTAATATTAATCCATCAAAGACCCAAGCGATATTCTTCACCCGCCGGCGCTCCCCATTGCCAAGATAACTAATCATTTCTGGAAATGACATTGCCTGGTCTAATCATATCAAATATTTTGGCTTAATATTAGACAGCAAATTAACCTACAGCAAACACATCGAGTACATCTCGATTAAAACAAACAGAGCTATCTCGCTAGTATATCCCTTGCTCAATCGCAAATCCTATTTAAATAACAAACTTGTCATCTACAATTGTCATTTATAACACCAATTTTATCACATACTCTTGTTCAGTGTGGTCTTCTGTTAGTAAGGCGCATTATAACAAGCTACAGGTAATCCAAAATCGATGCTTAAGATGTATTCTTGGAGCAAATAGATACACAAGAGTAGCATCTATGCATAATATTTTAGAGTTACCGCAAATCAGAGATTATGTTTTGAGTGCAACTACTAAGTTCCGTGATAAATGTATAGGGCACGAGAATTTACTTATCAGCTCCATTGATGATTCCAGGCAACTACGCACTATGTATACTAAGTACAGACATCGTAGACTTAAGCATGATATCCTGAATTATATGACGTTAGTAAACTAGTTTTATTTAGTTTTAGTTTTATTTGAAAATTATTCTATTTGATAATCATTGTGTTAATATCTATGTAATGTGGCACTAGCCATCAAGTCCCCCCCTTCTGCAATAGGTTTTTGTTCCTTTTCCTACTAACTTAAACGTCGCATATCATGTCTTATTTATATGTATATTCATTAATTTAGTTATGTGGTAAGACTCGTGTCGGTACACATATTAATAACTATATCATGAGTGTAATGTTATTGTTTATGCAAATAAATCTTTCTTTCTTCTTCTTTATCAGTTTTTAGTATCTGCCTTTTCCTTATATTGAGATAGATTTTTTAAGTTTCATAATTAAATCCCAGCTTTTGCCCACTTGCTCCCGCACATTAACATCAACGCGAAAAATTAATAAGATTTCTTTTACTTTATTTTAGTAAAATTTTATTCATTATGGGAAACATTTTATTTTTTTTTTATTATTTTATCGATTGTTCCCCTCTTTTTTCCACTTTACCCTCATAGGTCGGCTAAACTGTACCGAAAAATTATAAATTGTACACTAAAATATCCTTCCGCAGCAATCAGCAGATCCACTGGTGAAAATCAGAATAAAATCGATTTTTTGTAGATCATTTTGAGATATGGCGCGTGCAGATGGATTATTCGCCTTCATTTAACTTCAACATTTTCTCACCTTCTTTTTTTTTTCACTTATTTTACGTTTTCAAATTAATTCGTTTACCGGCAAAATCATGCACTGCCAGGGAATCAGTTTATGAACCCCAATTTATTTTCCTGGCGCAAAATTCGCTCAACGATTATTGAAATTAGCCCGAACATACAAACAGACAAACTCATATGACTGGGGCTACCACTGTCGTACGTTTGCTGGTCTGTGGGATGCTGTGACATTCATTATCAGAGTTCGCTTTTATTTTTAAATTCGAGTTCTCTCGTTTTCTATCTCGACTATTATTACTATCTTTTCCTTCACCCGATGCCTCGGCCTGGAAATGGTTACTTAGTTAACCATACTAAAGCTCATCGAACATTACCTGTCGTCCGCATGATAATTAGCCTTTTTCACCCTGAAATAAGAACTCTTACTTACTTTTTAATGAATCCGAAGTACATTTCCCTTTTAGAAAAAATGAATCACTAAAACCAACTTCATATCTGTTTAAACATTTAAATTTTATTAATAAGAAGAACCAAAAAAAGAAAGAAAAAAAAAACATCTTAAATGATACGAGTTTTGCCAAGGGTAGCTGCGAATTATGAAAGAAAATAATTACAAACACTGGAGAGTTTTCAATAAAGACATATGCTAGGAGTGATGAAAGACGCGAGAAGTTTAATCGAATGAGTTGAGCTAAACAAACTGCTAAATGAGAGAAAGGATGTTCAAAATTTTAATACTAAACTCGTAAAACAAAACCATCGAAAGAACCAAAGACGAAGACGGTATTTAAAAAATGTTGATAAGAGTACAAAAAGAATATTGACAATTACAGGGGATAGTAGTGAAATAACAGAAGGACACTTCACTCGGATATATTTCCAGAAATAGAACGGAAAAAGAAAAAGTAAACGTCTAACGATTGAAATAGTCTGGACATCTCTCCAGAAATGAGCAAGTTGCTCACAAGCCGCTGAAAAACAACAGAGCACCTGCACCGGATGTTATGCTGCCACAAATGCCGAAACATGAAAGAGCCTTAGTGATAAATATGTTGTCGCTCTTATTCAATCGATACCTCATAAATTACGAAAAGCCGACAACTTGCGGACAAACAGAGGTCGTTTTGATACGGGAGCAGACACGCTTTTCCAATATAATTATGAGTCTATTAGTGCGCTGTCGCGTCATTCAGCCGAATAATTTCGAATAACGCGAGTAACAATTTTTTATCAACAGCGAAATTGGACGGTGATACTTTGATACAAACTTGCGATGAGTGCAACATTCAACTCTATGTTATCGTATTTGCGGACTCTAAAAAATACGTTTGAGTCGATTAAAATAGGATTGATGTTAATTTCACTATACAAATGTCATCAGAATGCATGCGAATCTGTTTCCGCGAAGACCACGAAACTACCGCTGGCTAGGCCAAGGAGATACTGCACCGCAAAAATTATAAGGCGCGTTCGGGATTCGTGAAGTGTAATAATAAACGGGTGAAAACTAAATCGCCCAAGATTTATGGCACCGTCTTAGACAGTAGCAATGCCGAAGAATTACGAATAATGCACGGGGGGGAACTTTGTACGAAGAAAAGCACTGGTAGCAGCTTGAACACCGTAGACGATTGCGTTAATAACCCTTTCCGTGTGCAGGCTTAATAAACGCTAGATTCGAATTGCTAGCGGATTTTTACAACCGAAGCTACAAAGAGATGCCTCGGAAGACTTTTTTCAGTAAATTTCATCTGTACAATTAAGCTCGTAAACAATGCTGCCTTCAATTTCATATGCAGATATTCGTCCAACTGGAAATCTGGTAAGTACCAGCGTTATGTTGTTTTTTTTTTCTGTTCCGTAAAATGAGGCGCGGATATTATAATTCCGCGAGTTTTCTCAATTTATGCTGTTAATGTTGACTGAGGATAGTCAGGTGATGATGGCTGCTATTATACTCTGGCTGGTTAACATTCGGAAATTGCAAATTTTTCACAGTAACGCATTAGAATAGTATATTTTCAATAAATTGTTTATTCGTTCATTCTGAATTTTGGTAAGAAGTTTCGGTGGAAAGAAAAGGCGAAGTTAAATCAACAGTTGCAAATAAGTGTGTTATAAAGTATCACAGTTTCTGCAATCTGTTCGGGAAACCAGTGAGTCGATTTCCAAAATCCCTGCTGTCCGAGATCAATGAAACAAGCTCTTTTAGGTCCCTAATCTGGGACTCAAAAGTTTGGCTCCCGGACTGACCAAACCAATCCGGACTAACTTCTGACGAGTATTATGCTTTTCACTACAAAACACGCGCGGAAACGCTATTTTTCCCCGCAGATATACGTGAACGCGAGACTCCTCCCGGGAGAGTACCATCCAGACACGGGTCGAGTGTTTTATCACGATTTTCCGTGAGACCGAATGAAATACAACAAAAAAACAAATAATTTTCGCGACTTTTCTTTATTATTATTATTATTATTATTATTATTATTATTATTATTATTATTATCATTATTATTATTATTATTATTATTATTATTATTATTATTATTATTATTATTATTATTATTATTATTATTTCATTATTATTATTATTATTATTATACGAACATATATTCTATCGACGTCATCGATCAGTTCTCTTCCATTATCGAGAATAACATTTTAACGGACATTCAACAAACAAACAAACAAACAACGGAAAATTGTTTGGCTGGCAAAAACGAGGATAAGAAAACGGTAACGCGTAAAGTGGTATTAAATAGAAAATTTTCGTATATTACACGGGTCTCGCGGCGCCAACATATCAAAAAACCACAGTGACCGACATATCGTCCGACTTGCCCGCGAGACAAGACTAGATAAACCGACCAACAAAACTAACGGTAAATCGTAAATTAATATAATGGCTTATCAATCACATATTTAGCCCCTACTGCGCTGATCTTCTCCCATGGCTCACGCTACCCTGCTGTCGCAGACCACACACACCAGGACACTTACACAACCCCTTAATACTTCCCGAGCCGAGAAATTCGACCGAAATCGGAAATTACAAAGTCAGTCGTGTAAACGCCGCGGCCGTATTCTCTGACGACGATGAATAATAGGATTGATGCCGATAGTTCGAGAATTAATCATTTTAACCAGAGAATAATTTCCAGCTCGACATCATCGCTAGAGGATATTTACGTGCGCCACCCTGGTCCTTCTATTCTCTCCTTGAGCCATTTTTGAATGATATACTCTATTGTTGGCATTCGCTTACAATATTTCATTTGTATAGTTATTGTTAAGATTAAGATTAGTTGTACTATAATTACAATTCGTGATGTATTTATATTAGATGCAGAGGATGAATTATTTTTAACTGATATATGTTTCCGGAGTTTTTCTCGAAATTATTTTACTGATAGTTGCTTTGTGTGCACTTCCAAACTGTTCTAGTCTAGCTTCGGATCTCCTTAAATGTTTAAATGTTGATAGTCTTAAATGAGCTTGTGTTTTTGCATTTCGCCCAGACCAAAGAAAATCTGTTATGCTTTGTAGGAATTCATTTATAAAATTAATTTTTATTTTATTTTCAAGTAATAGTTTACAATCTCTCGTTTGAATTAACTTTTTACATAGAATAAACGTGCTAAGGCAAGATTCAGTGACATTTACTTTAACCTTCTATTCTGATATACAACGTTCATTTTTTTTTTTAAATTTCAGGTGAAGTAATAGTATTAATGTGATTAGTTGATACTGCAGGGTCATCGGCGTAAAATGTGACTAAAGAGGTCGGCGGAATTTAGCTTGAAACCGCAACGCTTAGAATAGCACCATGTGTTCAAACATGGAAGAAAGAATTACCATCTAAGTGGTTCCAGTCTCATGCTCCGTAAGGGAAGAAAAAAAGAAAATGTTAACCACATATCGATGTTTTACGATGATTTGTTAATATGATTGTAATTTTAGATCAACGGTTAAAACGGATTAAGAAATTAAACTAAAATATTCATTTTTAAACGACTCTGCGAGTAATTTGAAATTGTTCTTTGTTATTTGTTTTTTTTTTTTAAAGATAAACGAGACTATTGGCTATTAAAATGTCACCGATTTAAATATCGAAGGCTTGTCAACGCTATTCCAAATAAGCATCTTCCCATCGATACGCAACACATCCGAGAACTGAATTCTTTTTTCCAAAGTTTACGGTGCCTCTATAGTCCAATTTTAAGGTTGGAAATTTGGCTATTTTTAAAAATAACAAGTTCAGTCAAGCATGATGTTTTATGCGCTGAGGATTCCGAATGTTAAATTAAAGATAACTATAATTTTCATTTACATAATACTAAATTCAAAACAAAGAAATCTGATTTTAATTTTTTTCACCCTTTAGTTCACTTAGCATTCTATATTTCTATAAAATATGTTTTAATAAGAATTACTATACTTTACAGTTATACAATAATTAATTTCAAAACAAATATTTTCAGTCCAGTTCTTTTTCACGCATCACACAGTTTTATATACTGTACTGTAAAAGAAATAAAGTTAAAAATAAAACATCGGAGAAATTAAAAAAGCAACGATATAGACGAAATAAATTAATTTGAAGAAATATTTTGGATGAAAGTAATTACAAATTTTGAAATATTTATTAGTACTAAAATGTTCTAATCTGCATGATATGTATTAATCCTTCTAAAAATCCAGGACTAAATATAGAGAGCCATAAAACGCGTTTTGCACTAAAATGGTTGATTACGGAAAACCGTAAATCGAGCGGTCGAAAATTTATAAAATGACAATCGGTGCGAACTAATAGCGTGCAGCTCTCGTTTATTGCTCAGCCGGAAGTGATAATACAGATCTGGGCGAATAGCCAAAGGAAAACAACGCTTAGTACCTTGACGGAGAAAACAGGTTATATAGCGGCTGTAACGATAAAGAATGAGCATCGTCAACCTAAACGGACTTTTCACGAAACAAAAGGTATTGAGGGTGTGAGCCGAAGGAAACAAACAAGAGCCATTTTTGTGTGACAAATAATATAAGGAGAATACACAAATTTAAAGAATAAAAAAAGAAATCATCCGGCGAACCGTAGAAAATATTGAGCCGCGTTTGATGAACATAAAAAGGTCAATCTCTGATACCGCTTATGTTTAGAAACTCCCCGAAAAGGCACAGTGACTGTTGTCAGAACGAAAGGAGACGTGCTTTGGTACACGAATATAATATTAATTGTAGAGGAAAATGTCCGAGCTAATAAAGCGGGATCTAATGTAGAAATAAGAATAAATAATTTGTAGCGAAAACGGAGAAACTAACAATGACCGGAAGTTATCGGCGGTTGGAGAACAAAATAAATATAATCGTAATAATAATAATTGTAAATAAAGAAACGAAAAAATCCACCAGATGTAAATACTCGTAGTTGTTAATATATAAGTGTAAATCAAATGGGTTAGGTAAGGTAATCAAATAAAAATTTCCGTTGAAATTTTTATTTTTTCGGGATGTGGGTATGTATAATGTGTCCATTACATGCAATAAAAATATATCATTAATTAATTATAATGTAATGAGAGGGTAGATGCGTGAGTGTGTGGGAACCTGTCGTTGGCTGGGAAGAGACGGATCGATATAGATTATGCCGGGGAAGGGATGCGCGCGATGATTGGTAACATGAGGAGATGATTGATAAGATGAAAAGATGATTGGTAGGTCTGCGAAGGAGAGGAGACAGTTCTGAAAAAAAAAGTGATCAGTAAGTGCCGAAAAATTAGAGGAGAGATTCAGTTCTGTTTCTGCCAAGTTTGAAGTTAGTTCTCGAGTATTCTTTTGTTCGAAAGAAAGGTCAGCGAGACTGCGAACCTAGTCGTTGAAAAGAATAGCGGTCCGAACGAAAAATACGTAAGAACACAATCCAGCAAGTCCTGAGAACCAAATCAGTCGTCAAAGTTCTATTCAACGATTACAAAAAAGTCCTTTTGGTCTCAACTTAATCAACGTGTAGCGTGCGCTTTGCAACAATTTTGTCATATGGCTGCAAAATGTTCGAGCTTTGGAATCCCGAGAGGCTAATTTTGAGGTTTAAGGTTGGATAACCAGATGTCCCAAACCAGGGAAATAAACAAGGATATGCATATTTCCAACCTTGTTCAAAATTTTTATTTAGCTATAATACTCACGTCGCAAAAAGAGGGCTACATGTAAGTTCTCGCGCTTTTTTGAATTTGTCGGCAAGTTTGCAAGTTTCGTTAAGAAATTGAAATACGGTTTTGGTTCCGACAAATAGCGATCTTTGCAACGATATATTAAAAACTCGGGGAAAAAAATATTTTTTTCCCCAAAATTTCGAGCTTTCGGCGACCCGAGGGTTTAATTTTAAAGCTGGAAATCCGGATGTTCTAAACTAGAGAAATATACGAAGATGCGCATATTTTTAACCGCGTTCAAAATTTTCAGCTGTAATACTCACGGTGCTAAGGCAAGGGGGGGAAGAACATTTTTCGCGCTTTTTCGAACTTTCGGCAACTTTGAAAGTTTTGTTAAGAAAATGAAATACGATGTCCTTCCTAGCAAATAGCGATCTTTCCAACGATATATTAAAAGACCGGGGGAAAAAATATTTTTTTCCAAAATTTCGAGCTTTCGGCGCCTCGGGGGTCTAATTTTAAAGCTGGAAACCTAGATGTTCCAAACTAGAGAAGTATATGAGGATGCGCATATTGCTTTTTTGAACTTTTCGGTAAGCTTCACATAACTTTTTAATCGTAATTTTTTGATTTTATGAAAGGACTCTTAAGTTTCACTGCAAATTGCGAACTAATCTCATCAATTTTTACAACATGCCGGGAGAAGGAAAACATTTTTTAAGCTTCGTGGCGTTTCGAAGATTCAGTTTTGAAATTAGAAATTTAGTTACGTTTAAGAAGAAAAACATTTCTTAAATGTATAGAGGTTTATAGATCGGTTTAAAATTTGTAACTATAATAAGTACTCTCGCTGCAAAGAGGACTTGGGACAGTCACTGTTGTTCGTGTTTCCTTTTGAACAACCTTCGCAAACGATAATAGCTTTCAACGATATTTTACAAATAGGGGAAAGAAATCCAGATTTGACGTTTACGGCATCTACCGTATACGAAGTTAGTTCGTTAGATAGTAACGTTTCGTTTGGATAGGAACTAGTTCGAACCTCGATATAGAAAAATTTCTCTAGCGCTGGCTTGATATCTGGAAGTGGAACTCCCTCCGTAATAAGATTATGTTATTCCTTTAAAGCTCCCTTTTAGGGTATACAATGTTACGACGACTTGTAGTTTTTTCAATTACTAAACGCGAGCTATAAAACATACTTACTTTTTCCACGTTTGTTTTTCCCTAAAAAAGGAATTAATTGTTTAACGATAACTTTATGCAGTAGAAAAAAATGTTAATCATCGTTACGTAAATTTCACGTTTACCACCGGTCCGTGGCGAGCTATGAATTTTTAAGTGATTTTTTACGAGGTCGTTTTGAATTCAGTAGCGCGTATATTCTTTTCGTTATTTTTTTCACCCAGAGCAACCGGGATTGTTTCAAAGAACGTTGTAATTATGATGATTTAGAGTCGAAATTTCTTAAATTGCCATCTTATAGGACGTGACGAATCATAAAAACACAAATGATAAAGTTGTCGCTGTTTTCTTGTTTTTTTTTATTATTTTTATTTTTTGGATCTAGGCGCTTATACGAGACAGCTGATTACATTTTTCGAATTTTGGTTGCTGTCTGTTGACTATTTCGTTGTCGTACGAGAATAGGATTCTTGTTAAGCTTTAATATACGCTTATAATTTCCAAGGTCGCATTATTTATTTCCGTATGCTGTTAACGTGTAAATCTATCAAGTTTAGAAACTGATACGACTACTCGGTTTATGTAAGCAAAGAATTTATAGAGTTACATATACGTGTTACTAACTAGTTTTCTTGCAAATATTCTAAAGACAAAATAACCCGATTTTATCTCTCGTTTCGCAAACGGGTCCAAGTTCGAAGATCTCTCTTCCATAATGATAACTGCGTAAAAGTTCAAGTTTCCCTTCTTCTTGCTTTTATGTTAATTTTATTTCTCAGTGCCTTTCTTTTTATTTCTTTTTAGCATTTTGTCTTCTATTTAATACGTCTCTTGTAGCGACCAACTGAAATATTACTGACTAGTAATCAACCAAGTTAATTTAGTTTTCCTATTCCCTTTACACTGTTCAATGCTAATCGCGCACAGGTCTAGGATCAGTGTTGCTCTTCTCAGGGCCGTGCCCAGAATTTTTAGGGGGGGGATTAAAAATTTTCTTCGCATATTTATTTTACAAAATAACACAATACGTCTTTCGCTAATATTTATACTATTAATAATTTCCACTATTTCGATGTATATATTAATAATTTACATAAATGAATTATCCCGTATAAACATTATTAAAAATTACACATATGTTATTGATTATACTCGTAATAAATAGTTTTTCCTTAAGATATTAATGAAGTACCCCTAAAGATATGGAGGATATTTTTTCTTTTTTCTTTTTTAATGTAAGAACACACTAAAAAATCGTCAATATTTATTTTAAATTTTTGATTTTTTTCCGATTTTTATGTATTTATATTAAACTATTTAAGTTCTAATGGGGGGTTTTAGCCCACAAAAGCCCCCCGTGGACACGGCGTTGGCTCTTCCTTATTTCTTTCTGTTATCCGCGCGTTAACGGTAATTTATTGTTAGTTGGGTTTGCGTGGAATTAACTAAAATAAAACTGATAGTAGGGTCAACTCTCTTGGTTGTTAACTGGAAGAAAGGAAGATCACGAAATTACCTTTTTTTTTTGTTTTAAAAAAAAAGGAACAATAAAGTAACATTCCAAGATCGCAGCTGAAAGCGGTAATTGTAAGTGTTCAACAGGAGAAATATACTTTAAACGGATGTATTGAATGGGCAGCGCTCGCGTGAATACGCGTGTAATTCCAGGAACGTGTTTTCATTTCTTTTTTTCCAAATTCCACCATCACGTTCGTCTTCCTATGACCGTAACGATTGAACGTATCATTATTTATTTTTAATCAAAGTATTGAAGAAATCAAGATTAAAATGTGAAACTTGTAAAAAAAAAGCTGACAGTGTTTCATATCATGCACGTTAGTTATCAGTTAAACGGTTCACGGGATAATTTTGACCTACTACTCGAAATAGACTGATACTTTTGCGCGTAGATAAAATCCGAGGGTGTAATTGTTCGGAAATAAGTTAAGTTTTGAATGAAGGTAATTTTATTCCTGATAAGATCTGGTTATGCAGTTCGCGTTTGAAAGTCGATATCGTGAGAAGTAAAAGCTAGCCAGTCGTCCGAAGCAATTTTTAATACGGGGAGGAAAAGAGCCCTAGCTCTTCGACTCTACGTTGTTGACGGTTATTTCGGTCTGCAGTGGGCTCGTTACGGTCGGCGAATCCGAAAAATCGTGAGAAATCAGGTTAACAGCAAAAGTCGAGATCAGATAACAAAAAACCGTTACGCTGTTTAAGCACTTTTCAGTCTGGTATTGTTAAATCAGTTGCACTAGACAACTGACTATAATAGCGAGACCGTGAAATGAAATTTAAAAATTGCCTTCTTCGAATTTTGATTATGTCTTCGATTGAAAATTTATAATTTACACGACCGATGAGAAGTTGTTGTCTTCCCGAAGAGTAAATTTTACGAAATCCCAAACAGTTAACGATAAAAATTGGAAAAAATTCCTCAAAATATATAAAAAAAACAAAAAAAAAAAAAACGAGTCAATGTTAGATTCGAATATTCTATGCCCTGAAAAACGAACGCCTGTGTCCCAGCTTTTCTCTATGACAGTGCATTACAAAGTTTTTTTTTAAATATCGGTAAAAAATTTACAGTCCATTCTTTCGCTATCTAACTATAGGAAAACTATGAAACGCCTGAAATTTCAAAATCAGGGGCTTACACATTATATCGCGATACAACAGATCAGAAAATACCCACTACTCGTTCTATAATAAGTAGATTTTTTTTTTTTATCGATATATTTTCCGATATTGGAAGGCTCAAATTCTGAAAAGTACATGTAATTTCCCGATAATGATTGTTCGTCACTTCCAACTGAAAAAACTTTTTAATCCTCTCTTTTATCAAACGGTATTCCCATTCCATACAATGACTCTCTTCTTTCCTTCTTCTTTTGTTAACCAAGCTCTTGATTCTTTTTTGTCGGCTATTCCTGATATCTCCTTCGCCTCTTTTTCATTGTCTTCAGCTAATATGGCCATGTTGAGAAACCAATTACAAAAAAAAAAAAATACATGTACCAAGTTAGAAGACGAAAAATTTGAAAAAATATCGTTAATTTTTTATTTAATCGACTGCTACAAAAAAATATAACGCTACGAGAATTCTTTTTTTTTTTTTTTTTTTTTCTACTTGGCGGGAATTTAATCACTGACAAGAGAATTTTAAAAAACGCCTAAAAAGATTAAATCTCCAAATTTGGTTATTTTATTATACTGGAATAACAAATGTATACTATGATGAGTTTGACTCTTAACGACAAAATTAAAATAATGTATAAAACGAAATGCGATCACTGTATATAATTAAAACCGTAGATAAAAAAACCTTAAAGAAATATATCGCCAAATTAACTCGCTAAATACAACTGGAGAAGGAAAGATACTAGAAGCAATTTCAATTCACCGGAATAATTAGAAAATAACCTAAACGAAAACTACATACATGATAAAGAAACAAGCTCGGGTGAATCTAGACAAACAGAGGTTGTGCAAAAGACCCAAGGAGCTATTAAGAAAGCCTGATAACAGCTGAGCTGACAGTGGTAAGGAAATATGACTTCGAAAAAATGATTATCTGGCGTGATGAGTTGTGATTAAAGAGGGTGATTTCTGAGATCATTTCAATTTCCGAATTATATATGGTTGACAACATGTCGGCACGTTTTAATTTTTAATTTAAAAATAATTTTCTGTTTAATAAAGATTTTATATTGTTCAATAAAGTGTTAATACAGAAATGGAAGAAAATAATTTTAACCTAAATATTAAAAGTACTTTGTTTAAACAAAGCATGAAAAAAGAACGTGATTTATTAGAGATTCTGTTTCAACTGCTAGATCAATCGCCGAAAGATAACAATTCAGAACTCTCTATCGCGTTCGATCTACCTGAGCCGGCTTCATTTCTT
Source organism: Icerya purchasi (assembly GCA_039619475.1). Classification (NCBI taxonomy): domain Eukaryota; kingdom Metazoa; phylum Arthropoda; class Insecta; order Hemiptera; family Monophlebidae; genus Icerya; species Icerya purchasi. The sequence continues at coordinate 273,594,345 of CM077116.1, forward strand.
ATCACTGCTTGATATTATGTTACTAATGTTTCGGCACGTGCCGTAGGCCACGCGCGCACGCGGATGCCTCCAGTCACCAGCACAAAAAAACACTGACCGGCGCTAATAATCGGCGACGTTCGGAATCGACACTAAAAACCGAACCGCTAATTTATTAGAACATCACCAGAAGATCGTGCCACAAACCTGATTCGTATCAATAATAAATCAGAATGAATAAATAAAATAATTGTCCAAAGTTGCAGTTAATGTTCTATTTACGTTAAACCCCAATTTTCATTCACTATTTACACATATGTCATTTATTATTTTCAAATTGGAAACATAAATTGACGTCATTTAAACGTTTGCTGCAATGAAAACAATTAAAACATTCGCGATAACAAAATTAAAATTTTTTAACAAAAATTTCAAAATTATTTCCGACCGGTTTTGTACACGGACATATTCATGGACTCGCAACGTTGGATAATTGTTTAATTAATTTTCATGCATTTATTTGCATATGTGCAGTTTACAGTAAGTAGAAACCATTGAATAAATCAGAAATTTTTGCGCAGTATTAAATAATACACAATTTAAATTGTTTCCTTATTAAATAATTAGAACATACGTCAAACATTATAATGTGCTTACTTTATACATGTAAATACAAGTTTTTGTTTTCTAGACAGAGGCAATTGTATGCCATTTCCCTTATTGAATAATAGTAAACATTAAGTATAATTTAACAATCAATACGGAAAATACGCAAAGATCCTGTTATATAGAGTGTAATTTAAATTTTTTAAACTCATAGAGTGACTATTATTAAAAAGTAAATAAAATGTATACGTAACTTCTGTGAAACCGATCAGCTGAGAGCGCTGTAGTCAGCGAAAGCTTTTGCGGGTTTTTTGCTGCGACAATCCGCTCTTGTCGGAAGCTCATTGAGATACAATTTACTATTGTGTTTTTTTTAAAACGATCATCGGAATTAGAATCGAGATATAATTTGCATATGTTTTTCAATTAGTGTACGTTTTTTGATGTAAAATTGTTAATTGCGTTTTTCCGGGCGTTTCATTAAATATGTTTTTATTTTTAACCGACTTCAAAAAAGGAAGAGGTATTCAACTCGAGGATTGTGAAGAAGGAATAACGATATAAGATCAATAACCTCCGATACGCAGATGATATAGTACTGATAGCATCATCTAAAGAAGAATTAACGGAGTTCATAAATAAGTTGAAAATCGTAAGCGGAAAGTATGGCTTGGAAATGAATCAGGCAAAAACAAAGATAACGATAGTAGAAAGAGTCTCGCGAGGAATCAACCGCAAACGAAAAAAATTGCAGGATACGAAGTAGTGAACGAATTTATTTATCTTGGATTTATGATTACAAACACAGAAGGATGTGAAAAAGAAATCCGCAGACGCATTGCAATGGCGAGAGCTGCAACAACGAACCTAAAAAAAATATGGAAGAATACAGATATAACGAAGAATACCAAGTTAAAATTAGTGAACACATTGACCTTCCCGATTGCGAAATATGCATCAGAATCTTGGACTATTGAAAAAATAGATGCAATTCAGATAAATGCTTTCGAAACGGGAGTGTACAGGAAAATGCTGCGGACAGCGTGGACGACATAATGAACCAACAAATCAATTCTAGAGGAGCTCAAGATAGAAATCAGGCTCTTGCCGGAAATAAATCGGAATATGACTAGATACTTCGGACATACAGCTAGGAACATAAATTCTATGGAAAGAAACATTATACAGGGCAAGGTACAAGGAAAACGTGTCCTAGAGGAAGATGCCTACTACGATGGGCTGATCAAGTAAATACACTAACTAGCTACAAGTTGTCAGAAGCATTCCACGTAGCAATGGATCGAAATAAATGGAAGGAAACGGTAAAAGGAATATGATGCCACCACATCCTTACGTAGGACAATAGACTTGATGATGATGATTCAATTCGACTGTATTTTTTTTTTTTTTTTATGTGTGTTACCTCAGAACTTTCTTCTAGGTGAAGCAATTTTGATGATTCTCTTTTTTATTTATTTAAAAGGTGGTGTTTCTCATGTGGTCCCATTTAAATTTGATCAAGATTTGACCGGTAGTTTTTGAGTTATTTTTAATAATGCGGGAGATTGAAGCTTTTTGGATGCTTTTTATTCATGATTGGTTTCACCGTCGGGTTAGATTTATTGTCTTAAAATAATATAAATTTGTCAAATTACCATAGAAATTTTGATGTTTCTATACCGTGGAAATGCAGTTCAAAATAAAGAAATCGTTTTTTTTTTTTTTTAAGTATAAAGTATGGAGAATAATGTGAAAAAAAATTGATTTTTAACAAAAAAAAAATTCAAGCATAACGCTACAAATTGTAAAATGAAATGCTTTTTTACAAAAAATAAATACCGATACTCGAAGATTTATTATAAAAATTGAAATATGCACTAAAAAGTAAAAAATAATTACTCCGGATAAAAAAGTATATATCAAAGTGATATACCCTTAAAGGTGATATCGTAATTCTTATGCAACACTGATACCTTAATTAGAGTCGGCATCAAATTCATATTAAAATAATAATTAAAAATTGTTCATTAAATTGTTCCTAGATATTGTAATATGAATTTGATGCCAACTCTAATTAAGGTATCAGTGTTACATAAGAATTACGATATTACCTTTAAGGGTATATCATTCTGATATATGTATATATTTTTTATCGGGAGTAATTATTTTTTGCTTTTTAGTGCATTTTTAAATTTTTATAATAAACCTTCAAGTATCGGTAGTTATTTTTAGTAAAGAAACATTTTATATATTTTCTTTTCTAATACGCTTTTGTGTAATAATAATTGTTTTCGTTTTAGAAATACTTTAATTAGGTATTATTATGTTGAAAAAAATTCTTTCGGTATAAAACGTTTTTGGCAATTATAATTGTACAGACAGATTCCTGATTTTTCGGTTTATCTGGGAAAAAAGGTACACAATTAGGAGAGTGACATGGCGAAGCATAAACATTTAGGAGAATGATGGCGGTGAGTTATTTTTAAATTATACAAGTTGAATTCGAATTTAACATTAATTCGTGTAAACTGAAAAAATACGTCATTAGAGTTACATTAATAAAATTATAAAAGTAGTATCAACCGTATTGAATAGTTAATGAGCAAATTTTTAAATTTCACTACTTTATTAATATAAAAGAGGCGACAAAAAAAAAAACTTATTTAATGTATATTTAATAAAAATGGTTATACATGAAAACAACAAAATAACGTAAAAAGATAATTATTAAATACGTTCGATGCACCGATTCTTTTATGCAAGCTCTAATGAATACTTTTTTTTTGGTGACGAATCATATGAAAAATGAAGTAGCAACGAAAATCTCGTGCGCCTGTTTCTTCACTTTTGTGATTTCGTTCTTCTTGGCATTATAGAGGAACTGTACGGAGGATTACCGATTTTCGTTACAAAATATAATTAAAGAAGGAGATCGGTAGTTATTAAGCTATCTTCTTTCCCCCATAAAATTACGATCGTTCTTTCAACAGCAGTCACAACTAGTGAACGCTTTTACGTTTAATGTTACACGGTATTGCTCTAATCGAATGAACATTATTTCTGCATTGCATAAATGCATTTTAGTACGAAGAAATTCTCGAAATTACACCGTTAACTTTAAATGGTGGGGGGGGGGGTGATAAAAAAGTTTGCAGGTGTATACGAAATTTATGTTGATACATATTTTCGCGCCGTTTTATTATATTCGTATCATTTAAATCTTTAGTCACATTTTCAAAGGGTTCACTATAAAAATTCGTCTTTTTCATTTCTAACATAAAATTTATTCTGAAAACTATTCGCTTATTTTAAGTGGTTTTTAAAAAGTTATTTAGGTAACAGAGTGGGCTTAGTTAAAATTAATGAACAGGTCAAAATAGCATTAGAGGAGTAGGGAAAGGAATTATTTTAGCTCCGTTGCAAACATCATAACGTTCGTATAGCCCAGAAACTTTTGAAAGAGGATGTAGATGTTATGTGCAAATGAACGCGCGATAAATAGCTTAAGGATTAATACAAAAAAAAAAAAAAATAATAATATCGAAGGTTTTGCATATTAAAATATCCAGCAGATATAGAACATACAAACCATCTATTAAAATGCATGATGGCAACTGCTTACACGATTGCTTGCCTCCAACCGGGACCTGCTGTCGGGATGTACTCCGTTGTTGTTAACGACGGACGAATTTAAACACCCGGTCTTAATCATTGATAAAACATTAACTCGAGATAAGCCTATTTTAAATCAGACAAATAGATTAGATCAGTCAATACGATACGGCGGTCTGCAGGTTTACTAAGATGCTACAGTACTGTCTGGAATATCGTTACAGGAGGAAGCTAAAAAGTGCGGTAATCGAAAAGATAAACAATCAGCAAAAGAAATGGTTAACGATTATAACGGCTAAAAAGGTTCAAATTAGTAGGAAAATGCTCTACTACTATTATCGGCTTATACTGAATATAGGACTAAAAATGTTCCATCGACGGAGAAAGATAGGGTAACTAGGAATCGAAGGTAGCTTTATTACGTTCGACCAAAAGAGAAATATGGAAAGATAGATAACATTAATGAAATGGTTCTAATTAAATCACTGGAGCGAATTACTAACGATATAATGTGATTGCAGAATTGGAACGTTGGAAATTATAAATTAAATACAGTGGTTGATAGGCAATAGAAGTGGGAGATATTTAAGGCAGTGATTAATTTATATATGGTCTGCTGGCTAAAAATCGATCGTGCATATATAGCTCGCCAATTGTATTAAGGAATTTTGTATTGTTTTCTGCTTTTTTACGTTCTTTTTTTGTTTGTTTTTTTTTTTTTGGGTTAGTATTGTAATTATTTCTTAAGTAATGCTGTAACTTTATATATTAATAAACGATGATACGAGGGTCCGGAACCCATAGACTGGCAGTATGCCTCGTGAGAACCACAGCTTACTTTCAAATATACCAAAAAAAAAAAAAAATTATTTAATTAACGATTAATAATACGGAATATTGTGTGAGCGATATATTTAAATGTTTACTTGCGGCAGAATCAGAAAAATTAAGTTTTAAATATCTACAAAAAGAGACATCAAACGTTCCTATCTTTTCCCTCTCCACGGATTGTTCTTATTATTTATTCTTTTCTCCTAATAGTAATATCTGACCGTATCAAGATATCAAGATATAATTAACTCTTTCCTTGTTTAATTGTTTCTGGGTAAAGATTCTCGGTTGATGAGCCCAAAATATATAAAAAAAAAAAAAATGAATTACGGAAACAAATAAAAAAACAGTTTTAGAAATGATCCAGAGATACTCTGGTCGAGTGTTCCTGTAGTTGTAACTATCGTGCCGGTTATGTGTCATTTCGTTCGCATCTGCCACATTTTCTTTTTTTTTTTACCTTTGCATTTGAACGAGTCAATTACAAATGGTCATTTTAATTAATTGTGATGTCGAAACGCTACGTTTCTGAAACTCAGTTGAGACGGCAAGTAATCGAAAAAGAAATGACCGAATCGTCTATGAAATAGTACTTTATAACAATTGAGAAAAAGTGTAGACTCATTAGTGAACGAGTGAACGAAATCTCTCATTATAATAATAGTTTCAACGTTTCTGTTCGAGACAAAAGCAGCGGAAAAAATAGTGGTACGGAATGATACAAAACGGGGCAAAAATCTAAACTGGCGCCTCAAAAATGAGGAGAATCGCCCGAATTGATATAAGAAAAATTGTACGCGTCTCCTTCCATTCAACCGCTGTGAGATAAAAAATGTTTTATACAAACTATAATGACGTAATGACAAATCCCGAACGGACTTTTTTTTAAACTATAATGTAGCCTACGGCGGTGCGGTGTTTGGAGCGGTTCAATTATTTATTCCTTTGTTTTTGTTTTTTTGATTAGTTTACGTAAACAGCGAAATTAACGAAACTTCATAGAAAAATACTCGATATAACTTACTTGGACGTTACACGAAACAAAAACTGCTACATTAAGAAGCGTGCGAATGAACATTGGAAATCAATGTTTATGTCTCGACTTTGCAGTGTTCGAAACATTCACACTACCAATAATAATAATAATAATAATAATAATAATAATAATAATAATAATGCCGTCGCAATTAGTGTTATCATTAAAACAAAGTCTTTGAAATAGCTGCGAATTGTGGAAAGCAAATTATATTATGCGGTAAAAGGACTGAAGTAATTAATACGGTCATCCATTTTTCTCATTGATTAATAAATCAAAGCCGTGTAAACAGGAAACATTAAAACAACAACGTAAGAAGTTACATACATGTATTGGTGCTAGAATTGCAATTTGAACAAACAATTATTCTACGGTAAGTTAAGCAAGTCCCATAACCTTGATAAAAGGTATCATGGATTGTGTAATTAAGCATTTCATAATGTACTTAAGGACTTAATGGATCCGATACTGGGGCCGGTTTCTTTCTACTTGGGATCTGCCTTTACATTCCCCCAAAGATTTCTCTGGTACCCGATTATTTTAGACTGCGTAAACCTGGGAGCGCTACTGGGATAGCCGCGATTTTTATTGGTTGACCAGTTTTGAAAGTCACATTTGTGTTTACACTATAATCGATCGAAATGTATGCTTTTATGTTTCATTTACGTAAATTTAATTTTTGTATGCATTTCGATTGTTGCGGAAATGCATTTGTTCGCTAAATATGTTTAATTTAAATTTCGACGCGTTCTTAATAATTTGAAAGCAATAAACCGCGATTTGAAGTTCGTTTCTATATTGGTATATTATACGGGCGCATTTTATTTATACTTAATTTGTTCGTAAGTATCATAACTATTACTATTTATACGTTTATTACATTATTATAGGAATTTTAGTACATTACTAATTAGAACGTCATCTTACTATATATTTGCTACGATATGTATGCATATATGTATACTTTACGAATAAATTAATTTATGCTTATTTTAATTATGACAAAAAAAATATACGTAAACGTTAAATAACTTGTTACGCGTATTTTGACAAAAACTTGGAAGTAGTATATTATTAAAAAAAATCTTACGATACGGAATTTCAAATAATATCTAGACTTCAGTCTGAAGTTAAACGTTTGTAGTTAAACGAAAAATCTTTGAACGATAATAGTTAGTTTTCGAAACTAAGGCAACCGGTTTTTGTTTCTACTTTATTTACGAAATATTTTAGTTTTCGGCATTCCGTAATTATAATTGAATTCAAGAAATGCGTGATATTTTTAAACTTCACATATTATGAAGTCACTACATACAAGCGCACAGGCATATAAATACATTTGTAATCAATACGTTTCATTTAATTCTTTTATTAAATATTACTTTAAATGCACTATTTTTCTATTTTTTTTCTTTTTAAATTTTGAACTTTTACTAATTAACACGGAGAATTTCTCATCACACTAATAAGAATCGTAAATTAATTACACTTTTCTCTTTAGCTGGATGGGAATCTAAAAAAAAAAATATACAAATCCTAGAACATTAATTGAGTCTGACCGACTACGTTTGAAATAAAATAAAGCGGCTAAAATGATATTTATAATGTATAAACTATTTCGCTCCATTTTGAAATCCATAGATTTTCCATTAAAATTGTAATTTGTCAATCGACAGATAAAATTTCGATAAAAATCATTGTTAACTGATCTGCCTTATAATATGAAATTCCTAAATTTTAAAATACTTGTATGAAATTTATTCATGAAGTGAGAATTTATTAACTTATGGATCAGATTTTTTATTTAAACAGTTGAATGATGTTTCTTTACGTTCATCAAAAGCAAACATTAAAAATTTCTACAAAACATCTTCCACCATTTTTCTTACATTTCATGTGCTGTTATAATAAGTAATGTTTCTGCAAAAAATTTAGAAAGAAAACGAACTACTCACGAACAGAATATCCCCTTATGAATGGATTATTTTTAACAGTAAAACCATGTTTTGTTTTTTTTTGTTTTTTTTTTTTTTTTTTTTGAAACCATACTTGGTCTACAGACTAGTGACAGAAACTATTGTATGTATCAACATCCTTTTCTGGCGTTCTTTTTTTTCCCAACAGAAAAGTAAGAACAATAGTAATGACATGTTTTACGTCCATTCATTGTGTAGTTTCTGGGTGAAGGTTCCTTGGTTGACGAGCCCAAGAAAAAAAAAAAAAATGTCTTCCTGTTAGAAAAATGAACCATTTTCCTAAAAAATTTAAAACCGAATAGCCAGGTGTACGGGTTATGAACAGTACAGGTAAATAAACTTCATCTTTTATTTACCTGTTCAATATTTGGTACAATGAACAAGTTGAAGCGCTGCACTTACAACAATTCCTAGAAAACAGCTTCATTCATTTCAATTTACATAATACTAAATTAAAAACATATAGTTCCTGTAAAGTTTTCTAAAATAATTTTCTCTAAGCCTAATCGACCAGGGCCAGTCAATTAAGCCCGGTTCCCGTTAAACATGAAAATGGGAGGAGAATAACTTCTTAAGACTAACAAACAAATTTTTTTAATAAAATTCAGATGCCAGATCAATTTGACTTTTTTTCGAATTAGTAGTTAATTTATTTTTCATTTTTTTTTGCACGTAAAAATTTATTATGAAATACATGGTTTTTCCGTGAAAGCAAAAATTTGGCCGTAATGGGAAATTATTGTCGTGATTGAGTAATTTTTTCTGAAATTTTTTATTGAAATAACCCGCTAAATGAATAATCAGCATTTTAAGTCTTTGTAAGAGAAAATAATTTTTAAGCGATATTCCAACGAAAAAAAAGGCACTAAAAACGGTTGATTTATTTTTACTAAGTAAATTAATTTATAATTTCGCGCGGGTGTTTTTTTTTTTTTTTTTTGATTTAATGATTATTTTACGGCTTAAATTTGATAATAACTGAAGAAAAAAAAATTAAAAACTCACTAACACTAAACTAGAGGTCTACTTGGAAATACGACGAAGCCGAATCGTGTCGCGGCCGAAACGTTATAATATATATCGATGTTAATTTACATTCCGAACATTATAGGTATTTAAATTTTAATACACGCCGCGGAAATCGTGAATTTATCGGATTTAAAGCAATCGAATAAGTTTTTTCCGCGTACACAAGATATATTTTTATTATTATTATTTTCATATCGAGAGCGGGATATATTCGAAGCAAGCAAAAGACAAACTCCGGCCGACTAACGAAAAAGAGGCGAATGTAAGGGGCACTTTTAAGCTAATTTTAAAAAGCTAGTGATATGTGTTTTTTTTAAATTTTATTAAAATTCTCATAAATTTGTTTAAATTCGACGCTGCGTCGATCGGATCAATTAAGTTTTATACTTTACAATTTATGATACTAAATTAGATTTTAAGATGTTTTCGGAGATTAAGGGCACCGCATTGCCACGTTCATTTTTCATTTTTCAGACTGCCGCCGGTGATAAATAATGAAAGAAAATAAAAAGAAGATAATAACGTTTAGGGTGTTGCAGCACATCTGGATATATTCTTAACCGAGAAAAAATAGGACGCGGCCTCTTCTGTGAGAAAAAAGTCGCGAAGATTAGTTTTCTTTGTTTTCCTTCTCGTCTGGCTGCAGTAAGGTTATCCGATAATTTTACGATTTCAAATATTTTTCATTACATTTTTGAAAAGTCCCGGGGGTTTGTGTCATATATATTTATCCCCCACTGCTAGGCCACCGCGGCGACCGATAAATGCCTGTCATCGTACGAAATGTTTAAACTCCGGAGAGGAAACTTGGAACGAAACGATTTATTAGGATTCCCCGTAATAATGTGTTGTACGGGAATCGCACGGTTCATAAACGACGAAAATAGAGTAACTTTAAGCAATTACCGTGGGTGGCAAAAATGTAAAAAACCGCAAGCATACATAATGTGTAATTTAAAACGACCTCAAGAACCACCGTTAGAAAGTTCACAGTTCATCGCGCTAGATCAGCCTTTAAAAGTGAAATTCAAAATCTAAAACAAAACGCAGAAACTCTCTCATAAATTGAAAAAACCATCGATAAATAAAACATTATTTCAATCCGCCTTTTAGACTAAAAGTGGCGATAAAAGCTTATGTAATAGCCCGAGTGAAAAAGTGGAAAAAACTAGAATATATTTTACAGATGTGCATAAAATCAAGTGAACGTGCAGTGTACCAAGTGTAATATCCTATAATGATTAGAGATAACGTAACTTTGATTTAAATAACAACAAATTAACAGGTTTACATGCCGAATTACTTAATAAAACATAGCGTTTTGATTACGCAAACCGAAAATGTTCTTAACAAAGATTAAGGCAATTATCTTACATGCGGTAGAAAATATTAAATTTAAACAGTACATTTCGACAGTCAGCAAACTAGTGCAGCACATAACCGTATATGTATATACTTGAAAACAATTAAACCTCGCACAAAATTATTCCTATACATCTGTTAACAACGCGGTAATTCGATTGCGTAAACTACTTAATCCGTCGAAACGTATTATATTAGCAAACGCGTCTCCTATTATAGAGCTCACTCGGTTATAGAAACAGCACGGTTAAATGTAAATTTGAAATTATCTAGTCCAATAATCTTCACGAACGCCAGGTTTAAGAATTTAAACATATTCGAAGTTTTTAGCGGCAAGTGTAAATTCAACCTCCATACGAGAAGGATAAAGTAATACACCTGAATCATTGGTAATCAATTACGAAAATGATATATTCAGAATTTCCGATGAACGATGGTGCAGTTTACGTAGAACGAGAAAATATTCAAACATCAATTGCCCAAAAAAAAGTGTAGAAGAGGGTGAAATGAAGGAAGTGAGCCACATAGCAGAAAATAATACCATAACACAGAATCAGATGTTATAAGAAGAACAAGAAAGGACGATGATGTAAAATAATCTACAGAAGCTTGGCATAAGTGAGCAGATGTCCCCGTACAGGAAATAAGTGAAAACTAAACTATTAGAGCAAAATATTTCACGTAAAAGACAACATCCGGTAAACACAGATGAATCGAGTACGGCTGATGATAGAAATAATAACGACATAACGAATATACATATGTATATCTACTACGTCAAGTTTAATCAGCTTAGATGAAGTGGATACTAGTGAAGTCAGTCAAGGGCTACCGCAACGAATAACGAAAGAAAAGGAAATAAAGCTAACGCAGAAACACAAATAGAAATAGAAAGAAAACCAAGGGTTAAAATAACAGAAATTAATGAAAAAAATTTTCAAGTTCAAACAGAGAAATCAAAAGTAAGAGAAAATGCAAAAAAAAAAAAAAAACTACGAAAAAAAACAGAACTGAACATGATATAATTGGCAAAACATCGCCAACAATAAAACAGTCGATGGAACAAAAAAGTAAAAACAAAAAAATAATAGGAATATTAAATTTTAATGAAATGTGGGAACGACACATGTATTTCGAACGGAACAAATTAACCCGTGCATCAGGTGATTACGCAACTAGAAGATACACATTATTTAATAACCGATAGAGCAATGAAAATTACGAGTTACAAAAATAATCATGAAAATCAAAACTGGAACAGCACAAGATAAAGTGAAACAATCGAATAAAATTAATAGTATGTATATAATATAAAATTAAGTTAAATATATGTATTTATCTTTTTTAATTTGCCGTTAAAAGAAGTCAAATTCATCATATTATCAGGTATTATAATATTTCTTTTTATTGTAATATAATAAAATAATCAAATTAGGAGGTTGTGAAATCACGCTTCGATTATTTCTTAACGAAATTTCCTCTGGGTTTTAAAGCATTTCAAAAAACAGCAACGAAGTCGCGAAAATTTTTAAGCACTTATAAATACACACATTTATGCGGTGGGGAATACTGGGTGAAAAATACAATATTGCAAATTTAAAATTGAATACCTTCGTTTTGAATTTAGTATTGTGTGAATGTAAATTACGGTTATCTTTAACTTAATATACGGGGGGAATCCTCAGTGCATGAAACATGCTTGACTGATCCTTTTTTTCAGTTTGCTTTTTCCCTTCACCAAAAAAGAAAAGAAAACATAAAATTTGTTTGTTTTTTGTTGTTGTTGTTTTTTCTTAAACAGCCCCCATTTTGAAATTTAGGAATAGTTTTAAAGTACCTTCATCATACTTCAGACGTCTCGTATTTCTACGGCCCCGTTATCTAATTTCCTGTCTGTACCGTTTAATAATAACTGTATCGATAAAAACTTTAAAATTTTTAATATTTTTAAGAATTTTGGTGCAATTTCTGAGATTATTTTCAAATAACTAAAGGTTTTTTTTTTGAAGTTCAATAAAATGTTGTTCGAAGAAAATTAAATTTACAGTTGGTGGAATAAACTTCTTAATTTGTTTAAATTTAAATATTTAAATTCTTTTGAAATATCGGATTTATTTCTGTATAATTTTATATTTTTTAATACATTATAAATAACTAATGCTTTCCGATGAATCGAATTGATTTTTATGAACTACATATATATATATATATGTATATATATATATACAATTAATTAGAACGTAATTCTTAGGCTACCCCCATTAGAAAAATTGTCCCAATTTTATGTAGCGTTTGTTATATTTTATAGGATTTTTGTTATTGTTATTTAAAAAGTGTCACAATTTTATGCAACGAAATATATAACGAAATATGTAACGAAAAAATGTCTTAATTTTATATAATGAAAGTTAAATGTTATAATAGGATTTTTGTGGTTATGTTATTTTTTTTTTTTTTTTAGTGTTGATGCTAGTAAGAATTACGTTGTAAATTTTGATCATTTTATACAAAGTATAGAAGAGAAAGAGATAGAAACGAAAGCAAGAGGGGTCAAGGGGCACAGCCCCTTGCGAGGCCAAAATGGCCGAGTTTATATACATACATATATGGGTAATTCTGTTTTTACACATTAGATACGTTCCTGAAAAAGTCGTGTAAAAAAAAACACTAATTAATGGCAAAATTGGTGGAAACTGGTTCCAGGGATAAAAAATTTGCAGGAAAAATCTTTAAAAAAAATAGAGTTATTTAAAAATATATGATTTATTTGTTGTTAATAAGCTTATATTACTAAATGCTGTTGTCATTAGAAACATCCTGAACGTGATCTTCAACCTCTATTGGCTTTTCGGGCAAATTGAACGACTTAGATTTAAATGCGAATTCAGTAATTAATCGCTGCTTTTTTGGTTTGGTAAGGCTACGGTATAATTCTTTGTAAGGAGTCATTAGCAAAAAAGAGAAGTCAAGCTTTGTTCTACGGTAGTGGGAATGTGTTTTTTTTTTTTGTTTTTTTTTAAATATAAAGCCAGCAAATTCTTAAAATATAACGACCTAATTTTTAAAAGGAAGCGATTTTGGTACTACTGTTAGTTACCATTGAAACGGGGATTAGAAAAAAATAGGTATGGTTGAGAACCCTATGATTAATTTTTTTTGTTTCTGCTAAGAAAAAGACGCGATCATTTTTTTTCTTCCGTTTCTTCTATAATTTCAGACAAATATATATATATATATATATATATATATATATATATCTGTTTCTCAGTCGACTTTTGACGAACAGACAAATTAAACTACATTAAGCTATTTTTCCGTTATACGGATGTTAATAATAATTTTTTCTACCTGCCGAAATAAAACTGCCTTTAGGGTTTATTTATTTCGGCCTTTTTTTAAAGCGGCCATACAGACGATTATTTCAGAAATATACAACGTATCACAGTACTTCTTACCAAACTAACAGGCATCTGTTTATAACCTTTTCCTTAATTTCTGTACTTGTTGGGTCAAAGCCGCTGTCGCGCCCAAAAGATAATATATAAAATAATATTCTTGTTTTATATTTAAAAAAAAAAAAAAAAAAAAAAAATATATATATATATATAATATTTTTCATTTTCTTAATTAGTCATTTTAATAAATTATCCTAAAAAAAAAACTCATTTTTGTATTTGTCGCTTTCGCGTTGAAAATTGTTCTTTTTTTTCTTCTCTTTTAAATGCAAAGTATTTTCTGTTCTCGATGATAAATTTTACCTTTGCGATTTTCGACCATTTAAGACGACGACCCCCCGCCAGTGTATTTGATATAATCGTAGCAAATAGCTCTGACCACGTAAAAAATATTTTAATTTCCGCGTTTATTAAATTTATTTTTATTAATTTCTTATTCGTATAAGTGGGAATCCTTACGTTCGTCATGTTATAATACATGACGCGAACTATTACGCTTCGATTTTTGTGTTTTCTGAACTTCTAGTTTTTCCTTAGCGTTACATATAAATGTATAATGTAGTTTACGGTAAATTTTCATTAAAATCCCAAATGACGACATCTGCTTTACAATAAACTTAGTAAAGCAGAAGCTATGACAAATAAGTTTATCATCGGCTTTATTCTAAGAAAGGAAACGAATTTAAAATGCGATTAACAAATCTGAAGAAGAATAAGTGTAGTTTTCAAAGAGCGTTAAATTTAAAATATTTCTCTGGGATGTGTGTCGTTAGCAGTTTTAACATTCCCGATATTTAATCGAAACTTTATTTTCCGAATATCGATATATTTTACCGATTTTTTTTTTTAAAAAAAAAAACTATGCCCAATACCGTTTTATTTTAAAAATTCACAAATTAAAACAATTAAAAATCTAAAGCGATGAACCGCAATTCGATCACAATACAGTTTTCATATATTCCGATTAAAATTTAACAGCAAAAATACAGACCTCTTTAAAAATTAGAATTGTTATTAAACTTCACAATCTCCGCCGACGCGGACTTACTTTACTTTAGTTGTTATTAAATGTCGGTATATAGTGTGCAATTTTTATTACTTTCTGATTGTCTTTTGAATATTCTTCCAGAATTTCGCGTTTACATTTTAAAGTTGAATGTTAAAATTTTTTTTAAAACTGCTTTTCGATAATTCGGATTGGGGAAAAACGCGCCGCTGAGTGATCACTTTTTGTGTTTTACTTCCATACACCGACGATGGTATTAATCGGCTACAAATTCGAACTTAACTTTAAGTACCGTTGGCCTGTCATGCTCGGCGTGGCTTTAGATAATTCCTATTTATAATAAAATGAAGAAAAAGACGCGTTGCAGCTCTCGCGAGAAATTCTTATCGCCATTTTCGTATCTCGCAGTTACCAAAGAAAACTATAGTTAAGTTAACAAATATTATCAACGCAACATTCAAATTAGGATATGTACCCAGTCTGTGGAAGGTAGCTGAGGTAATAATGATACCAAAACCAGGGAAATCACCATATGAAGTGACATCCTACAGGCCAATTTCATTATTACCCGTTATGTCAAAATTGTTTGAAAAATTGTTATTGAAAAGGCTGCAACCAATAATAGAAGCGAACAATTTGATACCACAACATCAATTTGGTTTCAGGAAAAAACATTCTACTATGGACCAGTTACATAGAGTAACCGATGTAATAGAAAGAACGCTTGAAGAAAAGAAGATATGTTCCGCAATATTTTTAGATGTTGCACAAGCGTTTGATAAAGTGTGGCATGATGGGCTCATTCGGAAGCTTAAAACAATGCTGCCTTGCCAATTCACTAACATTATCGAATCATATATATCAAATAGATACTTTTGAGTCAAACAAGAAGGCATATATACTGAAATACGAGAAATAAAAGCTGGCGTGCCGCAGGGAAGTGTACTGGGGCCAATACTGTACCTTCTATACACTTCTGACTTACCGATAGCTGAAAGTAATGCAGTCGCAGCTACGTTTGCTGATGACACGGCGATCCTAGCGGTAGGCAATAATAATGAAGAAGCAACATTTAAGCTACAAGTAGCCATCGACAAAGTACAAAACTGGACAAAAAAATGGAAAATTAAACTCAATGAAAGCAAGTCAATTCATGTTGTTTTTACAAACAGAAAAATTACTCCGATCCCAGTATTTATAAACGGTCAGGTAGTGCAATTGAACAACTCAGCTAAGTATTTAGGAATGACATTGGATGCAAAACTAAGATAGAAAACGCATGTTAAAAAAAAGAGGGAAGAACTGGGCATCGGATATAAAGACATGTGTATTGGTTATTAGGAAGGAATTCCGAATTAACAGTACAAAATAAATTATTACTTTATAATCAAGTGCTAAAACCTGTATGGAGCTATGGAATCCAATTATGGGCGTGTACCAAAAATTCCAACATTCAGATTATACAACGGTTCCAAAATAAAGTACTTAGAAATATTGTTAATGCT
Source organism: Icerya purchasi (assembly GCA_039619475.1). Taxonomy (NCBI): domain Eukaryota; kingdom Metazoa; phylum Arthropoda; class Insecta; order Hemiptera; family Monophlebidae; genus Icerya; species Icerya purchasi. The sequence continues at coordinate 273,610,742 of CM077116.1, forward strand.
CCATGGTACATCAGGAATAACAACCTCCACAGGGATTTAAATATTGAGCCAGTAAAAGATGTCGTTAAAAAGTTTGCAAAAAAACACGAAGAAAGATTACGCAAGCACGTTAATGCTGAAGCAGCGCAGCTCTTGGATCACTCGGATGCGGTTAGAAGACTGAAAAGAACGAAACCATTTGAGCTTGTATAATAAAGAAACTCATTACATAATTCATATTAATTAACGTAAACTAAGCGACCGCAGTGGGTATATGCTTAGTAGTATAATAGTATAAATATTAAGTTAAGTTAGCATTAAATTACTGATTAGTCTATAGACTAGATATGTTAATACATACCCGATAGGGGCTGTAAAAATAAAAAAAAACAAAATTTCGTATCCCGACCGACTCTAAATGATATATATTCGTATTGTCACCGTAGGAAAACAAATAATGAAGAATTTGGAAGTTTAATTGAAACTTTTTTCTTTTTCTAATGGTACGTGTATTGATGTTCAATATTTCAACTTTTTAGCATTTTAAAATTCCGATAATTCGTATAATTTTTGGATATATCGAGATATTTTTTCTCGCGCATTTTCTGCGAGCGATTAAAGCCTATCATTGCCGAGCATGTATTTTCTGTTATAAACTTCTTGATAAATCTCGAAGCAATCCACCGGTAAGTAAAGAAAGTCCCATATATCCTTGATAAGGTATCATGGATTGTGAAGTTAAGCTTTTCATATTGTAGTAAGCCCAACGGCATTAATGAGAGCAATCCACCGGAAGAATCAAAAAAATTTCGTTATGTTTTTAATAAAATAGTAAAAATATTTGTAAAACTTTATTTTTTTAATTTTTTTTTGTTTTCCCCCGATAAAAATTGCGTTAATATTATTATCTGTTGACGTTTGCAACGTATCCATCATCAGAACGCAACTGAAAAAAAAAGCATTGCAGAATTACGATTTATTTTCCACAAATGCTTATTCGTTTCATTTAAAATTAGCTGGAGAATTTCAGTAAAATTTTTGCTGCACACCTTTGGGTTCGTGAAAACTGATTTTTGAGGAACACTTCGCAATAGAAGAGCCCCCCCCCACCTGTTTGAATGAAAACGCGTTCGCAATAAAAAGTAACACAACTGGTGGTTGGTTACAACTCCGTACCGCGGGCTATTCATTTTTTCTTGGCGCTTTCCGTTGTTCGTTCTTAAATGAAAAAAAAAAAAAGGAACTCTCTACACTTTACAATTGAACTGGGAAAAAAGTGATACAAGATAATATCACACTACTGCACTGAATTTCGATCTCTATCTGAAGGCCAAATGTCGAAACACACTCTTCGTGTACATCTATCTGCATGAGGGTAGTAGGGTTTAATAACTCTTTTGATAGAAGAAGGGTTTTTGTTCGAGTGCTCTGAAAAGATTAATGGCCGATAGAGCACGAGCGCGGAACACCGTAGCAAGTACCACTCTGTGTAAGAGTGTGTGTGTGTCAGCGTGTACGTGATTGCGCAATTTGTACGGGTATCCTTTGACCGAAAATATTGATTGAGATAGGATTTTGTATAATTCAAACAGCGGTACGCCACAACTTCGACGGTAATATATGGGCGTGTTTCTCGCGTTGTTAGAGGGGAAAGTGTGGCGTAATGAAGCAGCCGGCTTTGATTATCTAGGATGCGGGGCCACCGGCAGATGCATTATTATTAATCGGATAATTTGGGACAAACGTATAAAATGAACCTTTCTAATTTAAAAAAAAAAAAAACGAAATCTTATCTATTCCTTCTTTTTTCGCCATTTATTAACTGCTGTCGCTGATTGAACGATTGCGAGGCCTTCACTGAAGAAAAGATACACACGTGTAAGTCTGAGACTGCTTTCGACAAATGCGTAATAAAATTAGTAAAATTCTTTTCGTATAACTTTCACCAAGGTAACACACCTATATATATATATATATATATATATATATATATATATATTTCGGTTTATCGATTTTGAAAAGATAATAGACGAAGCGCAGAGACGTTCTTAATTTTCATCGATAAGTTCTGAGCCATGAGAGTCGATTAAATTTCAAACTAACGCTAAAATTCGTTACAATTGCGCGCAATTCGATTCAAATTCCACTTTAATTATTTCTTCTTTCTGTAGGTGACGTGAGTAAACATGAATTTACGAGAAAAAAAAAAAAACAACAAAAAACGGTTCCTACGATTGATAATGCTGGAGCCTGGAATGTTTATTTTAAAAGAACTACGCAACGTAGAATGACCGTTTCAAAAGTCGTTGCCACGCTTCTGTAACGACGCCGCAGGCTACAAAAGTGAAACCAAGGCTAAAACATTCCCGAGGAAATTCTCTTCATTTTTTCACATAATCACCATTTTTATATTTAAGTATCATGGCTCATGCCGCGAGGCAAATGTTTTTGAATCCCGGTGAAGAGTAAAAGTTGGTACCCAAATTTTCTGATCGGAATTAAACTTTGTTACTAACTCGCATTGAAACGCGTCTCGCATGATTTAGATACAGTTTTCTTTCTTTAATTTTATAAATAATTCTCAGCGAGCTCACAAGGTAAACCCCGTCGGCGGAGACGCCTGTACACCGTGTCATCGACCATGGTCAAAACCACGGATTACTGCATGTTTCAGAAGATTATATATATTTTTTTTTTTCTCCAATCTAAACGGTGAGATAAATATATTTAAATATAAATAAAACAGTATTGAAACTTAAATTAACAAAAAAAAAAAAAATAACAAATAATATACTTAAATTAATAACAGAATATAATGTAACTTCCTACGACTAAGTCTTGAAGTTACGTTTAAACTTATGTATATTGCATTTTTCTTATAAATACATTTTTTTTATATATCTTTTTTTTATTTTTAACTTTTATTATTTTTTTCTTATACCGCATATATTGTCTTCAAATTATAATAGCGCATGCAAAAATATTTATAAAATGAAATTTACGTTATTTGTTCTTTGTTTCACTTCCATATAACAAAATTCACAAAAAAAATTAAATTAAATTTAATATCAGATAGAATAATAGATTTATATAAAATTATTACTTTTTTATAATTTTGTTTATTGTTGTTATTGTATAGTTTGTTGAAAACTAATAAAAATTTGTGTAACTTATTTGTTGTTGTTAAATAAAACGAACAATTTTTAATTTTCATCCAAATTTATTTTGTCACCTTCAAAATAACATCCATTCGAAGCGATGCACATATGCCAACGCTTTTTCCACTCGGCAAAGCACTTCTGATAGGCGGTTTCCGGGATGGCCTTTAGCTCTCGCGTCGCATTCGTCTTGATGTCATCAATCGATTCGAAGCGCATTCCCCGTAGCGGAAATTTGAGTTTTGAGAATAGGAAGAAGTCGCAGGGTGCTAAATCTGGTGAATACGGCGGTTGTTCGATGATATTTACCGAGTGTTTGGCCAAAAACTCATTCACAATTATGGCTTTGTGAGACGGCGCATTATCGTGATGGAGAATCCAAGAATTGTCGACCCACAAATCGTTACGTTTACGACGGATAGCCTCTCTCAAACGTCTCAAAACACTTAAGTAAAACTCTTTGGTGACTGTCTGTCCGGCTGGCACATATTCATAGTGTACCACGCCTCGAATATCGAAGAAAACAATCAACATGATCTTCACTTTCGATCGGCTTTGGCGAGGTTTTTTCGGCTTTGGCGCGCCAATTGGCCGCCATTCGGACGATTGCTGGTTCGTAAGCGTGTCGTACTCGTACACCCATGTCTCGTCACCAGTAATTATCTTTTCCAAGAAGGTAGGATCCAAATTGGCTCGATCCAGCATGTCTGCAGCTACCTGTTCTCGGTACTTTTTTTGAAAGAAATTCAGGTCTTTCGGAACAAGCCGAGCCGCAACGCGTTGCATACCCAATTTTTCGTGCACAATCGTACGTACGCTCTCGTGTGACATGCCCAATCCATGAGCCATCTCTCTCAAGCTCACATGACAATTTTCAGCAACGATTTCCTTGATTTTATCGACGTTATCATCGGTCACACTCGTTGAAGGCCGTCCAGAGCGAGGCATGTCTTCGACCGTCTCCCGACCATCCTTGAACGCTCTGTACCACTCGTAAACCCGCGTTTTTGATAAAGCAGATTCACCAAAAGCCTTCTGTAACATTTTCAGTGTATCGGCACAAGAAATTTCGTTCGAAACACAGAATTTAACACAAGTACGTTGTTCAATATTTTCACTCATTGTAAAACTTCGACAAAACACTTCAAGGTCGACTGATTTTAACAGCTGCTGTAAACACACTGGTTGACAGATCGCGCTAAAAATAGGCATCATAATACAAAACAGTTGTACCAACCTGGAAAAAAAAAATTATCTGCCTAGCTATTACCCGGGAGATTTAAATTGACAATTCCCGATACTTTCTTGACAGGGTGTATATATTAATTACAACGTAATTCTTAGGCTACTCCCCATTAGACAAAATGTCCCAGTTTTATGTAATGAAAAATGTCCCAGTTTTATGTAATGAAAAATGTCCCAGTTTTATGTAATGAAAAATGTCCCAGTTTTATGTAATGAAAAATGTCCCAGTTTTATGTAATGAAAAATGTCCCAATTTTATGTAACGTTTGTTATAATTTATAGGATTTTTGTGATTATTTTATTAAAAAAAATGTCACAATTTTATGTAACGAAATATTTAACGAAAAAATGTCTTAATTTTATGTAATGAAAGTGAAATGTTAGGATAGGATTTTTGTGATTATGTTATTTTTTTTGTGTTGGTGCCAGTATGAATTACGTTGTAAATTTTGATCATTTTATACAAAGTATAGAAGAGAAAGAGACAGAAATATCAGTAAAAGGGGTCAAGGGGCGTCAGTTTTATATATATATATATATATATGTATATATAGTTAAGTTTAAATTCGTTAATAGTTAAGTTAAACTCTAATAAAAATTCTGTGATTTTTGAATTGTTCTTGCTATTTTATTTTCTAAATATAATTTGAATTTATCCGCTACAATTACTATAATATCATCAACATTATTAATAAAACTTATTTTATAAATTTATACAATTATGACATTCCGTAGAAACGGTGATATTACAAAACCTTGTAAGAATCAGTTTGTGAGTTCTTTCATTACGGTACTGTTATATTAACTTTGACATATGGTTTTCTGTTACTAATGAAATCGTTTAATATATTAAATAAATTTTTATTTAATTTTAATTTTTCTTTTAATTCTAATAATTTATTTAAATTAACACTATCATAAGCTTAGGATTTCAAATTATTTTAAAATGAAATTTAAAAGATTATATTTGTGAAAAAAGTTTTGTTCGGAAGTGGAAGACCAGTAGCTTATTTTCATGTGTGTGGTACTAAACCAGATGCACACATCTGGGTGACCTCGTGCGCATGGAATTGTATAAAGAACAGTTTTGAAGGAGAGATGAGCCATTGCAAAGGTACGTGTTACAAATACTATAGGCGGAAGCACCTACTTTTACGACATCCATGCGTCATTGGAAAACGGTCACCTATAAAACGTGATGGGAATTCAACACCTTCGGCAGGGTGTTGGAGTTGTTCAAGGTTCCCAACATACTAAGCTGTAAACGATGAAAGTAGGGAGGCAATTCCTTTCTTTCTGTCGCTTTTACTTTCACAAATTTCGTTGGTATCTAGGAGCGACATATTTATTTGTATATATGCAAAACCCGACATTTCTACCTGAACACCCTCCGGATTCTACGAGTATAGTGCCCTAAAATTCTTTTAGAAGATTCGGTTTGCATTTACCGTGACATTTTTTTAATTAACAGTTGGCGTGACAATTTTTAGTTGTGCGACATTTTCTGACATAACTCGCGGATTTCATTAATAGCTTTTCTCGATTTCGAAACTTCGCTTTTGTAATGCGAAAGCTAACAGAATTTACCAACCATATTGAAAAACGTTATTACGTTTTCTTACGATATACAGTCATTAACATTATCCGATTCTTCGATACCTCATCATGGGAACATACCTTGAAAGTTTACACGATGGTCTTATAATATTTCGAGCTCCAAAGAATGTGCCTCTAGGACGAGGTCCGAAAATCGAGTTTTTATACATCCACATAATATTAGTTCACGATAACGTTTAATCGGAATGATGAATGAATCACTTTAGCCTCAATTCGGAATACTATAAACATTCCTGCCACCGTTAATAATTTGCTAACTTCGCTTACATTCGCTTTAGTAGATTATAACAAATTTCGGTAAGGAATATGTATGTAGTGCACATTTAAGCTTTACTGTTGGTTCTTGGTTAGGAGCGATTAAAATAAGAATTCTGCGAAAAAATGGCGAAATGGAAAATCCGATTTTTTTTATCGATTAACCGAGTCTCAAGCGATGATAAAAGAACAGTTTCAGAAAAATCACCAAGTTCCTCGAGTGAATTATATGTAGTCGAGACGTTTTTGACGACAAACTATAGTAATAACGGTTCAGTCCAAATTGCCGGTAATAGTCGAAATCGAAAAAGTGAAGGAAGAAAAAATGCCGGACCTTTGAAGAATCCGTAGACCGCATAATGAACTTGAATTTTCGATACTGAAAAGCGCAGAACAGCTAACCGAACTCTCTGACTACATCGGTATTTATGAGCTGCGAAAAAAATATTTCCCTACAAATAACATGACCAGTTTTAAACTTGCATCGTAGATCTGTTACAAGTAGGACTGCATATTTCGTTAAAGATCGTCAGGCTTCGTTGGGAAAAAGATCTGAGAAATCAAGGTAAGCGTGGACGCAAGTCAACTTATGCGACCATCAACCGGTTGTACTATAACGCATCAACGAAAATGCCTACAAAATGTTTAAAATTGAAAATTAAGTGTAAACACTTTGATTCGAGTGGTGGCTATAATCTGGCTTAAAACTTCTGCGAAATTCTGACATTAACGCAAACAAAGACTTAAAAATACGAAGAATTTATATCTGTTGCATAAGGTGTTCCAGCGCCAGACGGAGAAATACCATAAAAGCCTCATTAAAAAACAGTCAGTTTCGTTTAATAAGAAATAAAAGTTCAGAGGAAGCCGCCATTCGGACAGAGTAATATCATTAAGGCGAAGATACTTGGCAGAACCAAAATAAAACTAATAAACTAAATGTAGCAGCAAAGGTACAACTTGCCTCGTTTCGTGACACTTTGTCAAACTTCACCAAATCATTAAGGAAAGATATCGATCAGAACCAATCATTGTGTTCAATGACACAGCACGAATTAATTTAAAACTAGCACATTATCAATCCGAAATTATCAAACTGTTAGCTAAATCGTCGCATAACAAAATATTGCGCCGATAATTTAACGTTAAAAACCTTATTCATTGTATTCCGTGCGATGCTGAGATCGTTAAACATTTACTATCTACGATATTTCGATTTTAACCTGTTGAATTGTTCCGAAACAACAATACTGCTTTGCAGGAAGGAAGCAGTATTACACATAGGTATATATATAAAAATGTGTGTGTGTGTGTGCGTGTGTGTGTGTGTGTGTGGGCGCACGCGGACAGACAAAAGACATGCGCAACATATATATATATATCAGTTCTTGAATCATCACGATTGTATTAAGCAACCAATTGGGGAATCGTGACCGATCCTACCGAGTCTGTGACCGTTTAGTATGATTCACCTCGACTATTTCAGTCCGTTACCAGCGAAGCAACTAACACATTTTAACCCTAGTGGACAAACCGAAATTCGTGCGATTGTTTTCTGTGCCGGATGTATCCAGTTGACACGTTACAAACCGATTAGAACAACTTTTACACTACTACAAGTTAGCGAGACGAATCATTACTGACTGAGCAGTGGTGATCGCATTAAATGACTTCGAACAGTATGTACTACTATCACGGCAATAGTAACAATCATGTCTGCAACACTCTGACGCATCCGAGAACAAATGCTCAAGTGTAACAAGTAGATCGGTATCTACGAATATAAAACGCCAACAACATTCTGTCAGTCGGTCGAGCGAGTTAATGTGCTTCAACGAAAAATAACGTAGTATTTCCCGGTTATTGTACAAATTACGATGGCCGATGGCTTAGAGAGCATCCGAAAAGAAAGGGGTAATTCATTCGCAATAACTACCGGAACAAACCTATCGGAAAGTTATTGACTCGAACAAAATGAAAATTCGACGAACGACGTCATGTTTTTACAATTATCTCAGAAGGTTTCATTAAAAGCGGAGTAAGGCTATATTTAATGTTTCATGGTATGCGGACAGGTGGGTACGAAAAGAGCAACGGATGATAGATTCTGAGAACCGAAGTAAATTGGCACGTGTAATTCTCCTGCATAGGTATCGGAAAGAATTAGTGAACAACATCAAATTCAGCAGACTCGATTAATGGAAATAAAATTGCACTGTCGACCATCGTAATTATTAATGTTTAAAATATGATTTCGTTATTAGTAGTTTCTTAAAGAGATACTTAGCTCTTATTAGCCGTAATCTTATATTACAATATCTTTATAATTTTACAAGCGATTTTTCGATACTGTTATTACGCCGGCGTTAATGATATTGCTATTTGAAGTGTTAAAATTATAATAAAATTGCATTATTATATTCTATTAAAATTATTTCTTGTAAAGATCTACAAATTTTAAACAGTTGACTGACGGACTCTAATGATCGTTGGATGTCGGTTCTTCTGACGAAGCTGGTAACTTACATCGTCGGGGTACCAAGAACAGTTCCGAAAATTACAATGACGTTCTATATCATGAAAAGGAATTTGCGGAATAATTTTAATTCTAATCACTTCGATAAGAAATCGAACGTTTTCACTCAGCACATTTCTGTGAATGAGTATTTTTATGCGCTTAGATATTTTTGTTACTTTATTGATCTTTTTCAAAACTTCTTAATTATTTATATTTCACAGCGAAGTCGTTACTTCAAAGCAATATCGAGCGCTAGTGTAAAACAGGTTTATTTTTCTTTCTTTTTTTTTGGCGCTTCAACTATGAACATTATAATCCAGTATAAGTGAAACTTTTGCAATTTACCATGTGCGACCCGAACTAGGTTCTAATCCAGCGAAACTCCGCTGCCTAACCAACTACGTCATGGTAACTGGCTAAAACAGATCTATGTTTAATTTACAACGTGGGTAACGACTAATTTTTTCGGTTACATCTAGGTTACATCTAGGTTACATTCGTGCTCATGCTCCTATCAAAAAACGTTTAATAATTCTGTCTAAAAATGAAAATAAAAATTTTCTCAATAATTTACGTGAATGGTTTGTTTGTATTTATAATAATCTTATGTCGAATTGCTTAAGCTTCAAGCTATTATTGTCTGATTTTGATTTTCGCTTCTACAAACAAAAAAAAAAATAATAATTACCGACAGACTATTCTTATTTGCTTTATACTTACGTAAACTGGTCGCTTTGCGCCTTTACTTAGAAAATTATGAAACACGGAACACATGCTTTAGCCTGAGATTTGCTGAATGCCGACTTTGTAACTTCTGTTGTTCTGTTGGGAAATTACGAATGAAGAAATGAAAAAAATGAAGAAATACAAAAAGTTCGGATGATCGTTTCATTTTTCTGTTTGTTCTACATGGTCGTAAGAAGTAATAAGTAGTACGGGTTTATGATAACTGACATAATTTTTCGAACCGATCGTTTTAATTTTAACGAGCGAAGACCGTATCAATGTACGATCCATTACGAGTAGTCGATGGAGTGAGATTTGTTTTGAGCTGTAATCCGAACATCACCGTCATTTTAGTACCGATCGCATTATTTATTATTTCATTCCATTTAGTGTGTTGTTGTACGGACGAAGCCGAAACAATATTATGCAAACAATCGTTCATTTAAATTTAAATAATCATTTTCTTAAATATGATGAATTTTCTCTGATAATTTTTTTAGTCTTTGCAAATAGTTGAACAATATCTAAATCAGATTACGCTCTTTTCTTTTCTTTTATTTCTTTCATTTATCCTATTTGTACAATCATTAAAAACTTAAAGATACCAAAAATTTATAATTGAATCTCGTCACATTTTTTCTGCTCGTGTATAATATATATATATATATATATATATATATATATATATATATATATATATCTAAATATATACGCTGACTCACTGTCAACCGGTTTGTCCTACTACAGTGGAGTATTCTTATTATAAGCGCGCCACTTTCGTCTCTCTTCCCGCGTAACGTTTTCGGGCGGTTAGGTCACGGCTTTAGCATGTTTCATGCTAAAATTTTGAAAGCGAATAATGAAATATAGTTTAGCCGCTATTAAAATGATACCTTTCCATCGCTATATCACGCCCAAGAAAAAAATTTTTCTAAAATTTCGAGTCTTCGGCTTGCCGAGACATAATTTTTAAGATACTTGTAGAAGCAGAATGTTCCGAGTCAGAAACATATACGGTAAGGCGCGGGCTTTTAATCTTATTCAAAATTTTCAACTGGCGACCTGAGGGTCTAAATATAAAGTTGTGCAAGTTCGGCTATATTTTTATGCACACGTTTGAGATATACATTTTGGGTTTCTCAACTTTTTGTAATTTTCTTTTTTTTTTTTTAACTGGATTTATCAGCAAGGACATTAACCCAAGAAATGGGAAGGAAGAGAAATAAATTGATATCCTTATGCGCTTGAGGACAGAGGATAAAAATACTTCAAGGGCGGGGCACCGATAAGGTGAGTAGGAGTATCAGAATAGACGGACGTTTGCTCAGCAGAGAAGGCCATACATTTAAATGAAATGTGATCAGCATCACAAAAAAAAATTATATGGAAGGTGGGTGATAAAATGAAATGGATACAGATGAAAATCGAGAAAATGATGCAGGAAGGAGATTATGGTTAAAGCGAAGGCGACAAATAGTACAATGATTGTAGAGCGTTTAAGAGCGGGCAAATATCAAGAAAGTCATGAATGGGGTTCAAGAGATGGATGAATAGAGAGATTAAATATAGGTTAGAGCGCTTGACTTTCGTTATGGAGATCACGGGTTCGATCCCGAGCGACGACGAACTTATTACAAGAATTAAATAAATAAATAAAATAATCGCTAATAGTCACGTGGAAGGCAATGGCAAACCACCACGTACAACATCATATGCGTGCTAGGTCAGTACACAGCAGACATAAATAGGACTGCACTTGTACATCGATAAATCAAACGATTACTATCAGTTCCGAATGTAGTCTTGCGTGTGTACAGCTGCGTTGCATATAGCAATTGCTATGAACACTATGCCTATGTCTGTACTGCTGAGATGTACGAATAGGTAGTCGCCGACGCTCAGAAGCTGAGTATGGCACTATAAGATGAAGCAGAAAATGAAAAAAATAAAGTGTAAAATTACAATCAAAAACTGTCATCAGAAAAATGTCTGAAGAAAATTTTTTTAAAAATTAAAGATCGGAAATTTTTTTGTTGTATTTTTTTTTTTTTAATTATTTTAAAGGCAATATCAGGCTGGTCGAAGCTACATTCTAATCACTGTGATCAAATTTTAGTTGATGACTTTTAGTTACACGATTTTGATGGAAGAGAATTAATTTTAAGCTTTACTTTTATACAATACGTATAATTTTTATGATTTTTATAAATGTATAATACACCTTTAAAAAATTACGAAGATTATTTTAATTTACATAAAACTTTTTATAGACGAAAACGTTAATTCGATAACTATTTAGGGCGTATAACTGATAATTAGCGAGCCAGATAGGAACCAATAGCTGACCGAATGGGGACACACGAATTCCGCACCAACCCTTAACGCAGCGGGAAATCGGACTCGAATTACGCACCGTCCCGAAATAGCCCACCTGCTGAGAACTCGAATTCGGCACTGCCTTTTAAATAAATACTCCGGATTTGATTAAATTGACGAAGGAATAAAATGAGTAAAAGTCGCTCTTTCAGTAACTCTTCCAAAATGTGTTGTCATGTCTCGATGTGGAACGTTTGCTGTTCGGGATTAAGGGAAAACTACATTTCGGTTGCTTAGAAAAAACGTCCTTAAGGGGTTTGCGAAAAGTAGACTATCATCCCGTTAGCAGTATGGTTCTTATTCTAAATATTTTTAACAACCTCTAGGGAACGTACACATTTATAAGGAATATTGCATGAAATAGAATAATTTGTTTGCCTCGAATATTATATGAAATAATATGGAAATTGCAATAATTTCTGAATATGTAGAATTTTCAGCGCACGACATTTTTTATGTTTCATGATTAATAGAAAATACTTTCGCATTGAATAATTTACATAAAATACAAATGGTAAAATTTTCCAGTAATTCGATCAATTAGAGGCATCTATTATTATTATAATTGTATAAAGAGTTATATATTCCGAGTTTGAAGGAAGCAAGTTTCGGGAAAATTTCAGTTCTGATTTTATCTTACCCATCAATCAGTGTGTTCAGTCTCCGAGTTATAAATTGTCGTTTGAATTAATAGCAAATTTGTTGAAAATCGTCATTTTGTCATTTAATATATCATCGATACCACTTAAATTTTTGAAATGAAAACACATAAAAATTTACAATTAGTACAAACTGACGCGTATATTCGAAGAAGTAAAAGCCTGATGCCCGAAAACGAAATAAGAAGCAATCCGGCCGGGAATTGAAGGATTATTCATTTTAATTTGTGTCGCCATTATTATTTAGTGTAATAAATTCTAGGTTTGAATTCTTTATGAAATTTCGGAAATCGTTATAATCAAAAAAGAAAAGAAAGTTTAGTTTTATAAGAATGCGTTGATCTCCGTCACTTGTTTTATTGTCTGGTTTTTCAGTGTTTTCTCACAAGGGAGAATGCTCTTTTTTTCTTTTTTCTTTTTTTTTTTTTTTTTGTAATTTTCAAGGTTTCCTAGATTTCTGTATTCTGCTACAGTCTGGTTTTTTGGGCAGATCAGTTTGACACTGCTAGGTGCAGCATCGGATGCCCACATTGCTTTCACTGGTTAGAAAAAAGTGTTTTCGGTGAAAGTAATTTTTTTTTGCTGCAAACCTATGACGTTTTTGGAATTCCCTTCTTCGGGACGAAGAAATTAATTTCCCAACGCTAGGGAAAATGTATTTGAAGTTTTTTCGTCTAGCAGCGCTACAGTACTTATTTCGTTAGTTTCATTTGCTTCAGTTTTACAGCTGGCGAACAGTAGCCGTCGTTTTGGGTGAACGAAAGTGTGGTGTCGTCTTTTTTGACTGTTCTGCATAAATTTGCCTTCTCTGAAGTTAATGGTCGGACCAAGTTCTCTCTTTGTCTGTCCAACTCGCAATCCTAAACTAATACATTCTGCCTACAACTGGTTTTCAGGGCTACGAAGGAACATTCACCTGTGTGTGACGATGGTCGGATTTAGTTGGCGTGATTACCTTTTTTACGATAATTTTTTTTGATTAAACTCGGGGTTAATGTTAGAGCGCGCACGTTTAACTGGTAATGCGGGAAACGGACTGTTTAAATTATTGTTATTTTTAATGACGATGGAAAATGGGGGGTGAATCCGCCGGGTGGTGGGGGGGGGGGGGTATACATTATTTAATCCCACCGTGCTGATTAGTGATCGTGTTGTTATCGGTTGTTTTCGAATTTTCGTCTGACGACGGGGATGTGGGTTGGTTGCGAGATGCCGATACTCTAGTGAGTGAGAATGGTATAGGTTACCTGTTGACTGAGTGTGCGCACGACTTAGCTGTCTGTCGCGCCGGTACAAAGTACCGCCATATCGTAAAGCAGCTGTGTGTAAGAGGATGCACGTGCGGCTGTCTTCGTTCGGCCTGTGCAGCACTTGGCATTAGCAGTCGGTGTCAATAAAATGTGACGGCTTACAGTCCTCCATGGTAACAGGTAAATTAATTATTAAAGCATATACAAAAGAAATCTACGAAACAGACCGACGAACACCGTTCACCGAATATAATCCTCTAATGTTTAGCACCGATGATTATTTTATGACACTTGTTGCTTTTTTTCTTCTCTCCTAAAGGAGAACAGTTCCATTTATTTATAGTTTTGTGCAACACGCGGGGAGATGGTTGTTTAACACAGCAGAACGGTCGATCCCCTGATTGAAAACACATTTCCAGTTTTGTCTCGGCTGAACGCCGAAAAAATGCGGGAAAATTAAAATTTCTAAATAGATAAGACGGTGGAACAGCGTCGCGTACCGGTTAATACATTATCATCGGTATGACATTTCTTTGGAAACTGTGATTTGCCGAACTAAAAGAATTCAATCACTTCGAAATGGACTAATTCCAAACAAATATTATCATGTCAAACATGAAAAAAATACCGAATTCCGAAATAGTTCCGGTTCGGTGTCGCATCTTGTTTTTTCAGTTCAAATTTGTATTGGCGTTTGTCTGCTGCAGACCTCTTAACCCGTGCAAATGACAAAAATTTTTTTCAATATTTCCAATAGAGCGCGATTCGAACTTTATTCGAATGAAACACCACCATCAGCTAATCAACTTTGCTGCCGGCTCTTTCGTCCCTGTTTTTGAACTTTTATTCCGTGCATTATTCAAATTACCCTTTCAAATTCAATTATAAATTGGCCAATTTTTAAGCTCGATGATAAATTCAGCTGTTGCCCGCGTAAATATTACTACTCTTCCGTATTATCGTAGATCGTAATTTAAAACAAAAAAAATGCCCGCCTCAGCCGGTTAGATTTTAATTTAAAAATATACAATTTTTTCGTTCAGAATTTCGCGACGAGTTATTCCTGTTCGATGTACGCCTATCTCGGCCGTGATAATTACAGTGTTTTTTTTTTTGATAAATTCCGAATCAGTTAAATCACGATACTCTACTTGCAATGTCGCTTCTTTAATTTTATTTCTCTGGCCTGATGATCTCCGGACCAGTGTGTTTATCTTATAGGGTTCTTTTATCATGATCCGACAATGCGAAAATTTCACCGTTTTATTCACGACCGGTAAAAATCAATAACTCGCTTACGAGGGGACCAGTATTAACTAAAACAAATCAGAAAATTTACCTTTTTTTTTTTTTTTTTTTTTTTTTTATTTGAGCAATTATTACAATCTTAAAATAAATCTTAAATAAGTAATAAATATAACAACTGAGAAAGGAACGAGAGAAATAAAAACTTAGCCCAGCGACTAGTTGTTAAGGATACAGCGGACAGTTCACACGAGGTTTACAGGTATACAGCGTTTAAGCCTACATGATTTGAGTCAAAATTTACCTTTTAAAAAAAAATTTACAATGTAGTAGCACATATCTATATTTGTTGTCAAGCAACTTTTTTTATCGATGTAATGCTAAACATTTCTTACAATCGTAATAAAATATTAAATAAAAATTAATATTAAATATTTTTTATTTTTAAGCGCGTCGTGATAGCTTAATTAACGTAGCAAATATTAAAAATATTTGAAACTTTATTTGTTTTAAAAAATTTCGGAAAAGAGCGATAATGACGGAAACATTTTTAAGCACTCGTATATATGTACATGTATTTAGAGGAATGTCGCGATGTCATCACGATGATATTCTAAAAATAAGAATGTTTTGAATTTATTATTACGCAAATGTAAATTTTTAACTTGTTTTATTATATTTAATTGCCTAATTTATATTTTTTCTTAGTAATTTAATTTTTCATCGATAGTTTAAATTTACAAATGTTCCCTTAATAAAAACAATTAAAGGTATAAGCTCAAAATTGTAGCGGCGATGATGCGGTTAGTAATTTAACAGCTTTCTGCGATTCTGTGAAAGTGAATAATAATTCGTGTTTTTTGACGCAACGCAATGAAATTTGAACTTTTCAGTTTGTATTTATTAAAGAGCTTTTAATGGCTCGCGGGAAAATAAACAAGACTCTATTAAACGGTCCAGTATGGAGAAAAAATTGAGGAACATTCGAAATTATTCACTTTATAAGATTTGTTCGGTATCTCAGTGTGGTCGGTTATTAGATACTAGTTTACCAGTATGGCTAGGGTTCCGGTTACCAATTGGCCAATTACTCGCAGATGCATGTTTTTATTTATTGAATTTTTTTTGGCCCGAACAATTGCAGTTCATTTGGCCAGCAAGAGGGCATATTTCCATGTACCCAGTTGGCGTTCGCCCGCCTAACCAACTAAACTACGGTAGACGGCTGAGATTCTGAGTTTAATACAAACTACTACTACTATATCGAAAAAGTAAAGACGTGGTAAGTGATACTGTACATATATGTATGTGGAGGAAAAAAATTAACTCGCGGCTTTGGACGATTTTAGGACGATTTTCGACTGACACGAGCGAAGTTTGAAGTTCACGTAATATTGGTTCAATCAGTTACTATCCTATATCGTGGCAATAGACCAATTCAATTCATTTTTCCTCCAGCCATTCCATTATAAAAATAAACCCGAGTAATTAAAAGTTCCGTACACGCCCTCCTATTTTCTCTCTCGGCTTTTAATATATCGAAAAAAATTGTAACGGCACAAAGTTAAAATTATTCAATTGTACAAGAGGGAGGGCTTCGTCCCAGTTCCGACTACCTCGTGTGTGACCATTATTCACTAAATCTTGTCAATTGAAATTTCCTCTCAAAAAAATTCATGTATTCCGACGGTACCTCTGTAAAATGTTTTGGTCTCATTTTTATTTACGCGCTGCGATTGCTGTCGAACTATAATATCTGTAACCATGAGTGAACGACACGTAACCCTTTGAAGACCCGTTTTGCACGAAAGTGTATATTTATGCGGTTTTAAAAAAAACGGTTTGACCTACAAAGATGACAAATTTATAAACGTACTCTCGACTGTCAGATTTTGCATTAATAATCCCGCAGAGTAGTTCGTCTCGGCTTTTTACCGATTCTAGGATACTGCGCACCACACCGAGGCTAATGATGGCTGAATTCCACGCTATTCTTCGATTCTTGGTTGGCTGTAATACCTTCTGAACATTTGACGGCCTTTGAACGAGTTCACCATCGTCGTAAATATAAATTTGTTCAAAGATGTGCACGTTCGCGGCGTTAAACATTCGCATGAAAATTTTGTTCGGCCGCCCTTGATACATTTGTTTCTTCCGCAGATAATAGAAGCGGAAAATGCGAATCGTCTAAAATGTGTTAATTTCTTTATCGTTTTACAAGAAATATTTGAACTCGTCTCTAGCCAAGCTATCTTAACTATCGGCCCTTTTTGAGATCAAACGGTAATGCACGACAATGTTCACATTCAATCAATAAATTACCAGCAGAAGAATGACCGTTTAGTGCTAGTTTAACTGGACATTTTTTTTTTTTTTTTGTAACGTACTTTTCTTCGGGTACATTCTGTGAAATGATCTCTCTTTTTGTATTTCTTGACATTCCAGACGCCATATTTAATCGAACGTTCTTCTTTCGATACTTCTAAACGCTTACGTCCCGACTTTACTTAAGTGTTTACTCGTCTCGGATGGGGAAAACTATGCCGAAAAAGTACAGCAGTAAAAGTATAATAATGTACTGAAAGATCCGGGAATAATTAAAAATAACAAGTTCCCATCTTATCAACAAGCTAACATTTAAAATTTTTACCAAAACATTTTGGTTTATTTTTTTTTATGTGCTGTATACTGGTTAAATGAGCGTGACCCCATATATATTTGTTGTTTTAGAAACCGGATGGCCGTTTCAAGTTCCTCTGGATTAAAGTGCTGAGTGTATTGAAGTATTATGATTGCGATGGTATTTTCGAAGTGGTATGCACTTTGTTAGTATATGTTTGATCGTTAAAGCATTCTACCCGCAGTTTTTTTTTTCTTCCAATTATGTCATTATGAGCTAATGCAGTGCGTCGAATTCTGAACCTAATTGTTACAGTGTCATCGGGTCGTTGTGGAATCTAAACTTTTCGGAGTTTGTTGGTAGCTTCCAGTGTAGGTCCCATGTATCGTGAAATGCCGCGCATTTTGTATTGAAATTTCTAGTCTGGAAACATCTTCGTTTACTTCTTTCGTGACGATAGCAGCTTCTTCGTTTCCCTTTATGCTATTTAATACATATACACGTATGTAGAGAGATTCGATTATACTCGGATTATTGGCGCCAGTTATTATATCAGCTAATCGTACATATAGACTGTTGAAAACACAGCGTGAACAAAACTAATATTAAATTTTTATTTTTCTAATCATTTACACTGCTCGATAATTAAATATATTGCATATTTTCGCGATAGCATTATAGTATGTGCTACAACAGACTTTAATTTTTCTACAGCATTTTACGCATGCCTAGAAATTATTCGTATTCGAAATGCCGTTTAATAAAAAGAAATGTATAAAAACGATTTAGAAATGTACATGTTTGCCTATCGTAGACGTATAAAATTTAACTAAAGCCATATAGGAAAAACTCGCACATCACAGGTAAATAAGTTTAGTCTCATCACGGTGAATAAGAAGCATCGCAGCAAGTAAGCGAAACGGATTTTTTGTTTCCGAATTAGCCGAACCGAAAAAAAAAAGAGCACCAAAAAACGGAAGAAAAAAAACATAAATATATGCATTTTAGTTAATTACGTTTGAAAATTGGAACAAAAAAAACTAGGGATATTAAGAGATTTAAAGAAAAAAGAAAAAATAGTCCGAAGCGCAAGCACAATGCGAAATGTAAGATTTATCGGGACAGTCTGCAGAATGTGTACACTATATCGGTGTAATGGATGGAAAAATCAAAGTCGGATGATGATTAGGTTAGAGGTCGAAATGATGTTGCCTAATGACATACGGTAATCGCGGAGTCAGAGATACTGCTCGATAAGAAAGAAAATTAAATCTTCCTAATAAGCGGGCTCACGGTGCGCGCACAGTCGTCGTTTTAGCGAAGAATAAAACTGTCCAATAAACATAAACTCGGTTCGTCCGACCGTTTCATCTGCATCAGATAAATCAGGCGCTCGCCCGAAGAGGTAAAAGGACAAGACGATAAAATTAGGGGGCATAAAAATTAATAATCTGCAGGAGAGAGAGGCGGGCAAATCGAATTAAATAGCCGTTCCATTTTAGAGTTGCGTGATAATAGAAAGACACAAGAGAGATGATAATGTTGCTCGAGGGACGGCTATTAGGCTCTCATCATTTAGAGTGAAGGGGCAATGGGTCAGGTCATGCAGATGAAACCGACAACTCCAACTAGACGGACACTGTGAAGCGGCATGGCGATTAACAGCGTGTACTCGTCTAGACGAGAGAGTCATAAATTTGTCCTCGACTACCCATCCTCTTTATTATTATCACGCGGATTCGGTCACGGTAAAATTACTTCCAATAACTGCCGCCGAGCTGACGACTTGATTAAAATCTTCTTATCGCAGTCGGGAAAGTGAAATAAATGTCGTTCGAGATTCCGGACCGTTTGCAGATTAGCCGAACTCCGTCCTATTACCAGTCACTTTAGAGATTCATTTTCTGTTCGTTCTATCGCGAAAATTTCGATTCTGTCAGTTACGAATAATCACAGTTGCTCACATTATGCTGTAAGTGTCGTCGTTCAGTTCAGTGCAACGAACTACATTAAAATGATCGAATCACATGTTTCTTCGCTTTATTATTAGTCGCATGCGCATTAAAAGCAAAAGCGTTACGGGAAATTAATCTTCTAACGAATAGTTCATTTCATTCAGCACAATTTAAAATACAATTACTCGGTTTAAAACGATTTTTACCGATGGCTTGTTATTTTTAATATAACAAAAAAAAATATGATTAACTTTTTTTCTCTATAGCCCGATTCAGAGGCATATTTTTAATTCCTGCCACCGGCAAAGAGGCGCGTCCAACATTTTTTAAACGTATATATATATGTGTATATATATGTATATATATGTATATATATATATGTATATATATATATGTATATATATATATATATATATATATATATATATATATATATATATATATATATATATATATAAATATATAAACTCGGCCATTTTGGCCTCGCAAGGGGCTGTGCCCCTTGACCCCTCTTGCTTTCATTTCTGTCTCTTTCTCTTCTATACTTTGTATAAAATGATCAAAATTTACAACGTAATTCTTACTGGCATCAACACAAAAAAAAAAATAACATAACCACAAAAGTCCTATTCTAACATTTAACTTTCATTATATAAAATTAAGACATTTTTTCGTTACATTTTTCGTTACATATTTCATTACATAAAATTGTGACATTTTTTAAATAACAATAACTAAAATCCTATAAAATATAACAAACGTTACATAAAATTGGGACATTTTTTCGAATGGGGGGTAATCTAAGAATTACGTTGAAATTAATATATATATATATATATATATATATATATATATATATGTATATGTGTATATATATATATATATATATTAATTACAACGTAATTCTTAGGCTACCCCCCATTAGAAAAAATGTCCCAATTTTATGTAACGTTTGTTATATTTTATAGGATTTTTGTTATTGTTATTTAAAAAATGTCACAATTTTATGTAATGAAATATGTATGTAACGAAAAATGTAACGAAAAAATGTCTTAATTTTATATAATGAAAGTTAAATGTTAGAATAAGATTTTTGTGGTTATGTTATTTTTTTTTTGTGTTGATGCCAGTAAGAATTACGTTGTAAATTTTGATCATTTTATACAAAGTATAGAAGAGAAAGAAACAGAAATGAAAGCAAGAGGGGTCAAGGGGCATAGACCTTTGCGAGGCCAAAATGACCGAGTTTATATATATATATATCATGGCCGTAGGCAGGGGGTTTAGGGTGTCCCCCTCCCAAAATGTGTTGGATTTTTTTTTATTAAGAAATAAATTACATTTGATATTTAAAGAAAGACAAATAAAAATAGGAATCAAATAAAAAAAAACATTTGCTACACAAATTGAAACAAATTTGGCTGCTTGTTATTCGGTTTCGGTTACTTTTATTCAGCTATTCAACTCGATGCAGTGACCAGTTGCTGGAAGTACAGTAGGCATTTTAATAAAAAGAAAAACAAAACAAACATCGAGGGAACAATTTTTATCATGTTCCAACATGATCTTATCAGTTTTGAAACTGAACGGAAGTTTCTGTTATGGTTGTTGAATAGATCCCCTGCAACTTGCGCACAACAAATAGTATCGAGTGCTTACTAGTGACGCTAATGAACAAAAAAAAAACAAAACCTCGGGAATAAAAAGAAAGAAATGATCTGCGTACGGTTGCTGAAAACTGAGTGTGTATAGCTGTTTTTTTGTTTCCTTTCCTTTTTATTCCATATTAGAAGAAAATAAAGAAGAAAGCGTTTTACCAATCGATTGCTTTTCTGTACTCTTCTTAACTTCCTGTTTCAACTGATTTCTTCATTTATTAGTTCTGTTTACGCAAAGTGCGAAGAAGACTTTTTTGTTTCATTATTGTATTAATGTAGTTGTTAATAGTATTTCGAGTATTGTTTCCGCCGTTGAACCAGTTTTCAAATGCATTGCTTATCTTGAATTTACTTTTGTTTAAATGCTGAACATTCTAAGCACGGTATGGTCCGAGGTATCTGTTTTAATTTCACGTATTTTGCAGTTATCATTGTTTGGTACTTTGAGTCTTTTAAGGTACGTCTGAACCATAACCGGTTATGAATTAGAAAATAATTCGGTACCAAGTCCTTATTTTGTAATCGTTCTTCTATCCTGGGAATTAATTTGTACGTTCGCCGTCCTAGTTGATCATTATCATATTGTTCCTGCTATTTTGCTATGTATTTAATTTCAATTTCATTGATTCTGTCAAGATTTTTTTATCTCGTTTGCTTTCTCTAACTATACAATTCTATGGGTAGAACACCTGCGATAACATTTCAGGAAATAATGAGACTTCACAAGCGGCTAATCAGTTGCCAGTTGCGATTCAATGCGAAGAGTTTCTCATTAATCTGAACATTGCCAGCAAGCTCTTCTTCTCTGTGATAATTAATCTGTGTAAATTTTTTCAAAGCTCTGACTGCGATCTCGCAACGGCGTGTCATCAAGTCGACGATATAATAAATGCTCTCGATACAATCGCGAGCAGAGACTCAGTTCTCAGTAATATATAGACAAGCTGAGGATCAGGCGAGACAACTGAATGGCGATGACTTCACAATAGTTATGCCACGATGAGTAGGGCGCCAACAACGTCGAAGAAATATCGAAACCGAAATTCCAGAGGAATACTATGGACATGCTTTATTTAATCCGATTATTGACCATATTATTAGTCATCTGGAGGAACGGTTCGTTAACCACAAGTCGGTTATAGGGTGCCTATCGTTGCTAATGCCGCGCAAGCTTTCCGTCAACACCAGCGAATTTCATAGTGCAGTACAATTTTATAGTCAACTTCTGTGCGATGCAACTAGTTTTGAAGAAGAGTTTGCGATTTCGAAATCAAAATGGTCAAAAATAGAGGTCACGACATTGCCCGTCACACCGCCCAGATATGCTTTCAATACTTGCGACTCTCTAGCTGTGCCGACGGCGATACCAGAGCGGACTTCTTCTTCATTGAGAAGGCTGAAATCATTTCCAAGAAACAGCATGGGACAGGAGCGGCTCAGTGAATTGGCGCTGATGAGCATTCATCGTGATATCAAGATTGATCTAGAGGTCAGGCGTTTTACTTTTCAAGAGCATCATCGTCGGATGCAGTTTTAATAAAATTTATATTTATAGAAATAATTAAATAAAAAATATAATATCATGTTATTTAATGTCACGTATTTCGTATTGTTATGAATGGTCCCCCCCTCCAAATGAATTCCTGGCTACAGCCCTATATATAATATATATGTATAATCCTTAAACAACGAAGAATAGTACAATACAAATGATATTTTTGACAGATATTTCATACTGGTTACTTTACCGAACAGTGTATAAAATTAAGTAATTATTATTGTGTTAAAAGAAGAAGATACATTATAAACTAAAGCGATACATAAAAATTAGATAATTTTTTAATATCGACTTTGCAAAATGGAGATTTTATGTTCGTCGCATATATTTTTTTTTCAGATACCTATATATGTATGTTTTACTGCTAAGTCTAAAATTTTATTCGTATAGCGAAGAAAGCGTCACGAAGAAAGTGTTCCAGGAAGAAAGTATTTTGAAAAAATGCCACAAAATTGATTTAAATCGGTATAATTTTTTCTGTTAAAGAAAGTTGTCAGGCAAAAACGGTGACCAAATTTTTGTAATGATTTTCAATTTCCTGTACATAACGTAAGTTTCTGGTGAAAGCTCTTAATGAAACCCTTAACTTGTGTAGCATTGCAATGAAACAACTGCTACACGAACCATAAAGCAAATAATGTGCTTTGTGATTTACCAAAAACGTGTTCGTTGATTTATGTTTACAAAAAATAAAGACTCGATTTTTACCGGCTGGTGTTTTAAAATATCGTTTCGTTCTTCTTATTGTTAGTATTCGTTCTTCTTATTGTTAGTATTCGCTCTTCTTATTGTTAGTATTCGTTCTTCTTATTGTTAGTATTCGTTCTTCTTATTGTTAGTATTCGTTCTTCTTATTGTTAGTATTCGTTCTTCTTATTGTTAGTATTCGTTCTTCTTATTGTTAGTATTCGTTCTTCTTATTGTTAGTATTCGTTCTTCTTATTGTTAGTATTCGTTCTTCTTATTGTTAGTATTCGTTCTTCTTATTGTTAGTATTCGTTCTTCTTATTGTTAGTATTCGTTCTTCTTATTGTTAGTATTCGTTCTTCTTATTGTTAGTATTCGTTCTTCTTATTGTTAGTATTCGTTCTTCTTATTGTTAGTATTCGTTCATGCGATTTATTCAATTTTGTTCGTTAATTTTTGTAGAAGTTAGTTATAATTAATAAACATAAATTTTTACGGTTTTCATAGAATGAGCTTAATTGTCTCGATCATCATCGGGGCGAAATAAGTCAAAATTACCTTGATCGTTCTCGATCAGATTCTATCGGTGTCTTTCATTCTACTGATTTTACCCTTCCTTCCGTGTTGTAAATTGGTTCCTCCGAAAAACGGAGATCGACAACTGCCAACCTTTCGTAGTGTCCGATATTCGCACCGTTTCTCGGTTCATAAGGAGGAACAAACAGTATGTCGGCGGCGTCGCCGTAATATTCATTCGCCCCAGAACACGAGCTGATGAATACAATGAAAAGGAAAGGATTAATCCGGCGACGATATTACTTCTTCGAAAGACATTCGGCGGATCTCTTTGTACTAAATCTACTCGTTTACAGTCTAAAACTGAGGGGATTGTTTACATAGTCGATTTATATTCAACGGCGATTTCAACATCGATTTGCGCTCGGTGCAATAGAATTATTGCGATGTTCACGAAAAGGATTGCAGTTCAGAAGTAAATAATGTTATCCGGACATTTCATACTTGTATCGATACCATCTTTAGTCGTCACGCTGACGCGCCGGAAACACCCACTTACGTAATCATCGCTCGTTGCTCACTATTTTAATATAAATTTAGGAAAGAAACTGTTTGGACCTAGTGTGTTGTACATTTCGTTACCCTGTGCGCAAATATTCATACTGTAGGAAGTGAAAGATATATGTTCCGATGTGTATTTCTTTGTTTTTTTACGCGTAATTTTTGATGATTGAGACCGGTTTTCGATATTCTTTGTTTGTCCGAAAGTGTACCAACCGGCAGTCGTGTCGTGGGAGTATTTCGATGAGTGTTGAAGAACACAGATACTCATTAAAATAAACGTTTAAAAAAGCGGGTTCTTCAGACGCAACTGATTTAAAATATCACCTTTAATTACCGCGGATTCGAAAGAATATCAATTTTAAATTAAAATATCATCTTATTGGAATAAAAAAAAAATTGAAGCCGTTACAGCTCCATTTACAAGTTCACCGCCGACGAAAATATGACGAAAATATTATTTTCTTACAAACTTGTTAAAAATGGTATTCCAATGATAACCTGTTTTTGTTAGAAATCGTACTGCTCAATTCCCACATGAGTAGTGTCGGCGAATAGTCGTTAGAATAAACGTTAAAAAAGGGATCTCCTTATACATTTTCTTTTTTCTTTTTTTTTTTTTTTGCTTACAATTAGTGTAATAGGTCAACAATTAGCTATATAAGAAAAATATAAAGCTCCGAAATTTTAAAAGTAGAGGAAAAAACTTGTTTAAACTGAACAGGCCATGGACGAAAAATGAGTTCATGCCAATTGTAGAAGGATGGGAGAGACCGATGGATATTCTATAACAGAAATGCTGCTTAATGATGTCTACGGGGAAAGTCTATGGACAGGAAGGTTGCCCTGATCTAAGACGGTTGATCCCCGAAAAATCACTACGCTCTGTTTTGTAACGGGTTTGTTGTAGATAGACTTTACCTTTGGGAGAACCGGTGTAGTTACGTCGCTGCTGCGTATTGAAACTTTAAAAATTTTCATTTGCGTTGGGTGCCCATGGTTGATGTAATTCAAAAAAAGAAAAAAAACAATTTTTTTGAGAGCTGTGAGAAATCTAGTCGAGATTTTATTACGCGACTGACAAGAATCTTATTAAGGACAATGGGCCGTTAGCAGGACACTGGATAAATCATAATCGAAGAAGCGACCGTCTTCGCACGCTTATTTCCCGAAGAAACATTACTCGGCGGTATTCTTTCTCGTAAAGTTGGGAATAAGGCGGGAAAAAAATGTCAGCAACCATTGAGATTTTTCGAGGCGGTCAATTTGCAAGACACGGCTTGAATGCAAGTTTAGAGCCGCGGGATGTTGATTTCAAATAAGCTTGTAAACAAGAACAGAATGGGGGATACATATCGGCTTCTAAAAAAGATATACATAGTCTGTCAAGCGAAAGAAGTCCATTCGTAAAACAACCGAAACGCGCTGACGTCAAATCAGGGTAGCTCAGATTAATCTTCAGTCCGTATCAGATATAACAGTCATTTTGTTAACACCACGTGGTGGTCCGTCTGGATCAGAACAGGTCGGAAATAATGAACGGATAGACGTACAGAGATGAAACAAAAACGAGATTACTCCTTCCGAAAAGCGGACGAATGCCCGGAAAGGGTGGCAATATGATATTTTTTTATCGGTGATATTGAAGTATCCATACGCTCTCTGTTGTTAATACACTGCTACTTTTAAGAGCATCATACTCAGCAACGAATCTCGAACCCCGGACTTCTTTCGCCTGACAGACCGTATTCTCTTCGCGTTTCTATCTGTCCCGAACAAATATGTAGCCGATACAGATTTGGAACTGTATGTTCGGATCCGTTAGTGTAAGCCTTAGAATAGGTTGTGAATTCATCAGTGTGGTGTCCAATATCCTCTGCTTATAAATGAACAACCGTTGCTTTTGAGCGTTTTAATACTTATTCGAAAAGAAAAGAGCTCAGGCCGGCGGAAGGCGTAAGTAGATTATGAGTTGGAGCTTTTATAATACTACAAGAAAATCGAATTAATTTAGCGGATGGTGTTTGGAAATTCAGGCTTTACGATTTTGTATCATTATGAAGTTCCCCCGCAGGCCATGAAGCTATACCGCGATAAGTGTTGAATCTTTTGCTATAGACAACGGTGTGTGATGGAATACCAGCTAAGAAACATAGACTTTTAGATGAGCATGACGGGCATCACAGAGAATGTGAAACATTATTCAATAGTTTTAGCGAAGACTCTCACTTGTGCAAAACACTCTATACCTCTGACATACTTATTTACACAGAGTTTCAGAATGAAATAAATTACGACGTGAAGGAAATTTAATTCTATTTACAAAGCAGACGGATTCGGCTTTTGTATTTTTTTTTTTTTTTTTTTTTTGATATAACGTTTTTGGGCTTCAGTCTGACGATCTTCAAGATGCTAAATCGCTGCTATTTTAAAAATAGCTGAATTATTATTCAGTCGCAAAGCCTGCGCATTCTGAATAAAAGCAACATATTGCGATTTCAGCGATAAGCCTATATGTCAGGAGTATTAAAGTGTGTATTGTGTGTTCGACTTATATTTATAATAGGTGGCGTCTAATCGACTGCGTAATTTTAGAAAAGAATAACTAGGATTTAGCCTACACGCTGTTCTCTATTGAAAATATGTTTAAAAAATTGATGAGCCGATTAATTTTTAGTAATTGTAAATAAATCGCTTCAAAATTTATCACCAAAGCCCGATTAACTTGCGAAACACCATCGTTGTGATATTCGAACGCTTTCTTAGAACACAGCAATCGACGACGAAAGCCGGATACAATTTGTCTTTGAAGATTCGGTAACCAGTAATTGTTGATTCCGACCTTTCACCTCTCGCTTCGGTAGGGGACACATCTGGCGAAGAGCAAAGTTTATACTTACTATTGTCAACAGTGATGAGCTGGCTCGCACAAGTATTCTCCTAATGTCTTTAATTTTTTCCAGTTCGGTCCTTTATTGAATGTTGTTTATTACCGTCACGGAAGTCACAGCCTCAGTTCTCGACATTTGTCGTTCTCTTTCTCATTGTTCGGATGTCTAACTTCGCATTTAATCCTAATCAGGTTAAAAATATGAAACTTTTAAATTCTGACCTTTTCATTCGAAGCGACATGAGTAACACAATAATTACGCGGAGTGATTACAACGTTGTTTTTTAATGCGGTTTCCAGCGAATATTTCGATTTTAATTATTTTAGAAAATTTTTAGGATTTTCTAAAATGTTTTCCATCTTCGCAGCGACGAAATTTATTTCTAATTTTTATTTTTGTCGAAAGTTAAACACGAAACGTGCATAATTTGATATATATTTTTATGTAATATCGTGTTTTTCAGTGTAACAACAAAAAAAAAACGCGCAATTCGATTTTCAAAACGTGTCTGCATTTCTGGACGAGAATAAAACATTTTCCCGTTGAAACTATAATTTCGCACCGGTACATTACGAGTAGTATAGATTGATCGAAGTCCCAGTCTCCTAGCTCCGCCCCTGACTTAGGAGTTCATCCGTGGAAACGTTACTCAGAAATAATTCGTATACTCCTTCGCAGCTCACACATAGCCTCATATACATATATACATATATATGTAAGTTTCTTCTTGTTCTTCTGTCTTTTGTCAGTCGTTTTATACAGTTTGCTATAATCTTTTCGTTACATTTGCATTCGTGTTTCTTCTTCTTCTTCTTCTTCTGCTGCCGGACTCCCTGAGAGTTTGCGATTATCATAACGTGAATGTTATATAAAGCGGCGAGATCGCGTTTCTGCCGTACACATAGTTTCCTGAAATTGGACAATCCTGTTTACAGTTGGCACCATGACTACATAGGTTTGCGACCGATTCCCTCTTCTTATTTTTTCTTCTAAATATCAAACATAATAGCGGATATTTAAAGCTTTCACAGTGATTACTCATAATAAATAATTTTCGGAAATAACTGTGTATAAATATCTTTTAAAACACAGTTGTTTTCGAAAATTATTTATTATAATAGCGGATATTTTTCTCCGCCTAGAATGTGTCCAAGAATTTGTCTTTCGCTTCTTTATATTAAGAATTAGTACCCTCCTAGATACTTCATATATAATATATATATATATATATATCGACGGTACATTTACATTACACGTTTACAGCTGCGAAGATGATAAGTGTATATTCTAAATGTGACCGAAATAAAATCGAGTGTTATCGGTTTGTTTAAATTTTTTTCAAAAATAAAAGTATTTAATTTTATTAGTAACCCTTTCTTTTCGACTCTGCTTGTCCATTACTATTCAACTTATACGACTTTAGAAACTCGTTGCACTGTCTTTCAGCGAATCCAATTTCATTTTTCGGCAATTCTCCTTCCTCTTACACATTTAATTTCAGAGAAACACGCTCCTCTATTATCGAAAATCATTTTCTACCTTCGCTGCTTAATTCGAGTCGGATGCATTACGATCACTCGTAATAAACTAAACATTCTGGGGCACCGCTAGTTGACCAGAAGGAATCTGCGAGATCTTCTTGAAGACATCATGAATTTAAACCCAAATTTGAACTAGCGAATAGTCTCTGTTTGAATAAATTTCAGCGATTCAGTTTTAACTACATCACTCTGGTAGGTGTCACGTGACCAACTTTCGACTTGAAACCGAATGTAAATGTTAGCTAACATTAGGCTGTGGTGTTTCGTTCAGCTTTGACCTGACTCGAATCCTGTCGTCCCAAAATGAAAATATAGATACGAAGGCAAGCAGCAGACGAGCTAGTTCGCTCGGCTTCTCTCAACGGGGTCCACTTCCCACAATTTTCCTGCCTTAGGCGTCTTTTTTCTTTCCTCAAATAACTATTCCATACTTTGGTTGGGCATCTCTACTTTCCTCTCTTCTCCAAGCGTTCTTCCTATTACCTTCTTTCTCGTTGCTCTGCTATATTGTTTTCTTAATTAAACTAAGACTGAATCATTCGCTTCTCTTCTTATTTTCGATTTTCGCTTTCACCTTCTTCCCATTGTCTTCCCCACACGTTACTGATCCTCCTCTTCTATATGTATATGCAGTTCAGATCACGTTCTCTTTGAATGTCCCGTTCTTTATATAGCAATGTTCTTTCCTATACTCTCAAAACTCTTCTTGGTGCTGATCCTCTTATTTAATTCCAGCTGTTCTCTTACTTTCCTTTGTGTTTTCCATTTTTTAATCGTATAACGTTTTAACGTTTTAGGAAGTTGTTCTTGCTGTGTTAGGTCAGAACCACTAGCGGGCTTAAAAAAAAAAAAAACATAAATAAATAAATTCCACTTGCGCCGGATTAATAAATGACGAGTCTAAGGAAAAATGGTCAAAGTGCCGATATATTCACGCATGTAGGCGTTTTGCAATTGAGATCATATATGCAGAATCTTTACTTAACTATTGCTCTTGCTGTGACTACTTCGTCGTGTATATTTTCAAAATACGGGTTTAACTTTTGATCAAAAAATTTTGGATCGATTCTTTGACTTTGGTCGGAATTTCGGTTTAAAAGATTATAACATTTTTACGGTTTCGCGTGAAATATTCAAAAAAAGTTTAATAAAAGCGTTATAATACCGAGAAGCGCAAAATAAAAAGAAACAAAAAAACAATATTCATAAATCGCAAGATTATCGAAACATTTTAGTCCGTTACGAATTTGTATGAAAGTACTTCATGCTGATATTGAAAATGTTTGATTTGTGATTGTTATCCCCACAAGTGCAGTCCAACTACGCGCGCGTATTAAAACGCATATTTTTGTCCATTACCTTCGAAGGAGCAGAGTATTGTATTTGTTTATTTATTTTACAATTCACCAGTGCAACACAGCTTACGCCAATTACACTGCATAGCACAATATGGCAAAAAAGAAAATAAAAGAAATCGCATGATTAACAATACATAGCTAAAAGATATATTATATATACATATATACTCATATGCACGTGCGCAAAGAACTAATATACAGTACTAGTTAACACACACATACGAACACATGTAGATATGTATATACATGGCCATTTTAGCCTCGCAAGGGGCTGTGTGGGTCCCTCTTGCTTACATTTCTGTCTCTTTCTCTTCTATACACTTTGTATAAAATGATCATCATTTACTACGTAATTCTAAATCGGTCCATAGGAATTTAATATAACATAATAATGAAAATCCTATAAAATATAACAAACGTTAAAAATTTAGACACTTTTTTCTAATGGGGGGTAGCCTAAGAGTTACGTTATAATTAACATATGAAAAATACAAATCCGCACCAAAATATATCCACACACTCTCACATGCTTACGAACGAACAAAGCCACACACACAAACACAAACAGCACACAGATGAAATCGAATCACTTACACACATACAGTTATTCTCAACGAAAGCAGATAGGACCTTACGTCGTCAAACTCTTGACGATTTTTAAAAACTCTCCTGAACGACTATCAAATATGTCTAGTTCATGATGTTCCTTCTCTAAATTATTGTATAGTATAAATAAGGAGCGTAGAGAGGAGCATGCATACGGCCTGAGTCCCCTTGCAAACTAAACTGCCCATCTATGAGTTGGTCGGACACCTGAAATAATGGGTATTTTAATTAATATTTTCTCTAAGAGGTTGGGACAATTTATTTATTTACGGTTATTTAAACTGTGTATTCATTTGAAAAAAAAAAAAAAAAAAAATTAAACTGTATTTAATGTTAGCCCCGGCTAGCTGAATCGCAGGATCCCTCCGAGATTATTTATTTAACGGCTACCAAAATGACAGTTTTTACTTGTAGCGGTTAAATTTCGAATTCAGGAAAAGAAGGCCAAGTTTCTTATCGTTCGGGGTAGCGTCTATGCAGTCGCGTTTTGCAGTTAGAATTTTTACAACGTAAATTTCACTTAGTCGGAATAAGCTGAACTCGTTAAACTCGTTCGGTTTTTTGGTGGTTCTTTTTTTTTCCTTAATTTTTTGCACTTTTATCAAAGGTTGACGATCTATTAAAAAATTCTTAGTACGGAAACCTAGCTAATTTCGAAAAAAGGTTAATGCGTGTTTTTTGTACTTTTATAAAATTCTGAAAGTATGAAAATTTAAATGTTCAATAAAATATTTTTCCGATTAATAAAAGATTTGATGAAAAAAAAAACGAAAAATGTAACATGGGCGAGAGTACCATCCGTAACGGAAGAGTGCAGAGAACATCCTCTAATAGAGAATAACGATCAACCGAGGGGAGGGTAACATGATTTTCCCATGGAAAGATAGAGAGGATGGCGCGATAGTTTCACAGATTGAATTTTGCAATTGGCAAGTTTTGCCGGAAGTCGCATAATTACCGCGCAGGAAACAGGTAACAACACCGGTACAACCGGGCCGTCGGCGAGCAGTAGACGCGACTGCAGTCAGTGGCCCGTACTCTATTTGTTAGCTAATTCGAAGCGGTAATTTATATATTGCGGCGTAACAACATCGAGGCGAGCACGTTGAAAAAAGACAAAAAAAAACCGATAAATATTCGCTAAATCGAATGGAGTGGAACAGGTGCATCGAATGAGCGTCATGGCTGCCGACCGTCTAGCAGCGTATTTGCAAATATTGACGCTTCAGCTCCTAAGGACTGCGCTTCCAATTGCTTTTGAACAAAGCCAAAAAAATACAAGAAAAAACAGAGAAAAAACACAATAAGAAAAAAAGCACCGAGCAGGTAAATAAAGAGAAAAATACTCGATATGTGTATATTTCCATGTGACAATTGCTACGAGTTGTCCTTGCATTTTGCATTTTTGTTTCGGTTTTTAATCAGGTTTTTAGCGGCGTCGTGGAGGCATTAATGAAAATAACATGGCGATAGGCAGTGCGATTATTGGCTTTTTAGCGGGCACTGTGTAAAATGCGAGCGCTTTTATAGCGGCCCGAGGAGACAGGTATTTTTTCAAGAGACGGGCGACTTGAAAATTCGCCGTCGCGACGTAATTCGGATCGGTGTGTGGGAGAAAAACAATTCACAGCAGACATTCTTTACAGATCGTTTCCCGCGGGTGACACGAGATTATCGTTCTGTTATTGCACGTGGTAAATTATACATGGTAGAGAAATAATGAATAACAACATTATAGCAAGAACATTCCGCCCGTTAATTAGACTTTTTTAATCCGGTAAAATAATGAGTAATTACCAGGTGTAAAAAACCGTTTAAGATATACCGAAATGCTGGAAATCTGCGAAGGAGAATATCATCGCCTACCTTCGGAAAAGAGACGTATCGGTGAATTTTGCGGTGTAGGTCTTCGATAATTAATCGGCGGACTGTAATTATTTTTAAATACATACATATAAATTACATATGAATTCGCGCGATTAGCGACCGATTTCGGTAGATCGCCCCGATCGAATTCAGTTCATTTTTCTCAGATGATTCATTTTCAACTTTATATAAGGATATACGTATATGTATATGAAAATATCGTTTTTATAGTTATCAGTTAGTACGTTCATTATTCGACCGATACATACAAGGTGGAAACATTCATTTCAGTGTCGCTACCATTGACGCGTGTGACGAACGTATTGCCTAGAAAACGGGAGAACGATTCTCTTCGGAGTTTTCTAACAGATTTAATAAAATGTGGCAGCTCTACAAATATTACCGCTTGTTCTTAGATCGGATTTTATTCGTTTGCTGTTGTAATCCGTTCGGTTAATGGATCTCGTAGTACTGGCTTAACCGAACGTGTAGCAGCCCGGGTTAATCGAACGCGTTTTGACTACAGCACAATGAAACCGGCCACGATGAAAATTATTTTTGTTTCATTACCGTTCAACCGAATCTAACAAATTTCGACTAGAAGTTAGCAGTAATTATACTAATTATCGGAGTTCCCAAAGCAAAATTGATTTCGAATTTTGCACTACGAAAAATGTGATTTTTCAGAAATTTTCAAAACTCACAAAGGTTGAAAATACTAAGTATCGATTACATAAAGCAA
The DNA here is from genome assembly GCA_039619475.1 of Icerya purchasi. Classification (NCBI taxonomy): domain Eukaryota; kingdom Metazoa; phylum Arthropoda; class Insecta; order Hemiptera; family Monophlebidae; genus Icerya; species Icerya purchasi. Next base: position 273,644,329 of record CM077116.1, read on the forward strand.
ACAATAATAGAAAATTATCATTTCATTAATGTAATTGTATTTACGTATCAGCTTTTTTTGCTTATATTGTGCAGTCTACGATGCAATAGTATATTTTTTTTGTAAGATTAATAAAAAGTTGAAGAAAAAAAATCAGAATACCTACGGTCATCAAGAGAATACTTTTTACTGTTTCCAAAACAATCAGTATACAATTAAAGACGAATTCAAATTTGGAATGGAAGATGGTTTTAAATCGGTAAAGTCGCACTACTGTTCAATGTAAAACATTTGAAAAGCTCTAACTTTAAATTAATTTTCAATAAAGTAAAAGTATTTCATTTAAATTTAAAAAAAAAATAAATAAAATAAAATATCGCTGTCAAACGATAGATTTTTAACAAAAAAATTTTAAACATTAATAAAAATTGTTTTGTATTGGACTTTGTTTATTTTAAGCTGTGTTACAAATAACGGGATTATTCGTGTATAATATTTCTCTTTTCGTAATAAGATTAATTTTACCGCCGTAATAAAAAAAAAAAAAACCATTAAATTGCCAACTGATGGCGGTGTAATCGTGCAGTCAAAATGTTTCCGTTCAATTACCATTGTGCTGTAAACTCATACTAAGAATCGGGCTACATTCGATTAAATGTAATGCTGTTATTAATTGTGGGCGAGACGGACCCCCCTTTTTTTTTTTCTTCTGTTAAAATATTTGTGGACAAGTTTCAAAGGATGTTTGCTTTTCGGTAATAGGTACGGGTCTAGATCCAAAAAATAAGAATAACTATATCAGAGTTCTAAAGCGTGTATAAAAATAAATCTGTAGAAAACTCATTTAGATATATTCGAGAATTCGGTTAAATTTTTTTTTTTTTAAAACATTTACTTCTATATTTTTTGTGATTTCATCTAAAAAAAAACTTTGTCGTACATTGTTATAGCTTCCACCTTCTTTTTTTTTTCCCTCCTTCAACGTCCCGAAATAATTTCTCTAATTGTATACAATTAAAGCCTATCATACATAATAGTCGATTAAAATAAGAAAAAGCAAATAATTTTTACAATTTTTAAAACTAATTTCAATTTAAAGCTGGGGGGGGTTGGGGTAGCCTTGTCTCAAGACAAAATTACTCGTCAATCACAAATTTCGCGAGTATCTCATCGGGCGACTGTTTTCATCCGTATTCGGATGTGACATATCGGGTTTAGACAGCGTATTTGGACGTACTGGTTAGTTATTTTCAAAAGTTTACAGAGTGATTATAACAACTAATGGAAAATATTTTAAATAAATATAAAATATAAAACGTTGGCACAAATATCCTTCCTTCGGCTAAAATACCGCCATTTAGCGGTATTCGGACTGTGTATATATTGAGCTTATTTTTAATTATCAGTTCTACCCCTCCACTCTTTTTTTCCCTTTTTTTTTTTTTTTTGGTTTTACCAACAAAAAGTATATTAAGGAGTTATAAATACTTTCAACATTTTTTTTTTTTTTTTTTTTTTTTTTTTAGTGAAAAAATGATATTCAAAAACTTCTTATTTTCCGGAATGTTTGTAAACGCTCTGAAACGTTTGAAAAGACCACCCTGCAACACTTAGCATTTTGAGTGCATTTTTCTGTTGGTAGTTTTTGCGCCGATACAAATCAGTTGTATTTCTTCGAAATCTATACAGATGCCGTTAATAAATCTTATCAAAGTCATAAAAGGTCCTAAAACGCCACGATAATAACTGTTCGACTGACGCTCTACACGCATGCAGAGACAGTTCTGCGTGTTGCTACTCTGATCTGCTGTACGTTAATGTTTTTTTTAAGTAGTTTTTTATATCGAAAATGAGTGAGAAATTTTATGCTGATAAAAAAGGGAAAAATAAGTCATCATCAGCCCGTGCTATTCGGTGCAGAATTTTCAACAGAAAGCTGCCCAACCGGCGCACATCTTTGAGCGTGACATTGAGAATGTTTCGAGCTTCGTAAAAAAACAAAATTAAAACTGCGCACATCTGAAGATGATACTAAAATTGATGCTACTACATTAGTCCACCGAATCTCGTGAATTTTATTTCCGGTTTTTACCACCATGCTATCGCTGTATGTAATGTTACTTTTTTTTCGTAGTTAATGCAAACGCGGCCTTAGACTTGAGCTTTTTGTAACGTGTGAAAAATGTAGAAGTACTTCTATTGACGCAGTAGCTCTCCTATCATTAATATACTTACGATATAAAGAGACGCTTAACTTTTGCTATCAGGTTAATCGGTAATTAATGGAATAAATAAATTCTGTACGTTCGTGTGTCTCCCGAAACCAGTAAAATGTCCCCCCCCCCCCCCGTAGGTGCAGATTCTTGGTGAACTTGGAAAAAAGCAAAACTCTAGCACATTCTAGAAATGTAGTATACTCTCATAAGTTAGCTATGCCAATGGCATATTTGACGCTGTTCAAAAGATTTATGATGATCGAAACGAGAGAAAATCTTTTCTTCAGAGTTGCCTCGGAGGATTCGCACAAAATTCAAATGAAAGTTGGAATGCCGTCATTTGAACAACGATATCCAGCGGCAAAAGCGTGGTTGATATTACAACTAACATCGCTGTGATATTACGTACAATGACGGTTTTCGAAGACTGCTAGATGTTACGAGCACATTTCAACTAAAACTTGATACAGAATTGTACCATTTTACGTCGTGGCAGTTGATCGACGTCCAATTAAAGCCGTCATCCGCTCAGCATCGAAACATCAGCAAAGCGATCGGGAAGACCTTACGTCGCTCGGGAAGCAGGCTGAAGTGCAAAATGCATGTTTGGAAGGGCAGTTATGTGGTGCTGGGATAGCAAAGGTTAAAGGAAGTGGCGAGCCTATATTATATTCCGGATATTTCATACGCTGAAACTACGAGTATATTTTTCAAATTGGCCTGCGGCATGATCAATTTTTATCCGATTGACTTGAAATTTTTACTGCAACTTCTTAAATAGATTATCTATCGAAGTACGCGCGATTTTTATGATTGCTAAATAATTACATTTACAATAAACCATTTAAGGTCGTTTTTTACCGAAAAAAATAAGTTAAAATGGATGTTAATTTGTGAATTTAAAAAAAAAAACAAAAAAAACGAATATCTTGTGTAAAGAAAAACTATGTATAATGTAGATTAAGAAGAAAAACAAAATTTCCTCTAGGTCGTGTACGGAGACTGCTACCTTGCATTCGCCGTTTTCCCCGTCGAAAAAAAGCATTCGTTCCAATTACCCCTAGTGTGCCACGACGCAATAGTATACCTTAAATGTAAATAGAAAATATTTTTTTACACCTTAATATTATTTTGATTTATTGTTTAGTAATGGCGAAAAAAATTCACAAAAATTTCTTAATTTTTCAATATGGCTCTTAAGCCAGAAATATGAATTTCAGAAGACTTTTTTATTCAATGTTTTCTAGCTCCGTTTGCAATTATTTTCGTTTATTTAGTAATCAATAAGAATTTTCGGCAACACCTGGTGTACATGTTTAAGCGATGGTAAGACTGTACTCGGAGCACGTCTATCTGCCGAGGAGAATAAAGACGGTGACTACTGCATTCCGTTAAATTATCTCTCATCACGCTCGAAGAATGCATAAAAGTGTAAGCGTGATGGAAGCGAAAATTGTTGTCAGTCATAATAAATAAGAGAGGCGCCTACTTAAACGACACGCGTATGGAATATTTGCAAAGAACATGTCTGCATTTAGGATTGCTTTTCCGATCTTGTATTTCCTTTTCGCTCTCGCTAATCTGTTTGGGCCCATATCTGCTGCAGCTCCTAGCCACATTTGGAAATAAACGACTGCTGCTTTGTCCTATTTATTTTTTTTTAAATAAGGCTCAAGTCACGTCGCCCCGTGTCAAAAAGTCCATCTCAGATTCCGGTGTCAGATTTATGCCTCGTATTTTCGCGTAACTTTTTATCCATCACACCTAATCTTTCTCCTGCTTTCCCTTATCGTTCTTCTTATTTCTCGCCTACGCTACTTTGTATTACTTTTCTCGTTTTCGTTTTTCTCTTGTTTCCTCGTCAGATTGCCCTCATCTCCTAAATGATGTAATGCTGATCACATCTAAATGCTGTTCGCCATCTATCGAGCGTTTTGTGCCACATATCGAACTTCAAACTCTTCCGAATATGACCATTTCGTTGCTTTTATTCTGTCTTACTTTTACATACTGTAGCCACAATCTGGCACCGAATTAAAATTTAATTCCCTTCTTTATGTTTCCGGGTCATTGTCAACTCGCGCGAAATAAAACATTAATTGTATTTAATAAATTTCATCAAAAATACGTATTAAAAAAGAAACATTGTGTTGCCTTTTTGTAAAGGTCACAGACATTTTGGACGATCGTAATTTTGAAATATTAAAAACATAAAATATTCGAAAAACCGGTTTTTCACCGGGGTTGGTCTTGCCAAAAGTGTGTGAGAACTTTTTTTTTTTTTTTTTTTTTTTTTTTTTATTATTATTATAAAATTGTATCGCCATTTCAAACTGCCGAAGCTTGCATATATGGGTTTTCAATATCTCCGTCGTCAATAACGGCCAGTGTGGTTGATTTTTCTTATCGTTCTCTACTACACAATCCAAAATGCGAACTAAACATCAGATGCAAGCGGAGTAAATCGAAATTTTTTTTAGAATTTTCCTCTTAAAATTCAATTTCATGTTATTTAAGAGAAGCGACATTTTCACTTTCTTCTTCTTCTTCTTCTTCTTCTTCCTTGATTAACGTGCCATGTACTGCCGCCTAGGCCAGAGGCACTGATAAGTCAGATGGTATGGAATAAGTTAGTAATTTTGAGGAAAAGGAGGAGATGTTCCACTTTGTCGTGATGATCAGATAAGATTTTGGAAAGGTTAGACGACCGGGGAGAGTTTGTGTTCGGCATGTATTGTAAGTAGGACAGTTGATGAGTAAGTGTTGGACTGTGATGGGAGAATTGCAATTGGAACATAGTGGGATGGGTTGTCTGGACAGGAGGTGACTGTGCGTGATTTTGGTGTGGCCTAGACGGAGTCTTGTGACAACTATTTCGTTCCTTCGATTTGTTGATAGTGAAGTTTTCCATGGATGAATGGTGTCACGAATTGAGCGAAGCTTGTTCGAGTTTTGGGGTGCTGGTCCATTGTTCTTGCCATATTTGTAGTGATTTCCGTGCAATATAAGCTTTGAGGTCCATCGGTGGTAGTTCGATATTTGGAACTGGAAAGAATAATGAGCCATCTTTCGCCGCAGTATCCCCGCAAGTGAATTTCCGTTGATTCCAACGTAATTCCGTGAAAAAATAGAATTTTTATACTCATATTTTTTCTTTTTTAATTTTCGAAAACCATCAATTTCAGAAAAACATCGTTAAATTCTATATAAGGCCGCGGTTACCGTTCACGAGAATAAGCGGGTGGAAGCCGGTAGAAGCGAGTAGAAGCGAATGACTCGCGCGCGAATAATGTGGTTACCGTTCATGCGAATAGCGAATAATCGGATTTTCCGTTGTTTAGCCTACTTCACTTTTAACCATCAGTCTCGGTTTGTGCGTTAAGATAAATCAACGATGTCTCAATTAATTCTGTTTTTCGGGAAAACAGTTATCATTTCAAATAAAAATCTTATAGACAGTTAAAAATAATCGAATAATGTAATTTTTTGAAAAGCGAATTCCATACAAACATCTGTTGTTGGACGAAACAAAATTTTTCGAGTATTACAGAATGTTCGCATTTAAATGGAAAAAAACAAAATTATGAAAACCACTAACGACGAATTGAAAGTAATTTGTTCAGCTGAAAGACTTCCTATTACATTAAGGTAAGTACAAATTACAAATAAAAATCTTCATTTAGAAGTATAGTATATACCTCTACATGCATCAACATTTAAAATTACAGAAAGATATACCATTTAGATACAGGGTTAAATTATTTAAAAACTCGTCTCTGGTTGATCCGACACTCATTTAAACCACGAAGGTGTTGATGACTGACTATATTTCAAATTCTGTATCCGGTGCAGTTGAGATCGAAATTAGCCTACTGTTCATGCATGTGTACTGCGAAGAAATGGCGGAAAAATGATTAGGCGAATAAGCGAATGAATTGAACCACTTTTCAATTCATTCGTCATTCACTTGTACTTGCTTGTAGTCTCGCGAGTAAAATTCATGTAACGGTAACCACTGCCGTTACTTTCAATGTAACTTAGACATTCGCATGTACTCGCTTATTCGCTACTATTCGCGTCTGTTCGCGTGAAACCACGGCCTAAGGAAATACAATTTTTCCGTTTCTAGTCTTTAAATGAACACGTGAGTTTTCATCACCAGATAAACCTTTAAAAGTGAAATTCAAAATATAAAATAAAATTACGATAAAAAAAAAATTATATAAACCTCCCTTTGGGCCTAAATACAGCAAAAAAAAAAAAGAAAAAGGATTAAGCAAAAGCCCGAGTAAAAAAGTTGAGGAAAACACAGAAGAACCGCTTTATAGGAAAACTATAGCCGAGTTTACAACTTTATATTTAGACCCTCAGGGCGCCGAAAGTTTCGAAAAAAATATTTTTTTTTCTTCTGTCATCTGATATATTGATAGAAAGATCGCGGCTATTTTCCGAGAACAAACCTGTATGTAATTTCCTCGACGAAACTTTCAAAGTTTGTGAAAAGTTCAAAAAATGACGTGTAGCTTTGGGTATTATGGCTAAAAATTTATGCGCATCCCCGTTTATTCTCCGAAATTCGGAATATCCGGGTTTCTAACTTTAAAATCAGCCGCTCTGGACGCTGAAAGCTCGAAATTTTTAAAAACTATTTTTTTTTTTTTTTTTTTTTGATCGATGGAAAGATCACTTTAATGAAATCGCATTTAATTTCCTTAACGAAACGTTCGATGTTGGCGAATAGTTCAAAAAGGCGCGAAAAACGATCTATCTCTCCTTCTTTTGGGGAGCAAAAAATCAGATTTCTTTCGTTTGAATTTAGTACTATGTAAGTGTGTAAATTATAGTGTCTTACATACGGAATCCTCAGCGCATGAAACATCCTGCTGGATTGAACTTGTTTTTATTCTCGAAATAAAAGTTTTTAATAGCCGTCGGATTTTTCAGCGGGCAAAATGACGCTTCAAAAAAAGGGAAAAAAGAATTTAAGTTTTTTTTTTTTATTACCTGTATAATAATGCATATTCTTTCAAAGTTGACGTGAGATTTTCAATTCCCCACCCACAATTATTAGTTCACGTAATTAACGAATGTCGCTAGAGACCGACCCGATAAAATTTTGTAAACTTCACTTTAATAATTTCGCACGTATCATCACAACAAAAGAGGTAAAGAAAATTACGCGGCGCTGCTAAATTAACTTAAAATGGCCGTATTTTACGGGTTGATCCCCCGCGGTATACTGAAATATGGAAGACCATAATTTACTAGTTTTCGTATAATTTTTGCTGCTGGAAACCTGCAAAATTCCGTAATTTACGAACATCAATTGCTATTGCTTACTATTCGAAATTCGTTGTTACGTATTGAAAACGATAAATTTAATGTATAAGTTTTGATTATGATAATAAAATCACAAAATTATTTTTTACGGATCAAGTTATCCCCGAAACTCCGATCGACGTTTTAAAAAAAAGTATAGGTAAACACATAAAAAAGCGAAAATGATATTATATACAACTACGACATACTCTGGGACACATTTAAAATGGCTTCGTGATCAGCGAACGTTACACGTACTATGTAACAATTATATGTTATTTTTCGGAAAGCGTTTTTTTCATGTGCATTCGTTTAAAAAGAGTATTTTTCGAATAATCTGATTGTGCCGACTGCAGTAATAAGCTAAAAAGAAAAATTATCCGACGATGCTTAATCGATACAGATGTAACAAAACAAAACATCCGCGGGGGGGGGGGGGCATTTGGTGAAGGCGATTATTGCCGAAAATAATGCGACGACAGTAGCGAAACATTCGACAGTGTCAAAGAGGATGTCACGATTAGTTCTGGTGATCGGAAGTCACTAAGAACGTGTAACTTTTATTAAATTCAAAATGATCGTGTAATTTTCGCTTATTTGTAATATTTTCTCTGCTGCCGGATTTAACGTAATGTGTTTCTTAATGCGGTCAGGTAGACGGGTAAAAGTTATAATTTCGAAACGGCTAAGGCTTCCGTCAACCACACGCGTTTTACGAGGAGCACATTTCGTTCACTTTTATTAACGTCACTTCAGCGAAATGCGTATTTTTCCGTCGGCGGTCGCTGCTAACTTTTGAAAGTTTAGACGCATCATCGGGAGTCGGAAGAGTGCGCTATTTCAATCATTCTCCCGTTTTATACCGCGCAAAACCAGAGATAAATATTGCGACCTAAAAATAAATAAATAAATAAATAAATGAACCGGAAAAACGGACACATTTCCGAATAAAGTTCTAGCGAATTCGACAAGCCGGTAAGCCAGTAAAATCATATTTATCAAAATGGCATACGTGTACGAAAAACAAAAAAACACAAACCTAGCAGTACAGCTGACATTTCGAATGAAGAAATCAAGGTTCTCGCGTGTTCTCGCATCCGAATAACGACAAAATTGCTATCTCTTTAAAACGCTTCTACCTCCACGCCTTTGGAAATTCTTAAATTTTGCTGATGATATTGCTTTATTAATTGAGCACAAAAATTTAGAGAGATCGCGGAAAAATTATTACAACAAGAGGATATAGATAATTTCAGTAAATGATCACATGATAGGAGGTTATGTATAAATATATAAACAAATCTAAATTACTGCACATTCGGAACAATTCTAAACGTAAGATACGCGACCCGCGAATTTTCCTTCATAATAACGATTGCCTTCATGAGCTTCATGTAAATAACAATACCCATTTATGTTTTTGTCCACCGTTAGAGAATTTAAATGACTTTAAATATCTAGGTATATATATATGTATATATTGATAAATCCTTGAACTGGAAAAAACACATTCAAAGTTTAAATTCGAAATTAAGACAGACAATTCCAGCTCTATATAAAATAAAGCAAGTACTTACGTATATACTATAATTCAATAATAATGTCTAGAATTTTATATGGAATTCAAATATATTATGTGAGGCTAAGGAAAGATAAATAAATAAAATAAGTAAAATACAGGAGAGGTGTTTTTTTTTTTGTTTTTTTTTTTTTGAAAATATATATATTTATTAATATTTACACATTTCCTCGTCAAGCTATATTATCGACGAGTTTTCTTACATCTAAATATGCCTACATTATACTACTTATATATACTATACAATTTTATCGCCGCGCAAATATTTTATTACAAACTTATCCTATTTTTACTTATTTCTAACTTAGCTATAACTAATACCTATTATTTATTTTATTTTTTATTATTTTATTTATTTATTTTGTTCCGTCTCTTTCCCTTTCTGTTTTTTCACTTTTGTTTATTACTATTTCCGTACCCTCTTCTCTTATTTCATGCTTATTATTGTTCCTATATTTCCCTCTTTCTTTTAACATTCCCTTTATTTTCTTTTTTTTTCACCCCAATTTTTTCCTCCTCTATTATTTCTTTAGGCATTTTATTTAACAACTGCGTTATAATGTATTTGTCTGTTTGCTGCCCCATCTTTGTTTGAGCGAATCGCAGTTTGTACAAATAGTCTTACTTCGGCCCGTATTCTATTTTTCTTCTTTTCTTCAGTTCTATTTCCTTACCTGTCACATTATGTATTCCCATATCTCTTTATGAATAAATACATTCCCCTAACGCTCAGTACGTCTTCTTTTTGTATCATTTCACTTTTAGTCTCGTATTTGTGATCCGATATTAATTTCAAGCATTTTATTTGCAGTTTACTTATTTTCCCCACGTATGTTTTCCTAGCCGTTCCCCATTCTTGAATATATCTGATTGTCGATTCCACTAGCGCATGATACACCATTTTTAACGTTTTATTTGTTGCATATTTCTTTAAAGTGTCTAGTGCTGGTAATGTTGCCCTAATTTTCTTTGCAATGTATACCGTATGTCCGCCCCACCTTAAGTGTTGGTCTACTACTACACCCAAATATTTATATTGGGTCACTACTTCTATCTTCCGGCAATTTATCTTCTCACATTCATTTCTTTCTTCCCACTCATGTACACATTCGTGAGAGTGCATTATTAAATTTGGACAGTATTCATCATACCTATCCTTTTGCCCACTGAAAATAAATCGACTTTTGATCAATTATGTGTGGAAGGAAAATGATGAAATGTTCCCCAATATGTGTACTATTACTATTATAGATTACTTGAATTTAATGTCAGTAATATATAAAATTACCATCCAGGGAAAAAATCCGATTAACAGGAAACCAAAGTGATACGTATTACATCTCAAGGGCGTCGCCAGCCGATGAGCCGGGGACACACGAATTGCGCACCAAGCACTAACACAGTGACAAGTCACACACGAATTGCGCACCAAGCACTAACCCAGTGACAAGTCACACACGAATTCCGCACCAGACCCGATATAGCCCACCCGCTGACAACACGAATTCCGCACCAGACCCGATATAGCCCACCCGCTGACAACTCGAATTGCGCACCGCCTTTAAAAAAACGTACTCTGATTTTATAAAATCGATGAAGGACTTAAAAAATGAGTAAAAGTCAATCTTTCAGTGACTTCCAAAATGTGTTATCGTAATGAAACGTGTTTACTATTTGGAATAATAACCGAACTACATTTCAGTCGATTAAAAAAGCCTTTAACGTTTGCGAAAAATAGGCTACTATCCCGTTAGCAGTACGATTGTTATTCGAAATATTTTTAACAACCTCTAAGGAACGTACTCATATTTAAAGAAATGTTGCATAAAATAGAATAATTTTTGCACGAATATTATTATATAAAATAACGTAAATTACGATAATATTTCTAACTGAATCAGTAGAATTTTCAGCGCACGGCATATTATGTTTCATGAAGCTTCTATTTCACATTAATACAAAATACTTTCATATCAACTGATTAATGTACATAAAATATAAATGTGACCCATGTAAAATTTTCGAGTTTGACAAATTAAATATGTTGTTATAATATACGAGTTACTTACGAGTTTGAGGGAACCGAGTTTCGGGAAAGTTTCAGTTCAGATTTGATTTTATCCATTAATCAGTGTTCAATTTCATAATTGTCATTTGAATTAAAACCAAATTTGTTAAAAATCGTAATTTTTTCATTTAGTGTACCATCAAACAATACATAGTATTGTACTTAAATTTTAAATGACAACGCAAAAATTTACCATTAAAATAAAATCCGATTTAAAACAATTTAATGATAAAACTTACAATGATAATAATTACGCAAATAAATAGTGTCAGTACTACTACCATTTTTCTTTAAATGTTAGTTGGATTTAACAAGATAATTTTCCTTCATCAAGTTTTTATAATTCGCAGTTTATTGTAAATTAAATAGTTTCTACTCTAGATAATAGATATTTTTGCGCACATTTGGTTGCTATTAATGTATTTTGTTAGATAAATGATAAAGAAGCAGAAGTCTAAACTCAAATTTAGGTTATCAGAATAAAAAAGTAATTCTTAGAAGCAACACTGAAATATGATTTCATTACTTCCGTGTAATGTTTTCCATTAATACAGAACATGCCCGGGAAAAAACATTTTTTTTTGAACTTTTAAGTTTCCAGCACCGTCCGGTAATTTAAATTTAAAGCTAAAATAACTTTTAAATTTTTCTTTCCAAAGTATCCGTTTATACATATATTTTCGAAAACTACATTCGTTTGCCGTTTTTAGATGCAAATGGGGTTTAAATTAAGTGCTTATTGGAAATGTTTATTGCGATGCAAAGTTTTTGTTGTTTATTGTATATTTTAAATTTCAAGAATAATATCGGTTGGTGATTCATGCATTTTGAAGTAATTTTTAGATAATTTTAAATTTGTCATATTACATATTCTTAACTCGTTGAGCGACTTTTAGCGCTCAGAGGTCAGAACAGTTGTTCAAACGTTAGCATTTTCTGAAAGAGCATTTAATGCTATTTTTGTATATAGCTTTACATTTTAACGTGTAAGCGTCATAATTTTTCCTCATAAAAAAACATCAAAAATTATCATCCGGCTTATAATAAGTACATAACAGTAATTCGACACTGTTTAAATTATTGCTCTATTTTTAATCATAGAAATAAAATGATGTTTCAAAATTGTTATTTTACAGGCGCTTTGTAGAATTCAAACTGTTCAAGAAATATTTATCCCCATGATAAAACTGTTAACACTGATAATTTCTTAACATTAATGGTAACACGAAATTAACATTAACGTATATATGAAAGTGAAATATTTTATTAAAAATAATAACTTCCAAATAAGGAAAAATTTTAGCTGCCGCTATGTCAAGAGGTAGTATACACGTGTAATCATAAATATAATTCTTTTGAAACTAGAAAGATAAAAGAACACAAATGTAGACAATTAGGAGTAAGCTAAATTACTGAAAGTTGAGCTAACTGGTAAATTGCAAAAGCCGGAATCAATTTTTAATGATTAAAACATAAATATATCACAGTTATTTATCGGAACTACTTGTTTTAAAAACAAAAGTGGAATTAGAAGTTTAAACAATTACGTATATTTAAAATTAATCTGGCGTATTCTCAAATATTTTTTAATAAACCGTTATACAGGAATGATTTTTAATACATAGACAGGTGTAGAGTATTTTTCATTAGTAGATTAAAAATTAATTGTCAAAAATACGATACGTAAAAATATTGAAAGTTATCGAACATTAAAAATATAGTACGATCAAGCGCCATCAGTTTTGGAAACCCTTAGTCCAGTGAACAGCGATTATGGTCCGAGCGTCGTTTTCGTTTGTTTTTTTATATTTCATACCTGCAAACTTCCGGTGCGCAATTCGTGTGTGCAGATTACAGACCTTTTTTTAACCTTCGACTCAGGTAAATAACGGTGCCCAATTCGAGTGTGGCTGATGAGCCTGGGGGGGGGGGCAAGATGATAGAAAGAGGATATGAGTTATAGGAAAAATAAAATTTATAAGTTGTAAAGGTTTAATATTTTATTAAACGAGAATAAAATCTTAATTAAAACATCATTTTCGTGGATTTCTGGCAAATTGCTCATGATTACGCGCCTATGAATACTCATCATGGCTGGTTGATTAAAAAGTTTCAAGGCTCCATAGAGGTCAGCTGCCCCCCCCCCCGCCTCCCGCTCGCAACGCTCATGTTACATCTATCCCCGCGGGGTAAATCTACGAATTGACAACACTGATAACTCAGTTTTAATTAATTTAAATAAGTACAATCCCTAATCATATACTAGAGGGGAAAAAAATTTTTGTGTGGACAAAGAAGGTGCAAAAATGGTTTGACGGAATAGTGCAATGACTGAAGATCAAGTTCCACGTCCTTTATCTCGCTACTCTTTAATCGTACTTTTCTGTTTACGGTTTTGTCAGTGTTTGACACTTTATCGTGTCCTTCCTGGATTTTAGGCTCTCACAGATCATGTTTTATTTCGATTCTAAATATTAAGCTGTCTCTGCATATATTGGTATTCAAATGTGTATTACGCGGCATTGTTGTTCTATTGACATACGTATATATGCTATTACTTTAATATGCATAATACTAGGTTTATTATTATTGTTAGTTATGAAATAAGTTAAGTTAGTTGTAATTTTTGTATTATATATCTATTATAATAAACGTCGATAAGAGTGGTGGGCACTCACACAACGGGCATATTTGAGACCCACAACTTATTTCTTAAAATCATAAAAAAAAATAAAAAAATAAAAATAAGCGACACCGATTTTCCGCTATCATTCATGCAAATTAAGGCCAATGTCGAAACAACTGTCACTTGTGGCTTTATTAATATATATATATAATTCTGCCATTTATACTAATTCATTAGCATCGTCGGATTTAACGGTAAAGTATTTATTTGTGTCTATTTGCTTTTCAAATTCCAAACTAAGCGAATGACATCTTTTTGTAACAAGCCGTGGAACGGAGTTCTGCTCCAGCGCGTAACATCGCGATGCCTAATAGTTTAACATTTTGGTGTATGAAACAATCTACCTCTTTTACAACTCGACATGCGTAGCATAATAATGTTACTTCTTTCCTTCTAAATCCGATAACAATTAAAAGAAAATACCAAATCTGTTTTCTTTAACATATAAAGTCTGTTCAAGAAGAAGCCGAATTTTCGTGTCATCTTCTATCGAACTTACGATATCACTTAAGGATCATTCTTCAACGGCGCTACCTACTGGCCATTATTTGTCCTATTCCCCCTCGTTAGTCAGTGTAGAAGAGCAAAAAGGTACAGCTAATGCCCGACGAACACCGAAAATGAAAGATCTTACGCTTATAATTTTGAAATCCTCGCCGAAACACAGTCTCCGCTTCATCAAGGCGAATTCACAGCGTGATGTTTCTCAGTCGGATCAATCGAAGTCAGAACGGTCTTCCTTATTTACAAACCAATTGAATACAAACGATGAAAACAACATCATTCGATCCAGTAATTGCTGCGAGTAGCCTCTCGTTTGATCGTGTGAGAGATGACTAAAGAAGCCGCGATCAGTTCTTCGTCCGATGAAATTTAGACCGATAATCACGGCACGCTGCGTCACACTGCTAACCGAAAAAAAGATGCGCGCGCCAAGATCATCATAGTAGAGCAGCTCAGCTTGCGCCGCGAACAGTTTGCATTATGGAACCGGAATTTTCGGCTGCGATGGGGAAGTTATCGGAACTGGTACGATTAATGTTACCCCGAAAAAAGCGATCCGACCCGAAGTTGATGTTGTTTCTTCGATTACGGACGACTAATTCATTACGAATTTGCGGCACGCCTATGATCAAATTTTGATGCACTAAGAGAAGATACCTCGAAAGAGACCAGAATAAATTGTTGCTGCAAAGTCTTTGATTTATTAGCTCGCTCTATTTTTATTTATTTATTTTTTTTTGTTTTCCATTTCCATAACTGAGAACAAGCTTGAAAAGACGTCACAGATTTAGATGAAAAATCAACGGAATTGCCGCATCGGAAAACGGGTAGACCACGAGACGGAATCCAGCGGTGGCAGAAAGTATCGGCACATTACGAACCAAGGAGAGAGTATTTTGAAGGAAACAGGCAAACAAGCGTACAGTTGTAAATATGACAATTAAGCAAAAAATTCAGTATGCACCGATAAAAATGGCAATCCTTTCGAAAAGTTCGTTTTCTAGCAAATGTATATACAACTGCGTATATGTGTTAACTGCTATTTTAATAACATCACTTCTCTGTGCATACCGATTCAAGATTTCCTAATATTCTGTTGGACCCAGGTTTTGACTATCAGCTTTCCCTTATCGATTACTACCGGCTGCTTAGCTAGACTACGCCATTTCTTCATATCTGGTAGCGCCGGGTAAGTTCGTTGTTTCTTCGGATACCGGGATTCGGAACTGAATCGCAGGTTCCCGGATAAGTATCCCCATATCTGGGAACCTAATATAGATCATCCGATGTTTACATACACGGTGTACACTCAACATTGGCACTAATTTGCACTGGCAGAAGACGCAGTGTACTATTATACCAGTGTGTGCGTGTGTGTGTGTGTTAGGTTAGATTGCGTGTGTTAGAAGGAGAGAAAGAAATCGCAAAATAACTAATGTAGGAGTATAATCATAGAGAGAGAGAGAGAGAGAGAGAGAGAGAGAGTCGTGTTTACAGAAAAAACGAACGATAGAGAACACGTTTCTTTCTAATTCCAGTGTTGTCACCATTTTTCACTTTTCTAGCTGAGATCTACTACATATCTGCTCAGTTTTTCATTCCGTATGAAATGCAGAAGAGGACAGACACGGTCTTCTCTGTTCGAGGACTTTAGCTTCTATAGCGGACCCAGTGTGAACCGGTATAACATTCATTCGGAATTGTAATCGGAGTTACAATTTAGCTGTGAAATACGAATATACTATCCTTCCGGACTTACACATCACTCATTTATGCATATCTATTTTTTTTATTTTTTTTTATTTTTTATTTTTTATTTTTTTGGGCGTCGAAAATTCAAGTTCATGGCTTCTAGACAAATAGAAAAATCAAATTCTGCACAGATAAAGGCGCGCTGAAGTTTATTATGTAGCGCGTTTCCCATTCAAGTATAACAGATAATTGTGTTCCTTCCTGTCGAACCGAATGGTCATTATACTTGAGGAAAAAAAGGATAGAGATTAGTTGGAAAAAAACAATTTTTTCAGCAATCAGTATGCTTGATATCCTTTCAGATATTTGATTCTTTCATTTTTTTTCTTTTTGTTTTTCGTTTTTACCGCTTTCGATGAATACCGGTTAGTTCTTTTTGTTTGTTTTCTCTTTTTTATTTCTTTTCTAACACCCTTTCTAGTTTACTATACTGTTCGGTGACGGACCGAGTGGATGAGCTTGAAAATGACTGCTCGAAGGACACGCATAACCTGCTATCAAACTCCAGCACCACTTTGGATTTCGGCTGAGGTTTACTCTTTAGAGCTGCGTCGCTTACTTTGTAGTGCCACGACTAAAATGACATCATCAGTCTCTGTTAGGTCTGTTTCACTGTCATGATATTTTATCGTTGTGTAAAATTTATGAACCTATGACGATTAGAAAAAAAGGAAGGCGAGAACAATAAAAAAGCCGACTGAATCGGGGACTGGACATTACCGCGAGAATCAACAGCTGCGACGCCTGGAAACTGCTATTTGCTGCCGCTGCAGCAATAGAGATATCTTTTCAACGGCTTAATTTCAACGAAAATGAAAATATGATGGCGAAAAATGTTCTAGTACAAATGTATCTATAAAATGTAATATGGCACGAATTTTAATTTGGTAAAAATTCCCAACCATTTATGCTCATCTTATTTATAGTAATTTTTTTTTTGTCAACTTTGCAACCTCAAATTTAGATCCTAAAATTATCTCATCTAATTATTCGGTTTACTTTGTGCCGAAAATTCTGAAATTTTTAAAAGTATCTTTGTCAACTATATATGACTCCTGTAGTTGAAATTTTGAATTCGGCTTAACTATATTTGTAACTCGATTTTTACATACATGTTTCCAAAATTTTAACTAATTGAATGAATATATACACAACATGGAAAACAACCATATATATTAAATTTCAATTGACATGCTTTGGAGATTTAATACATATATGTAGTAGTTTTCCATGTTGTGTACATTAATTTTTTCAGACGAAAGAGAAAGAAGCAGAATAAAAATCTCGATGGTGAAATATATGACTGCAAAATTAACGAAGAAGGAAGAAAAATAGAAACATTCCCCCTTTCCGGGGAAACATTGTGCGAGACTATTTTGAGCTTCATTCCCAACATTAACTATTGCAATTATTATTGAATTTCTATGTTCGATACTTTGTCACGTCAAGATTTTTTTTATTCCCCAGTATTTCTGCTCTGCCCTCTCGACCACATCGAAGAAAAGAGAAAGCAACCTTATCAATTATTGTATACACGTGAGAAATTACAAAGAATAGTTCGTGTTCTGATCTTTCTTTGTCCTACATTCGTAATTACGAGGCAAATTATTATTACAAGACACCCAGTCGTTAAAAAATTTTTCTTCTTCATACTATTTGTACTGCTTGAATTTTTATCGGATAACCGTAAGAAGTGTGTGCGCGATTTTTAGATAATGCGTCGATTTGGAAAACATAGTCGTGTTAAAAAAAAAAAAAATGTAAATAAAAAGCAAAGAGGAAAATAACCTTTTTTAATATTCTCCTCAAATTTCCTTTTTTTTTGTGTGTTTATTTTCTCCGTCATTTACTTACTTACTTTTTTTTTGTCCCATTTATTTTTCCTTTTTTACTATAATTCGGATTGATAAATAAGCCCGTAGGCAGAAAATGTATTATTTAAATTTAAAAAAAAGAAAAAAACATGTTTCGTAGTGACGCACTACAAATTCAAGGTGAACTATAACCACAATACTATAGAACGTATTTATGTTTGTGTGCTTATTTATTAATGGGAATTAACGTATAACAGAAATGGATAATTATGTTGATTGTTGTCTCTTGAGTTACATTCGCATAGGTGAGATAGCAATCTAACGAAAAAATAATAAATTTAACTACTCGGCTGTAATGATCAGTTCGTAATTTGCGATAGTAATCAGAATAATGTACGAAACAATACATATAACACACATTCATATATATACATATAAATATATATATATATATCTATATGTATATATATATATATATATATATATATATATATATATATATGTGTGTATATGTATATATAAGGTAGCGTAGCTAGTTAGTGTTTCGTTCGAGTGAACTCGGTTTGAATCGTGTTTTCTCACTTTTAAGATATCGAAAATTATCATCACTTGCGCTGGGTAAATGTCTATAGCAGACAAGCTCATTTATAAAAATTAAAAAAAAGTAATACATGCATGTGTACTTGTATAAAAGAATAGTGTATAACAACAAGCGGGTGGCTGTAGAATAATGATAGAAATACCGTGCGATAACGATCTGTCATGAAGGACAAAAAAGAAGTATTATTTTTTTTTTCTGTTCTGCCGAAATATACGAAACAAAGTTATAAGAACTTGTAATCCCGTGTGAATCATTTGGGTACAAAACGCATTTACCTGTTAGAGCCAGTAATTACGTCAATGTGAAAGAAGGACCGGTTATTTTCTTTTCAGAGACAAAAGTGAAATGTTTTACTAAGAAACTAATATAATTGATTATGTAGTCTTTTTTCTCTCTTTTTTTTCTTTTTCTTTCTTTTTCTTTTTTTTTTCCAGCAAGCCAGCGGTTTTGATCCAAGAATAAAAACAACTACCTAAAAGGTTCAAACGTTATATGATTTTAGAAATGGAAAGTAGTAGGGGAATAATAGTTGGAATTATGGATCATCGAATGTTTTTCTTCACCTGGAAAATCTATTTTTTATTCGAATAAGTAAATACGAACTTTTTCATTGTTGTTGTTAATTTGTATATTGGCGGACGAATTATCAAAGCGATACATAATAACGGTAAGTTTGTTATTGCAGTAGGCATTTATTTATTTATTTTTATTTTTTTCGGTCGTGTCGAAAATAATGGTATAAGCAGGCCCGTCACAAGGGGAGGGGGACAACTGGGACAAATTGCCCCGGGCCTCAGATGAAAAGTGGCCCCAGAAACCTAAAAAGTTAAAATCCCCTTATCCCTACGTTTGTAGTCAGAAACCACTTTCTGACGCAGAATCCAAGTGAACTTTTAAATCAGAATCATATTTACTAATATAAATTTCACCGTTGATGAACCACAATTTTCTAAATTATTCTCAGCTAAGAAAAGTGCAACATCAATAGCTACGTAAAATTTTTCGCCGTGTTTCTTTTTCCTCGCGAATGTTTTGTTCAAGAGCTTTTACCTGATGTAGTTACAAGATTATTCTTTCGATCTTTCTACAAAAGATAATTTTATTAATGTGCTGCTGGGAGTTACTTTCGTGGCCTGGAACTTTTTCGCGCAATTTTCTCCAATTATCCTTATAACCGCTACCTTCCGTAACAAACTTAGATGTACTTTGAATCAACTGAACGGAATAACTAGCGTGGAAAACAGAACAGTCCAGCAATGGAGTAACTCCAAACCAGGATTGACGGGAGTATTTTATTTTTTAATTTTTTTCATTAATATTATTATTTATTTATTTGCAGAAGTACTGGGTTAGCGGGGTTTGAAAAATATTTAATAGTTTTTTTTAATTTTAAGAGGGCCTCAATCATATCTTTGCCCCGGGCCCCCAAGTGTATGCGGCGGGCCCAGGTATAAGAAATCTTAAACCGTAAACGGCTGATATAGAAGCATGATGATTTCCATCTACACGAAAAGTTGAAAGAATAGATTAGAATTTTCGAAACAAAACAGGAAAGCAACCCCCGGATTAGGGAATGGACCAAATACTGTTCAAAGAAAAAAGGGATGCCGTACCAGTGTCTAGTGAAGAAGAAGGTTTTTTGAAATTCTTCTGTCTGAAGAAAATCTTACTACACGTAGTACGGACGAGAATGCGTTATAATTGTAATTGGGATAATCAGCGAAGAACAATTTGGGTTTCGATTGCAAAAATACCGGAAATTTCGAAAACCGTCCGTTTTCTTACGCGTTTATAGATTTCTCGACAGAGTACAGAGCATAACGAGTTAATCATAATCCTGAAGAATATAGGTTGTAGACAATTAATTCCACCGGTAATCAATCTTTACTGAAAAAAAAAAAGAATAGCTTGAGTTATAGCAGATTTCAATCAGACACGACGAGTCTGGGAAGACTGTGTTCTTTCACCTTTACTTTTCAATATCTATTCCGAAGGAGAATATTCATTAAAGCTTTACAGGAGAAATAATAAACACCATTAGATGCACAGGTGACACAGTCCTCGTGATCGAATCATTGCGGGAGGTTCTTCAGATGCTACTAAATAAGGTCACCGAAGTAACGAAGAATGTGACTTTTTTAACAACATATACATAAGCAGGGCAACATTTATGTGAACAAGGAAAGGACTGAGAAATCAAAGTTGGTCTGAACGAGTGAAAGGCTTCCGTATATAAAGAAAAACATGAATCCAGGTGAGGAAATAAAACGCATATAACGGCAAAAATTGGAACGAAGCTATAACATCAAAAATTCTCAGCATCTCCTTGAGACCGAAAATTCGGAGACACGACATTAGTGTCATTACAGTAAAACTTTGATGACCTTGAAAACAGCGATGATGAATAAAATCAAAACACTAGAGACATTAATCCAGGCGCGAGTGAAATTTTTTGTAAGTGTCAGTGTGCAGCGGCGGCATAACGGAACATGCTTCTAAATTAACAGCACGATAGCTGCCCCTCATTTAAATATTTTAAATATCTTGTCTTCATTTACCAGCATCAAAGTAAATTTTATAAAATTACCGGATTAAGATGATTACAAAATTACTTCCGGTAATTTCGGAAGCTGATAATACCTAATAATAAATTTTGCCGTGTACGTAAATTTAATATTAGTGAACGTTTTTAAATGATCGATAAGTCAAGTAAATTCAAAAGACTTCTTTTTAATTGTAAATATGAATAAAACGAATCGGCTAGTAATTTTCAGCAATTATTTGATTTGAAATTACATCGCTGAACGAAATTTCAAATATCATTCGCTACTCCGGTAAGATTTAATTGAAAAAATACATTAAAATTAATTTATTTAAAACGCAACGTCAAAGTTTATAATAAACTTTATTTTTTATCGCGGTAAATTTAATAAAAAGTAAGTATATCGTTCTCTTGGTTGTAATCCCCCGAAGGAATGTGGTGATCATTACACTGCAACATCTTCAATTTTCCCTCATCATTGTATTCGATCAGTAGCCATCCGTTTACATTCGACAATTGACTTTTTTAATAAATTTCTGATATCTGTCCATTTGATGTTTAGTGTGCCTCGTGGGCGCGAGTTCCCTGCACATTCCCATCAATTAATAATCGTAGCATGGAGTGCTCGTTACGCATAGTGTAGCCAAAAAAATAAGGTAATATGCTTAATGAAATATCGCTGGGCACAATCTACGCTTAATGTCGAGTTTGCGCAAAATCTACGCAAGTATATATTTCAAGTGATTTCCGACATCTCTGTGAAAATTGTTATTTACAACGTTTCTTCTTCAAATTTTTCTTGAGATATTTTAGTCTTCCTGATGTAGACTGTGTGTACTAACTGCTCAATATGTTCATTTCTGACCACGTTTTGATGTGGTACATCCACGAGCGCCTCTTTTGTCCGATTTTCCTCCTGCCCATTATTTTTCCTAATAAGATATTCTGCAGTAAGGAGTACCTTGGTCCATGTATCGGATGACCAAAATATTCCAGCTTCCTGCTTTTTTTCTTTATTCATAATCTGTATACAACTTACTGGTTAGTTTCTTCGCTATCCACGGGATTTTCAGAATTCTTCGATATCACCATAGTGTTCAAAAGCTATCAAGCGGTTCAAATTCTTCTTCTTTAGGGTCCAACATTCGTACCTATATAATAGGGTAGGCCACACGTAGTATTTGAGGATTCTAATTTTCAGTTGTAAATTTAGATCGTGCGCTATAAGTGTTTCTCTCATCTTATTGAAGACATTTCTTGCTTGTTCGATTTTACACCTGAGTGTTCGCCGTCGGTGTTACCTTTATTAATAATTTCAGTTCCAAGGTACTTTTGCACGCTCTCCGGCACTCCTCCGGGTGTAGCAATAGCAGTTGGTTTGGTTCTTTCTGTATCGGAGACGACAATGATTTTAGATTTTTTTCTTGCATTCAGTGATATCCCAATGCGCAGCTGATATTTTCTACTCTTTGAACAAGTGTGTCAAGAGATCTTGTAAACTTTCTGCTATGAGTACACTGTATCGTCAGCGTATCGTATATTGTTGATTTTTACTCTTCCAAATAATGTTCGATACTGTAAAATAAAAACAGTCCTTAAATATCTTTGGGTTTATGACCGGAATCATTGTACCCAAGAAAAAATGTTATTTTTTTATATATGTTTTTTATTTATTTATTTATTTATTTTCTTCCTTATATGTATATGTAATTATTTTATAGAATTCGTTTTACGTAATCTAATGAAAACCATTGTAAATGGCTCGATATATTTCTGAGTAAAACTAAAAGAACGATATTTTTTAAAATTTACTCGAATTTATCGGCACATACAAGAAAATCGTTTTGCGTTTTCAATATTTATCACTAGTAATTATTTTATTTTGTGACTTTGTACGCTATTTCATTAAAATTACATTCTTTCCTAAAAAAATTCTTCGGAGACTCAAGTGAAAGTAATAGTTTTACTCTAAAAAGATATTTTCACGTTTTAAGAGCTGCGCCAGCCCCCCCATTTCCTTTACCCACTTGGAACTTTTGTCGCCACTGGTTCAGATTATTATTTTTCTAAAATTTTATTAAAAGGGTCAAGACGCTGCATTTTTAAGTTTTAACCCCTAGGGCGATATGTAAGGAAACAGCTACGAGCGACAAGCAGAGGTCATTAATCGATAGTTCGGAAAGAAGATAAATTACAAAGAGCAGTGTGAATAATGAAAATAAATGATTAAAAACGATGTATGTGGTTCTATTAGAAGGACAGCAGTTGTCATTATATTTAACTTTCGTTTTCATTATGTCGTCTGTGCGTTCGAGTCGAGTAAGCATGTCGCCAGACAAAAGACACCGGCTAATTTCACGCCACTATCGTTGTGCCTAATAATTGTTCAGGGAAAAATAAGTCAGTAATACACTGAATTCATTAACGGCTAGACACTCTTCTGACATATTTATAGGCTTCGCATAAACCTAATAAACGCTGCTAATGTCTGTTGTGAAGTGTTCAAAAATCGTGTAATAATTATTATATTTATCTGAACAATTAACTTCGACAAAATCCATGCGTGCTAATATTTTAAATAAATCGATTTTTTCATTATTTTTTTTTTTTTTTTTTTGTGGTCAACTGAATTCCTAAATACTTAGTTTTGCAACAATTTTAGAACGAAAATTATTTGTATCATCATACAACAGACTGGGATCCCTCCGAGGAATACTTAGACTCAAAATTTGATCTAAAAATCCCATTAAAAAGCCAAACTGGCATCGAGAATGCCGTGGAATATATACAGTGGCGGATCCACGGGGGGGGGGGGATAGGGGACATTTCCCCCCCCAAAGATCAAAAGTCACTATGAAAAAATTTGTTATAACAGAGAAACTTAATTTATATAAAAGATTCGTATAAATGTAACCTATGGATTTAATTATAACTAATATTTAATACTGTTCTCTTCGATCTTTTGCCTTTCTTATTTATTTTTAATTTTTATTTTATAATGTAAATGAAAATAGACCAAAGATAAATATATATATTTTTTGTACTTGCTCACAAAGAAAGAATTCACATCGGATTACTAACAAAAATAAAAAAGAAGTAAAGTTTAGTAAAAATGCTACCTTTCTCACAATTCAAATTCTAAACTACCATTTTAGCTACAGTTTTATAATTTTTTATTTTTTACCTAAGAATAAAATAAAATTTAAATTAAATTGTAATAATTATGTATTTTTAAAACATTTTTTAATTTCTAAAGAGGTCGTTATTTGATTTTCTTTATGAAACAACGTATTTCTCAAATTTACTGCCTACCACAGAAGATATTACGTAATTATATAACTCCCCCCCCCCCCCCAATTTGCTCTGAAAATGTCAAACCATAGGGTTTAAGCTACAAATTAACGCGTCTGAAATCAAGCAAACCAAACAATATTCCACTTTTCACAAAAAATAATGGCGATAAAATCACCAATGTGACAGAGAATCTAAACCACTCCCTGTACTTTCTTTTTCTGTTAGAGCAACAAACAACGGACTCCTCTTGATACTTCCGCACGAAATAGCATTATAAAAATTTTTAAAAATAACAAAGCTGCTGGACCTGACAATATTACAAATAAGACACTAAAATTAATCCAAAAGATCTATCCAAAACTCCTTCCACTCCTATATCTAAAAAAATCATCTCCTTAAGCTATTTCCCTAAAACCTGGCACGAAGCAAATGTAATCCTACTTTATAAATCAAACAAAGATGCAAATCTCATAATCTTCTATCGCCCAATATGTCTTTTAAATACTGTAAGCAAAATTTACGAAAAGCTATTAAAAAAGTAGGATATTTTGCCATCTGAACTCAACAAAGTTTTTAGATAAAAGACAATTTGGATTCAGACAAGGTATGTCCACAGAACATGCTGTGAATTATGCAATCAGAAAGATAGCAGCAGCCTTAAGAAAAAATCGAGCGTTCTTTTCATAGGAGTAGATATCAAAGGAGCCTTTGATAACTGCTGGCATCCTACTTTGTTTGACATTTTAAAATATATTTTGATCAAAGACATACCATTAGTAAGTACAATATACTGCTACCTTAAAAACAGACATGTAACTCTTCAAATAGGTAATCATAGTGCAAACACTGAAACCAATAAAGGCTGCCCACAGGGCAGCGTTTTAGGTCCACTTTTCTGGAATATATTATTCAACTAAGCTCTACCATACGACAAGAACGTTGACCTATGCGCATATGTAGATAACTTACTATTCATAATAACGGACGATACAAAAGTCAATCTCCAAAGAACAGCTAACAAAACGCTTGAGTTACTCGGAGCCCGTCTAAATGAAGTGAAGCTTAATCTTTCAGTTGAAAAACGCTTTGTGCCCTTTTTAACAAACTCTCTGGAACTAAAAAGGAAAAATATTAAAGTTCTTTACAAGGGGATCACTTTAAAAGTAGTCGAACATTTTAAATACCTAGGAGTTGTATTAGACAATAAACTCTCCTTTAAACAACACATAGACACCACCACATCTAAGTTGGACGCTAAATAATATCAATTACTAAAAGTGTGCTGAAATACATGGGGCTTTGATTACAAATATAGACTTGTGTTTTTCCAACACCTAAAAAATAAAACCCTAAAGCAAAAAATCTACTCTACACAACGTAAATACTTAATAAACGCCTGCAGAGCTTATAGAACAATTTCTCATAGCACCCCTGTTGCTCTTACGGGAGTCTTTTCACTAGACCTATAAATTAATTATAGATCAATCATTTTTACTATAAAAAACCATAAAAATCTTGAATATATAAACGATCATGTCTATCAAATAATGAATTTTTTGCTTCCAATAAATCCTCTTCAGAATAATTCTTACATGATAATCCACCATGACTTACATATAAAAATGTCGCTAAAACAACTTAAAAGACACATTAAAAATTATTTCATGTCCATATGGCAAAACTCCTGAGAAAGAGATACAGCAGGTCGGTATACTCACAGGCTAATCCCACAGGCTTACAGTTAACATCTGACTTTTACACTACCCAACTCCTCACTGACCACAGACACTTCGGAGCTTACTTAAAAAAATAATACAAAATTACTGAAGATAACAAATGTGGATGTGGGGAAATTGAAAACGCCAATCATGTAATTTTTCACTGCAGTAAGTATGACGACATCAGACACTTCAATATAGGAAACCTCAATTTGAGCAATTTAACTTTGCCAGCTAAATTTCAAAAATTTGCTTTCTTAGTTTTAAAACCAAAATTTACTGACAAAAATAACATCCTACAGTGATTTACATTACTCAATTGAATAAAAAACATTACACTTAAAATCTGCAAATTAACACATACATATATAATTTTTAATATTAATACCCGGACAAGACAATCTAGTCTAAATGGTAGATCAAACTGAAATCAGTCACACGCGTCTTTCAGAAAAAAAAATAAAAAAAAATAATAAAAATATTATTGTCTTTTAAATAAGTACACGATACATAACCCATCAGATCATGTAGCATTAAGTTTCTCAAGCCGGCTATTGTTTCCTTAATCAGACTAAGACTCGGTCATTCTCTCCTTCCCTCTTCCCGTTTTTCCTTTTCTCTTTCACCCTCTCCCTTTTGTTCTCTCCACTTTACTGATCCTCCCTTTATATACGACCATAACCATATCCTTTTTGAATGTCCTGCTCTTTTTCCCGAGTGCTCTCATCTATACGCGGAACTCTTGGCATTGGATCTTCCTACCCCTTTCAATGCTTCCCTTATCCTTTCCTTCCCATCTCTAGCCGTTATTCCCCTCCTACTCTCCTTTATACTCTCTACCATCGATCGCCTCAGAATCTGAGTTGGTAATCTAAGCTGATGTAGTTGAGCCAATGCTGGCACCGAACCCATTTAAAGAAAAAAAAAAAACAAAAAAAAACAACAAAAAAAACCCGATATAAAAAAAAATTAAAGTTTATTACTTAAGTTTCATTTTAAAAAGGTTCTAGGTCAAGATTAAGCCTAACGGCGGTGCTTGGCTTGGCGCCTTTGTACGCAAAATTCGTATTGTAAAAAAAAGCGCTATTGAAATACAGTTCTTAATCAAAAAAAAATTTCCCCCCCCAAAATGTCTCTCTGGATCCGCCCCTGATATAACTAGGGAGATTCAAACAGCAGCAATTTTGAATACTCCTTCTATTGATATATACTAAAAAAGAAAAAATTATCCTATTTTAGTTCGCCAGCTTGTTTTAGAAAAGAGAATGCTTAGGCGAAAATGGTTTCAGATCCATTAGACAAAAAACAACTTAATAATAAAACCAAAGAACTCAAACAATTATTAGCAGAAATTAAAAATAAAACTTTTAATAATTACTTACTTAAACTTTCGCCATTAGCGGCGGATGATTATTCTTTGTGGAAGTGTACAAAAAACATTAAACAACCAAAATTTGCATTCCTCCGATAAAGCATGGCAACGGGTCTTGGGCGAAAGATCCAAAGCAAAAGGCGAATTTATTTGCCACCTACTTGGCAACAGTTTTTAAGCCGAACTTAACGGCTGCTACGGACAAAGAAGTCGATGACTTTTTAAAAAGTCCTGGCCAGTTATCCTCTCCTATCAAGTCAGCGTCACCTCAAGAAGTGAAAAACATACTTAAAACGACGCTAAAAAGGAGAAAGAGTCCCGGTTTAGATTTAATAAGCGCGGAACTAGTGAATAGACTTCCACGGAAGGCTGTAATGTTGCTGACATTTATATGTAACGCAATACTTCGCCTACATTATTTTTCGGTGCAATGGAAGTTTGCGCAAATTATTATGATTGCGAAATCGGGCAAAAATCCGCATGCTGTTACGTCTTATCGTCCCATTTCCTTGTTGCCTGTTATGTCGAAGGTAATGGAGAAATTGGTATTAAATAGATTGCAGTCATACCTATATAATATAATTGCACAACATCAATTCGGTTTCTTAAAACATCACTCCATGGTAGATCAGCTGTACAGAGTGGTAAGTGTAGTAGAAAAAAGTTTGGAAACAAAAAATGTGTGTACAGCGGCATTTCTCGATGTCCAACAGGCTTTTGATAAAGTTTGGCATAATGGTCTATTATATAAATTAAAAATTCTGTTACCAACTAGGTTTATCTCCTGTTAAGTTCATATCTGCATAACCGATATTTCCAGGTGCGCTATGAACACACATTTTCAGAACTATATCCAGTTCAAGCAGGAGTGCCCCAGGGATCAGTTCTGGGACCCACGAGGATTTGATATATACAGCAGACTTTCCTGTACCTGGAAATGTACAAGTAGCTACATTTGCTGACGACACGGCATTACTTGCGTCACATTCAGATCCGAAGATAGCAAGCGACAATCTTCAGAAGGCTCTTATCAAAGCAGAAAGCTGGTTTAAAAAGTGGAAAGTTCAGATCAACTAAAGTAAATCGGTAAACGTTTATTTCACGAATAGAAAAGTCATAACCTCATCTATCAGGATAAATGGGCTGGAGTCGCCTGTGAGAACAACAGTCAAGTACTTTGGATTATACCTCGATAGTCGCTTAACATGAAAGCAGCACATTCAGACAAAGAAAAGAGAAATAGATATTCGTGTTAAAAAATTGTACTGGCTTCTAGGAAGAAATAGCGATTTAAGTATTGATAATAAACGTCTCATATACACAACTTTGGAATTATGCTAAACCTACAAATCTGAAGATAATACAGACCGCGCAGAATAAAATCCTTGGGCTCGTAACCAAGGCGCCATGGTATGTATCAAATCAAACTTTGCATCAAGATTTAGGGATAGAGTATGTGGAAGATGTTATTAAAACTCATGCCCGAAGACACGCAGAAAGACTTGAAAGACATCCGAATAAACTTGCTGCTGGACCGCTACATACTGCTAATGATAGGAGGCAGCTGAAGCGTAAGAAACTTCATGACCTTATTTAAGGTATAAAGACTATCGGGTAGGTACTATTGGGTACTTCTCTCTTCATGCTAAATATTTCCCTGTTAAGAATATTGCTAAATGGCCTAGATGGCCAGTTTTTAATACAATAACAATTTAAAAAAAAAAAAAAAATATGTTCAGTAAATTGCAGTTAATGTACATCGGGCATTTTTGTGTGTTGTTTATTATTATTTAACTCGAAAAATGCTATAACCCCGTCCCACCCCGCCAAAAAAAGAAAAAAATATATATAAATATATAATAAAATTATAATAGCCGTCTAGTTTGTATTATACGGTTTTCGTGAAATGTGAAAAATCTGTTGCCGATTTCGTGAATTGTACAATTTAACGTACATTTGATTCAATGAAATAAGCTGACCTCGTGTGAAATCTTTACTTATTCATACGTCATCGTTGTTGGATTTTTAGCGATAGGAAGAGCTCAAGGTGTGCAAAGAAAGAAAACTCCGTTGCGCCACATAGAGAGCCGCGGTTGATCATCAATCGGAAATGGGTGTAATGATCGGAGCGAAAGAAATAGATGGAAACAACGAATTAAACAATTTATTAACGAGACACGCGGTTACAAGGACAGCGAGCATTTTTAATAAATAAATAAACGCGGGCGAATGATTCATCTGGTTGCTTAGCGGATGATTCAGTTTTTATTTTTGTTTAGAGTTAACGACATGTTTGAAGGCTGAGATTTGTTGACCTTTCGGAGACCCGGTGTTGCAGATGGCTCATGGCGACAATACGCATACTTCCTACGCGACCAGTGGAGGACAGGTTAGGTGCAATTGAGTGTAGATCGAATTACAGAATAAGAAGAAGAAGAAGAAGAAGAATAAGATTGGAATTAAAATCGGACTCTTACTTAACGAGAGAAAAATGAATTTTTAGCGCGCTTTTGCATAACCCACCCACCGTCCTATAAATTATGCCGGCATGACCGTCTAGCGAGCAAATTCGTGAAATTACGCTCAGAGCAAAGCCTACACTTATCGCGGTTTACACCTCTTTGTTAAACCAAATTAGCTGTCCGATTCAGGTGTAATTCCCCGATTTCGTTCGCGCTGCTAGTGGGCGACTAATTACCTACCTGCACGGTTCACGGTCGGTTCTAGCTCTTCACCGGTTGACCCAGGTAAGAAAACAGTCTGCCGCCGACAAACCACTTCTGCCGAGCAGAGGAACCTGATAAAATTACGCCAACAGGCAAAGTTTCCAGAAGCACTGGGCTAATTTTCTCTTCGGCTTTTTTCCTTATCAATGATAAGCACACGTGATAAGAAAGAGTTCCTGTGCATAACGACCGAATGTGTGCCTGTCGAGTAGTTTTCAGACTCGAAAGCAGAATACTTGCTAAATCGATATCGGTGATTTTTACACTAATCGCCGCTGTTAATATCAGTATTTAATCACGTAGTATATAATGGGAAGCGGTATTCAGTGTAATTTGTAATTTAAAATGTCTACTATAGTCGGCGTCCAAATTATATGATGGGGATCTTCGAAAGTTCTATTTATTGCATTTTGTTTAAATTTTTTACTATACTCTCGTTGAAAACATTTACATTCTTTATAGAGTTGGTAGGATGTTCGTTCACTGGGACAGAAAAGACATATCGGTTTTTCTTCTGATGTTTTAGGATAGTCAGCTGTATTTAGGATCGCTGCATTTGACGCCACATCTAGATGAGAGACTATGAAAAGATTTTATGGGTCCAAAATTTTGAAAGCGCACGCACTGGATGATTAGCTGCCTATTTACTCGCGGTTCTTCAATTGTTACGATTGTATGAAGTAAATGATTTAACTTAAAAATTTCTGAATTTTTAAAAGATTCGTTGAGAGATCTATGAAAAACATTGATAGTGGAGATTTCGTTTTTCTGCTTATTGCGTTAATTGCTAAACGAAAAGAGAAACCTAAATTTTGTAATACCTGTGCGATTTCCTCGCAATTGCTTGTGTTCGATGAAGATTTTTTTTAATTACACGAAAGGTTCTATCTTCTGATAGTTTCGAAATGTAAAATTTGTCATCTTGTCAGTTGGCGATTCACCAGAATAGGCTACGACTAACTTGCAATATGTAGTAGAAAAAATTAGCAAATGGACATGCGATTGCAAAATTAATCTAGAATAATCGATGCACGTTATTTTTACACTTCGTAAAACCTGTCCCATGTACCTTAATCGCCTTATCGAACTCCGCTAAATACCTCGGTATGCATTTAGATTCGAGAGTGAATTAGAAGACTTATGTTAAGATGAAAAAAAGAACAAACTATAAATTAAGACAGATTTATTGGTTGATTAGGCGTTACTCTAAGCTCAATCTGTGTCTAATAAACGTATAATTTATTGTCAAATCATCAGACCGATATGGATGTACGGTATTCAACTCTAGGACTGTGCAAAGACATCCAATCGGTTAATTATTCAGCGCGCTCAAAACAAGTGTCTCCGAAGCGGCACTGGAGCTTTCTAGTACCAACGCAACGAAGGTATACATGCAGATTTAAACATTCGATGGATCAATGAAGTTATACGCTTTATTACAGAAGCGCACGAAAACCGACTTCACAGTCATCCAAATCTGGAGGCCTTAGAACTGCTACTTCCTGATGATGACATATACATATATATATATATATGTGTGTGTGTGTGTATTTTGTGGGTATGTGCATATAGTGTGGGTATTTACACGTGCATATGATTATTTATCTGAGTTATGTGATTGTTCATAGTTTCTACTCTGTTCATGTTACAAATTAGTTAGGTTAAGCTGTAAGACCGTTTCAAAAGTAGTGCTAATTTAAATACTAAAATAAGATTATACTGAAATATACGTGTAAAAAAAAAAAAAAAAATTCATTGAAGGGCCCTAGTCAATGCGCGATAACAAGCTGGCGAGCTTAAGAGTTAGTTGCTGGAGTTAGTAATAATGGGCGAAGGATTTGAGCGTTCGTTGTTTATCACTTGGGTTGATAAACCCGGAGGGTTCGAATTTAACACTGCCCGGTGAAATCCTGGCGCCGAACGAGAAAATGGCGATAAACAGCCGAACTAACAACTACTGTGTAATTTCATTATAGCTCCTACGGATCAGCCGCAAAATTGCACCTGAAAAAAATACAGTCGTTCCAATCAATGAGGATAATGACACCAAAATGTGTGCCATACTACGTTCGTAATTGTATCATCAAGAATGACCTTTCCTTCTCGGTGTCGGCGTTACATAAGCAGCAATATAACAAAATGCATGCTGCATTCAGAGTCATAATTTAAACCCATTGAAAACTACCGAACTTCCTGGCAATCTTGTCAAAAGACTAAAAAAAAAAGCAATGCAGAAATGCGCTTACCACCCTCCACTAATAATGATAGAGATAATAAAACACTAATAATAACAAAATACTCATATAAATCATCAAATAAAATGACAACGTATAACAAGCGGCATAATCTATTGGGATGCACCGTTATTTAGAAAACTTAAAATAGCTAATGAGATTAACTTCGTGATGACCTAAGAGTCGGTGTGCAGAAGAAGAAAAAATACACATACACACACATATATATATATATATATACGGGAGAGTTACAATACTGTAAACGTTAAAAAACCAATATGTAAGACAATAATTATTTACGCCTATGCCGTTCTGACGATGATATCGTCGGTAACCCCGCAGTACGTCGTGATCATGATGAGACTACCATCTGATGAGTGGTTTTCCTCCATATGCTTCTATCCATAGCTTAGCCTGCTGCATTCTGTTAATGTTGCTAATTTTGTACGCATCAAATCCAGGACTTGATCTGTCCATCTTCGTAGTGGCCTTCCTCTACGTCTTTTACCCGGCGGTCTACCTTCTAGTATTTGCTTTTCCATGTTTGTCTGATGATATGTCCGAATTATCGAAAAATTCGTAACCTTATTGTTGACACTAAACGATATTTTTCGCCGATCATCTGCAATACTTTCAGATTAGTTATATTTTCTATTCCGGATATTCTTAAGAGTTTTCGCCAACACCATAATTCAAAACCTTGAATTTTTTTTTCTTCTTCCTTTCGAATAGTGTCCATGTTTCGCAGCCAGATGAAAAAACAGAAAAAAACAGCATTTTTATAATTCGAGTCTTAGTAACCTTCGACAACTGCGAGTCTTTCCATATTTTATGCAGTTGATACACTACCGCGCGACTCATACTTCGCTTAATTTCATTTTTGCAATAACCGTCACTGAATATTAAAGAACCCAAATACACTAATTCATATGTCGTTTTAGTTCTCCTTAAATTAGGGTCTTTATTAAAAACGAAAATTAATCAAGATCTCCTTAACACTATTAACTCTCTATTTCCTTTTCATTTTATTCTTTATACTGACGGATTGAAGGGTCTTCACGGCGTTGGACCATCCTTCCTATATTCTGTTCACAACTACTTTGAAAGTTATAGACTTTCTCCAACTTGCTCTAGTTTCTTTGCAGAGTCGGTTGCGATTTTAAGAGCCATTCTTTACATATCCTTAATACGAGACAATAATAAATTCCTAATTATCTCTGATGCTAAAAGTGTTTTACAAACTATCTCATCTGTTTTTCCTCATCCTTCTTGTGATCCTATCATTCTCCGTATTCGCTCGATTATCCGTAACCTTTTTCAAACTTACCACATTCAGATTG
This sequence comes from Icerya purchasi, assembly GCA_039619475.1. Taxonomy (NCBI): domain Eukaryota; kingdom Metazoa; phylum Arthropoda; class Insecta; order Hemiptera; family Monophlebidae; genus Icerya; species Icerya purchasi. The sequence goes on from CM077116.1 coordinate 273,678,073, forward strand.
AATTCCTTTGGATTCCAGGCCATGTTGGTATAGAAGGAAATGAAAGAGTCGATCAGTTGTCCCGTGGTGCAGCTGTTAATGGACTCCTCATTAATAAGTTCATTGCTAATAATTTACTTGCATTATCTAAAAAATTCCATTACAGGTTTTGATCAGACTCATACCCTTCCTCCTTTTCTAACCAATTTTCTTCTTAAATTTTTCTATTCAGCTGTATCTTCCAGCTAATCCTTGGTTTCATGAATTTCCGTCTTTGTAGCGCTATTTTATTTCCTCTTTATGTCGGTTGCGTTTCGATCATAGTTTGCTTCCTTCGTCTCGATATCGAGTTTCACTTTCAGACTCTTCTTACTGTCCGCTACATCCTCCAAATGATATCCATGAATTTAATTCTAACCACATTCTTTTCGAATGTTCTGTCGTCTGAACGTTTACCCCTTTACTCTCAACTTCTGAGACTTAATATTCCTGCTCCCTATAGTGCTGCATCCGTTCTCTCCTTTCCTTCGTTAACTGTCGTCGCGCCCCTTGTATCCTTCATTGATGTGATATCTGACCGCATACGAATCTAAATAATTAATTTAGCAATACTTTTCTTTCTTGTCGAACATGGGTCAATGCTCTTTGTCAGCGAGCCCAAATGGAAAAAAAAAAACGAAAATTACGCAACCGAAATCAAACGAAATAATTTTCGTTGAAGCCCAATGTGTAAATTTAATAGCCAGTTAAATTTCTTTCGTTTTACACTTAACAGATAATTATTCCGATGTGACTAGTTACAACTTTTGATCATGATGTACTTCGTAAAGGACGTACTGGGAAAAAAAATTTTCAAACCGGTTGTAACACCAAGTTAAAAAAAAATAAATGAATTCTGCAATCAGGCACTCTAATGGGTAACCGTTTTATACTTTCCCGCCTAATGAGTTATTCGTCGTAAAGTACGAATATATTAATTAAACAGTAATTAATTAGCAAAAAAATGGAAGTGCTAAAAAAATCTAAGGAGAAACGTCGGATGTTTTTTTCAATATAGTGGGAGAGAATGATCGTATCGAAAATCTGTGCTTTATAAAATATATTTAATTTGGCGCGTATTTGTTATTTCCACTAATTTAATTTTTCAGTTTCTCGGTGTGTAATACTCGTTTTTATAGGTACGTTGTTGTTGTACAGAATATAATTAATTTACATATTTCGAGTCCGCAGAGTACAACGCATCGTGTATAAAAAAATTCAGTAGTAATTATAAGTTACACGCTAACCGGTTTATTGTGGCCTAATTAGATGTTTGATTTTCTTTTCCAAACGAAAATAAGTTATTTAGGTTTCCTACAGATACCAAACATTTAATACCTAAATTTTTCTTGTTTCTAGAATATTCCATTTAGTATATTCAATCTTAGACTATTTAACAAATAGGATAATGCGCTATATTTAAAGATGTGTCTGATTCGATTACTATCAAAACAAATTACTAAATGTATAATTTTTTCCCAATCGTACGAGTACTAAATTTTGCATTGTACATAAACAAAATTGCTATGATTCCGCCGTTGAATAAAAAATATTTCCAAAAAAAATATATATGTATATGTATATGTATATAAATATAAATATAAATAAAGTATATAAACAAATATACTCATCTACATATAAAATAAGAGTGTTAATGAATATTAATTTTAATTAAAATGCTACAAAATTAATCTTTATTTACATAATTTTGGGCGATGTAAAAACAAATAAAACAACAATTCTTGCGACATTTACTGCAACACAAATGAATTATTGCCATAAGTGCAAATTTTTTTTAATTTCTCATTTGAAAAACAAATTTCGTTTTTCGTCTGAAAATATTTCACGTTTATCTGTAAGTCTAGAGGAAAATGATGCGTAGTTTAGCATCACAGAAAAGTGATGATAATTGACGGTGCCCAAGAGAACGGAATAGTTTAACAGATTCTTTTCTATTAATTTTGCTTCTGCCGAAATTAGTTTTTTTTTCTGCAATAAGATTTTGCTGCAAACCAACATTAGAGATACTAAAAGCACAGCTGAATTTAAAGTTTATTAATCATTTGTTATATTATCGCGTGTGCGTATATATATATACTACATATGTAATTAATAAAAAATTTAAAAAAAACCATTAAATAATTGAAATGTTTAAAAATTGTTATTATATTTATATAGTTATGCATAAAAAATTAAAATAATTAGATAATATAAGTTAATAATTAAAATAAAACATCAAAAATTTTACGTGACATCGGGGGGATTCGAACCCCAAACCTTATAATTTATACAAACAGACATCACTTTTACCACTACAGCACAAAATAATTATTTACAACTTATGTTTTTATAATATATAAATGTAATAAATGACGTGTTTAAATTTTTATTAAATTTAAAATTGATTATTTTACAATTATTTTATTGTTTTTTAATAATTTCTTTGTTTAATATACTTAATTTTGAAATAATTAATCTTCCGAATCATTTACACAAAGTAAATAAACATAATCCAGCATTTATTGCACATTTTTGTCTAAAAAGCGGCTATGTATATTATGCGTTAAATGCGGCTTGTAAAAATTTTAATTTGTCGCGTAAATCAAAAAGTTGTATTTTAATATTTTACACAGTTCATATACTCATGATCGTCTATCGATCTGCAAAATTTCATCAAAATTGGTGGCCCGCAGTTCGTGACCGCTTCTTGTAAGATATTCAAGTTCTTTTACGAAATTTGGATGGTTAATTTTTTTTTTTTTTTTTTTTGAAGTATGTCTCACTAATAAATAATTTTTTTGGTCCTAAACTTACCATTCGATGTTTTTTTCGTGATTTCCTGCAAGGCCTATCACGGCGACGGTGCTAATAAGGGGGCATGGATGACTCCCCTAAAACAGACGAGACAAAATTAGTTTCTCTTCACGCATACGCGTAATAAAATACATATTTTTTCTATTTTATTTTCTTTTTTTTAAATAAGGATGATGTTGAAAATGAGAAAAAAGGTTGGATTTTATTAAGAAACGAAAAAAAATGGGACAAAATCGAATACTATCGCGTTTTTCATTTTTTTTTATATGTAAAAACGCAACATGCATAAAAAAAATCAGCATAAAGTTTTTAAATCACTTTCCCACTTGCACCTAAACACACACATTGATATCTGTTTATAAAACAATTATAGCTATTTTTTTTTTTTTTTGATAATTTTAAATAATTAAAATTAGTTTCCTATAAAGATTAACTTAAATGTTTCATAAATTATTCATTTAGTTCATCAAATAATTTTTCTGCCACACTTAATTCCGTAAATTTAACATTTTTGCTTTTTGAGACCGTAACTAATATCGATTTTAATCGATGAACGAAGATGGCGAATATTTAAAACAGTGGAAAGTATTATCAGAAGTAGTTCTATTAAATGCGGAGAATCAGGTAAAAAAGCAATTAAAGCATAACTGTACCTTTTCAGCGCGTTAATTTCGTTACACCGTATTAAAATAAATAATTTTTCCCGACAGCAGTAAGTAGTGGCTTAGAGCGTTGAAAAGGAGTGGTACTGTTAATAAAGCTTGCTTTTCTAGTTTCGTTATTTAATAAGATCGAGGAGACAACTTTGCGGCACCGGAAACACTAGAGAAACTCGGAGATGCCGATTTGTGCGGATGTGATGAACATGTGGGTTCCGTGCAGCACATTGTTCGACCACCAGTGGGGAGTATTTGAAAGTGACAGCTTGCACTTCGCGATTTAGTTGAAATACGCAACCCACTGCCTGCAAGTACCGAGCTAATTATTTCAGATTCGGGGTATATCGCAGGTGTTTTTAAAAAAGAATAAGTCTATAAAAACGAAGAATAATTTGGATTTTTTTTTTTTAAATTTTTCAATTAATGTCGTTCACTCAGTAAGATCAAATTTTTTTTTTTTTTTGTTTCGACCTCGCATTGAAACATTTGATCGCTAATTAACCCCATTAAATGTTTTTGTATGATTTTTTAATTTGCCCGTCGCCAGGAATTGTGAAATTACCGATATTTGTTAGTTTGCAGCTGTAATTGCGGCTGCCAAATAATATTTCAGATTTTGTATTCTACATCGTAACTCAAGACTTCAGCACAAAATTACTGCAGTTTTGAATTCGACTCCGAAAAGAAATAAATGTAACTATTTCGAGTAATGACTTTATATTAACACATTTTAAAAACTTTATAAAAGCCTTTGACACTATTAGGCATGATATATTGTTAAAAGAATTAGAAGAAATACAAATCCCTGAAAGATATTTAAATTTGTTCAGTTAGGGCCGTTTTTAGACCAAAATTTCGGGTGGAGGGGATTACGAAAATATTTTTATAATTATATATATATATATATATATATATATATATATATATATATATGTGTGTGTGTGTGTGTGTGTGTGTTATCATGAAATATATTTATTTATAAATGGTACACTAAAGCCTTGTAGTCAATTATTGTATATGCAGTATTTGAACACTACAATAAAAACAAATAAAAAATAGTCGTTTCCATAGAATTCATAAAAATTTTAATTTTCTTTTCTTTTGTCAAAAATTGAAAAGAAATAAATTTATTCTAAATTTCGGTCCATTTAATTCAAGCAGTTATTATTTTTCAGACACGTCGGGGGGGGGGGTGTTTGAACCCGGAAAACCCCCTCAGATACGGCCCTGGGTTCACTAATTACTTAACAGTTAGAACCAGGGTTGTATAAATAAATGGAACGGCTAGTAAAAAAATTAAAATAGTAATATATGGTGTACCATAAGGATCTATATTAGCTCCAATACTATTTATAACCTATATTAAGAATATTAATAAAACTTTAAAATCTACAAAAATATTCGCATACGCTGATGATGTAGCAATTATAATGTCCCATAAAAATTATAAAATAGCAGAGAACCTATTGCAAAAAAACACTTCGATGAGCTAACAAACTGGACACATGATGAACCCAGACAAATCACAAGTAATGTGGATAAAACCAAGTGGTAAATATAATATAGATGAAATCAAAATAAAACATCACAGTTCAGAATGTCAGCATTTACATAAACAAAAAACATCCGTAGACATCCGTAGAGTTGTAATAATTTGGAGAAAGCGTTTAAATACAAATATTTGGGTGTCACTGCTGACAACATGTTTAGATGGAATGAAAACATATATAGATGGTGTTGCAAATAAATTGAGAAAAACGCTACCCAGTCTCTATCAAATGAAGAACTTTGTTATAAACACGTCAACAAAAATAATGGTTTTCAACGCATTATGTCAAACTCACTTGTACCATAGAGTGTAATGGCATGGGTCACGCGAATAATATGAAACTAAATAAATTAAATTATTATCACTGTAAATTTACAGAATAAATGTTTGAAAGTCTGTGGGACAAAAAAAATATGAAACCCTCGCAAGTGTAAATTCTTCGAATATTAGAAAAAGACTTGTAATAATTACCCCAAAAATGATACTTAAATACAATTTACTAATTAAATATTTAGAAAAAGAAATCAGTGTGTAATAGCAAGAAATGAATGTAACTACAGTTTACGTAACATTAGACAATATTAATTTCAACACAGAAGACAAGTTAATAAACATGAAGACAAACTATAACAAACGGTTTTAACAAAGTTACACTTAATAGTATACCGATAAATAATATATTACAGCAAAACAACAATAAAATAAGTAAAACTAAAATAAAGGAATTGCTGCTGGAATTTAGTTAACAACAAATATAAGCATTATATCAAATTGTATATAACATGTGGGTGTATGCGTATGTGTGTGTGTGTGTGTGCGTATATATATATATATAAATTAGTCGGTAAAAGTTTATATGGGTACGTCAATAGTTAAGGCTTACTTTGTTTCTGATGATATGTGAGAGATAGATATTAAATGATTTATGCTTAATAGTTATAGATGAATAATGTGATAACTTATAGAAACTAAGTATGTAATATTTATTTATTAAATAAATATACTCGTGTGTATTTATTTTGGGAACTCGCCGACAAGCCAACCGACTTAGTGGGGACTAAGGTATCGCCCATGGTTTAAAAAAAAATTAAATAATTATTAAATTTATATAATTAAATCGTAAATTTTTAATCAAAAAATAAGGCAGTTTAACTTACCATTGGTCGTGTGTTTGGAATAAATAATGAACAGACACTGCGGTGTATTGACGATATTCCTCGCCAGCTCAGAACCTAAAAAAGTCCGGAAGAAAAGAGTGTACCTTACCATTTCCTTCTCCAACAACCGATGTAATAAATTTCTATTGAGGTACACTTCATTATCTATAACATAGACGCTTGAAGCACAGAGGCCTACAGTTAGCGAAAACTATCGGGATTCGAGGAATTTTTAGAACCGTACTACGACGATAGAGATTCTATTCCATCTCAGTCTATTTTTCCGTTCAAATTTTCATTAAATCGGTGTATTAAAGAAAATTTAGTTATTGTATAAAACTGATCATTTTGTCGCTTCCGAAAAGGCCCCCTAATTTTCCGTAGCCCCGGGCCTATTATACACTTAATCCGGTTCTGCCCATCATGTTTATTTCTTATTTAATATAATTTTTTTTTTTTTTTTTTCCTACCCTGGGCGCGCCAGCGGCCTTGACCCAACGACATGAAAAATGAACAGTTATAACTAAATAACCAGGCGATCAGAAATGGAGAGGACAAAGGACAATAGCAATGGGATAACTGAAGGCAATGGGAAGGAAAGAATATAGGTAGCGTTAAAGGGAGTAGGAAGACCCAAAACTAAAAGTTGGGAGTAAAGAATAGAGCGTTCGTTAGAGAGTGCTGAACATTCGAATAGGATGTGATTTGAATCACAAATACAAGAAGGCTCAGAAGCGTGAAGAGAGCAGAAAGGAGAAGGGGATAAAGCGAATCGAAAGCGAGAAAAGGGGAGTAGATAATGATTAATTCTAAGCCTAATTAAGGAAACAACAGTGGAACGACGACAGATAGGAATAGATTGAAACCAAGGCAGGAAACTAGGAACCGTTTGAATAAGACGGTACTGAGAAAAGCGATTTGAGAATATAGATGGATACATGTCAGACCAAAGTCTGGAATGATTAGAGCGTGATGGAGAAAGAATGTCTGAGGAAGGGAAAGAGTCGAGGAAAGGACCAGTGCGGGCGGCTGAGCGAGCTAAAGAGTCAGCTGAGTCATTTCCCTCAATATTGGAATGACTAGGGACCCATAGAAAGTCTATGGAAATGGAGCGGAACGAGAACAAAGAGGAGACAAGAGATCGGATAGAGAGGATGATACCGTCAGAAGTATAAGAAGGAGGAGAGGAGATGGCTTGAAGAACGCCTTTGGAATCAGAGACAATCAGGAATTTGTGAACTCCACTCGTAGAGGATATGAAATGAATTGCACGAAGAATTGGCCGAGAAGATAGAGCAGAAGGAAGGAAGTCTGAAGGACTCAGAGTGTAGGAACGTAGGAGACGTATACGCACCACCCACGCCCCCATCACTCTTGGAGCCATCCGAGAAGATTAAGGCATTGGAAGGAAAAGAAGAGTTCAGCAGCTGAAAGAATTCGAAGTTGACTACATTGTGAGAGGAACAATTAGCTCGGACTGGAAGAGAGGAGAAATTGATGGGGTGCCATATGCTATTAAAGTCGAAAGAAAAGTAAGGAAGACTGTTATAAGAGGAAACGTAGGGAGAAAAATTGGAAACACGAGCAGCTATATGCAATAAAATCGGAATTCTATGAGGCGCCAAGCGCCAGTGATTTTTGATATAAAGATAGGAAGGGATAATATTGGATGACAAAATGGGGAGGCGTTTTATTAAAAATCGATAACCGAGGAGTGAACGACGAATGGAAAGAGGTTGAGTGGAAGATTCGGATAGAATCGCAGGAATAGGAGAAGATCTTAAAGCGCCAATGCATAGGCGAAGGCAGGAATTCTGAATTGCGTCAAGTTTCGAAAGGAGAGACTTGGAGGCACTGCCATAAATGAAGGAACAATAGTCGAGTTTGGACCGAATGATCGATTTATATAGAATTAATAGAATGCACGGGTCTCCACCCCATCTGAGCGGTGATAAAGATTTGAGGAGATTAAGTCTTTTGATCGAGGAATTATAGATATAATTAATATGTTCATGAAATGTAAGGCGACTATTTAAGAAAAGACCTAGATAACATATGGAATTAACAGTGGGAATAGGTGTACCAGATACGCTGATGTTTATAAAAGCATAAATTAATTTGTATTCGTTTCTAGTATGTTTTATTAGTTTTCCGTTACCAACAACTTTCATTATTAGAAAAAGCTTTATCATTACTAATTGGTACTAGTGCGGTATCATTACTGCTGAAACACTGGTCGATGAACAAATGCTTTAAACTGTGGTCTTAATTACTTCCCTTTCTTCTCGCTAATGGTGGCAACTAATTCACACGTGTATAATTAGATAGTCCATAATATAATCATAAATGTATTCAGTTGTAAATTACACATACATATATGTTATTGTTATATTTTGTGATAGTTGTATTTATGTAAACAATGGTTAAAGAGGTTTAAGTGATTCCGTATGTAATATATATTTTTATGTATGTATATTTTCTTAGAGGTATATGCGCATAATTTCTTTATAAACTGATTACAAATTTCAATCGGGATCACACTGGCTATTATATACCTAAATTCTTACATAATTTATAGCTAATTTACGCTTTTTAATAATAATAATAATAATAATAATTTTTGCAGCTTACGCAACTATTATTTTTGTGTATTTTATATAATAATTTGCGTGTAGAAATAAACTGATTTGATTATTATGCACTAACGGGGGACTGCCGAAGTAGGTGACAATAATTTTGTGACAGTTTTGAATCTTTTATCGTAGTCCAGCTCAAATACTTATTTCCTTGTAAAGAATTATTCAAAAATTAAATACCTTTAATAATAATTAATAATAGTATAGATTATTCGAGAGAAAATAAAAACGAGACACAAAGAGTTAACAATGGTTTTTAGTTCATGATTACCGTATCACGTTTGCAGCCTAACAGTTATATTAGAGACACTCGTAAGAGTTTATATACAACTTCGCGACCAAAGACAGCAACCTGCTTTTACGTCGCTCATAAATATGATGTTAGTTTTTTATAAACGAAATACTTACATATATCTAAAAAAAAAAAAAAAAAAAAAGATACAATAACTTTGAATTTTGTTTGTTTTAACTTGAATATGAGTGAAGTCGGTTACTTCAAAATTCTGCTGGTTTGTAAATATAGTTTGTTTTTTTTTTTTTTTTTTTTTTTTGGTTTCGCATTATTATACGTAAATCAGCGTATGTAGAAATAACCGTAATTATAAACACCTTTCATTTAAATAAAACTACGTATTAATTACCTGATGTTCTTTTAAATCTACCGCGGTAATTTTAGTGAAATGGAAGAATTACGTAAAAATTTATGTTTCGCGATTTTAGGTTAATCACGGAACAACAGCTGATTATTATTACAGGGACACACGTGTCTAACAGCATCTTGAAGTTACCATTTCTGTACCGGCAATTTCCGCCCTCATGATAATATGGGTCATCCGGTACATTTGCTCTTATGTAACAAAGAATTCGCTAATCATCTGGCAGCGCAAGGACAATGAAAAAAAACAAAACAAAAATGCTGATATCGATAATAGTAAAAATAGCAAGCGGTTACAAAATTTTGCAGGAACCTACTACGATTAATTCGATAGCCCGGCATTTTATAAAAGCGACGAAAAGTTAGATAGGAGCCTATTTCTCTCTAAATTGGAATCGTTATCCTAGTTGGTTGCATTTACGTACGTCGTCGCACAACCTTTAATTACTCGCCGCTGTTGTAGTAAGTGTTAAAATTTAACATCACCTCAGCTAAGATGGGATGTCAGATTTAAACACCTATTACGACGAAGAACTTGCGGTAGAGCGCAGTCGCGTAAATTAAGTTTTAATGATACATATAAAATTCAGTAAAAAGAGAAATTACCTTTTTTATGGAAATTTTAACTTAATTTTTTTACATAAAATTCACTAACAAAAAGGCCCAAGGAAAAGAAAAGGAAAACCGAAAAACGTAATCGAATTAGAAACACATCTGAGCTGTATCAGATGAAAGCGATAACTATGTTAAAATCCAACTGAACCTATTATAGGGTAAATGTGTAAGTTTAACGACAGAATATTATGAAAATTTAGAACGTAATCAACGAAAAATAAAAAAGAAACCAATGAAAAAATATAAAATAAAATCATCGGTAAAGTAAAATTCGCCAATTTTACATGAAGCGGAAAAATGAAGAATAAAACATAATGAATAAATAAAATGAAATACAAAAATTTTAATTTTATTCCGATATTAAGTAGTGTCTTACAAACTCTAGCTATCTGGGCCATTTAGCGCAATATATGTCGAGGAGTATAAAGCAAGGTGGAGCACCCAACGGTACCTGCCGGATGATAGCCTTCACGTTAAACAAGGTCCCACGGTTGTCTCGCGGCAAGATAGTTCGGACGATTTTCAGTCTCCCTGCTGTCACATACTCTATGCCCTAGTGCAAGACTAAGTTTGTCACATTCCACGGCGCCCCCCTTACGAACCTAAGGATTTTATGTATTATCCCTTAGATTTATACGATTAGCGAAGCTCTAAAGCTGTGCTCCGTAGATCCAGATTGATTTCAGGTATACATATATATTAAACGCTTGTTGTCTTCATTTAGTACGTTATTTCTTCCGCTCTTTTCTTGGCCCTTATGTGCTGCTTTAACGTTAAGCGGCCATCTGTAGTGATTATCAAGCAATTCCGTGCTATTTATCCTAACTTTCCTGTTTACGAATAGTCTTTACTGATTAACTTTCATTTACATGGGTTGTTCAAAAAACGACCGAACTTTCGTCATAAAATCTTTTTTGTAATACTCACAATTTTACATATGTTTGTCTTGTCTCCATCAAGGTACTTCCCCTTGCTTGCTATGCACCGGTCTCATCGTTTTTTCCACTGTCCGTATGCTCCTTGAAATTCGTTTGGTGTGATGTTTCGTAGCTGCGATTTCCCTTAAATTTCTTCTATACTTCGAAAACGACGTCCTTTCAAGGTGGATCTTAGTTTTAGAAATAGGAAAAAGTCTGCTGGAGCTATATCTGGTGAGTAGGGAGGATGGTGAAGTACGGCTGTTCCATTATTGGCCAAAAATTGGCCAACAAGCAGAGACGAGTGTCTTCGTGCGTTGTCATGATTTTTACTGAGACGCGCTGCTTGCCAAGCTTTTCTGTTAAAATTTCGTGACACGACCCAATGCTGATCCCGACTTCTTCTGCCAACTCCCGCACAGTTAAACGTCGATTTCTACGAATCACAGGTCGAACGACATATTCATCATTTGTTGACATCGAGGGTCGTCCTGATATTGCATTTTCCTTGGTATCCATGATCTTCCCTGATTGAAAACGCGTAAACCACTCGTAATACTGTGCACCACTCATACAGTCCTCCTTATGGGCTTGCTGAAGCAATGCCCATGTTTCAGAAAAAGATTTGCCCCATGTTAAAGCAAAATTTAATGTTGCAACGTTGCTCTACAAAGTCCTTCATTTCCGCTTCCTCACTATTTCGCAGAGCACTGACTGCACCTGTTCACACTTGTTCGCTCTATTCGCCAACTGATCACACTACCGTAATGCGGTAAGCATCTCATTTTGTTTCGATAGAATGTCGCCACATGTAGCATGACGCGCGAATTTAAATTTTACACCGTTCAAACGCAATTTCAAAAGTTCGGTCTCTTTTTGAACAACCCATGTACTCGGGATTTTTGAAACCAGTTGTCCGCCTTGGTAGGAGCCTTTTGTAAATTACTATTTGTTATCTTCGGATCTGTATGTGACGCTAGTAACGCCAAATCTATCATCAGCAAAAGTAGCCCCCTGCACATTTCCCGTCACAGGGAAGTCTACTGTACATATCAAGTACAGCGTGGGTCCGTAAGCCTTTGGAGAGATACCGTTAAAAATATCGTATTTCTCAATACGTGTGTTTATAATGCACTTGGAAATTTCAGTTATGGAGATGTGAATTTAACGAAAGAGAGATTTATAATTTTTCATAATGTCCCCGTCGAACTTTACTAAAAGTCCGTATCGGACATTGAGGACTTTAGCTTTTACATTAAGTGTAACTGGTGTAGAATGCTGTTTTAAGAAATTGGAATTTCCGGAAAATTATTAAGCTGCATGTAAGGGGTAATATCTATTAATATCTATTTGGTATTAACCTTTTTTTTTTTTTCATTACCTTCGACAAAACAGGTAAGGGATCGGTCGATAATACGGAATGCGGATCCTTGGTATCACGATGATTTGCGCGAAATTGTACCGGAAAATAATGTAATCGAAATACCAACGTCGACATTTTCGCGGAAGATTATTCGATAGTTCAGCGCTTGTTAAATCGAAAGCGATATTTTTTCTCTTTTCAGCAGTTTATGCATTTCGCTTCTTGAGGTCACGCCGATTCGATTAGATAAGATAATTGAGCAGGACTTTTTAAAAAGCCATCAATTTCACACTGTTTTCGTAGCAGCGGTTAGAAGTTCGGCTTGAAAACTGTTGCTAGGTAAAATTAGTCTTTTGTGGCATTTTGCTCAAAAATCGTTACCGTGTTTTTTGAAAGTCATTTGATTTTTTTTCCTTTTTTTTTTTTTTTTTTTTTTTTTTTGTATACTTTCATAATGATTTGCTACTACAGGCCGCAGTTTAAGTAATTCTTAAAAATTTTGATAATATTTTTTTAACCTCTTTGCTTTATTATTGAACTGCTTTTTGTCTGAAACTGACTTTGTTTAAATCTTCTCTTTTCTAAAACAAGCAAGGTAGGATAATTTGTTCCTTTTTTGTTTTTATGAATAGGACTGTTCAGAGAGTTGCTGCTGATCAGGACTTAACCAGGTATCGTACGACCTTCCCGGTGACAGTTTGATTTTTTAATGAAATTGTTCGATTTAATTTCAGATCTAAATGCATACTTCCGAATTACCAAAAGTTGATAGACGAGTGGTCTGAGAAGGTCTGGTACCATTTCGCCTAAAAATAAAATGACCCATAAAATAATAATAATAATAATAATAATTTGAAAAAATCAACTTGGCAACATGGTCACGTTTGGTAGGCAGAAAAAAAAGATTACCCTTGCGCAGCGGGAGATCCCTCGATTTTTTAACCGAGAAAGCGTCTTTGACAAACAATGCTGCGTTTGCTCGCTGCCGAGACCGCCCGAGAAATTGAATGATTGTTACCCAAATTTTATTATTTTTTTAGCTCGGACACCGTCATTAAAGGTCGTAAGAAATGCCGAATCCGTCTCAATATGCGGAAAATCACCGCATACTAACTGCTTTACGCTATGAAGTCATAATTTGTTCCGGCTTGGGTCTTATGCGTTTTCTGAAGGAAACTATTTTTCTATCTTGAATATTATAAGTTGTCGCTTGTGAATAAAATAAAAATTTTGAGTCAGTCTAATATAGTAATGGATGTATCATTTATAAAAACAAATCGAGCAGGTAAATAATATATATGTATATCTAACATTTGTAAATTGAAATATTTATGGCAAATTACGTTTTAAATGAAATAGTCGTCAATTAGATTTCGGCAACAGAGAATAAATAAAATTGTCATCCATTAAAAAATTGTTTTCTCTTAATTGCTATAAATTTTTGTTTTGTACGTCAAGAGTATATTATAAAATATTTGGTTAATTGAATAGCGTCTTTTTATATTATCTTTCTTTTTCCTTTTTGTAATGTTAAATCGTAATCTTTTGGCAATTTATTGAATTAAGACATTTTAAATAGCAAAATAGAAGGTTTTTTTTCTTTATCTTTTTTTGAATTTGCCGAAAAATGGCGTCTGAATCAGTAAAATGGTCGATCCATATGAATATGAGTTATGCGCCAACAAACAAAAAAAAAAAAACATACGCGACGAACACATAACCTCTTTCTATTTGTAAGTCGGAAAACATTAAAAATTAAAGACAAGTTTATTGACATAAATAATTTAAAGTGTACTATTAGATTAATAAGTAATTTTTAATTAATATTAACTTTTTAAATACACCTTCTTTTTGATGGGTAATCGTCAGCTGCTGACAAGTCCATGAACAAATGAATACACTTTCTGCATCTTTTTAAGATTTAAAAAGAAAATATTCGAAACAAATTTCTATTCAAAACGAAAAAATGAAGAAAAAGAAAAAAATTATTCTGTTTGTTTTTTAACGAGGAACTTAGATAAAACTAGCATAAATGTGCATTGTTTTCAATTTGTAATAAAAGCGTTTGTTCGTTTACAACTCTTTATCTAGATCATTTTTCTTTCTTTTTTTCTGCAACTCCGAAAATCTTAATTTTTCATGTCACACTAAATATCAATAAGGCTTCCTATATAGTGACTGATAAGGTGGGTGGGATTTATAGAGCACTGGACTTCGAATAGAATAACTCACAAATATTAATCGGAGTCGTCGTTTCGCGTATATTTACATTAAACATTTTTAGCGGTGTTTTTTCACTTCTGATTTTCATATGAACGTTTTTGTTGCTTTTCGGAAAGAAAAGATTAACAACTAAATCAAATAGAAAAAAAAAAATTATGCGATTAGTCTGTTTAAAATTCGACAATGATGACGCGCTGTTGCCAACACGAAATCATTCGTATGTTTGTCTGACCTATTTGTTATTACCTGAGTAACCGAAACCTTAAATTTCGGCGAAATGGGAATTCACCGTCTGAGAAAAGTTTGGAAAAAGAATCAATTTCCGCATAATAACAGGCAGTGCCGTTTGTAATAAAAAGGTCTAAGAGGTTTTTCCGGTATTTTACGATTACCAGTTAGTCGATACATTGGCTCTTTCGTTGACAATCTTTTCAGTGCTTGAGTATACATTCCCTTGCAGTCCCTGAGAATCTTATGCTGTATCATTGACATTGTAATTCGCACCTGACAGAAATTTACCATGTAAGCGCCGAATGTGTTTACTGAACTGGAACGCTGTTTTCTATGTTGTAGGGAGCACTAAACAGCTATGATACACGTACACTAAATTATTACGTAAATACCCCAAAATTATATCGAGTTCACGGTGTAAAATATTACATTTCAATAACATCGCTGTAGTCACTCGAAAGGTGTGGAGAATACGTAATATTGTTATTTATTTTGAAGCAATCTCTTTATCAGTAGAGTTTCAGCAGCTAGATTACACATCCATTAAGTTTGAGTGCAGGGAACACGCTTCGACTTCAATTTTATTATTTTCTAAGCTACTCGTCTCCTACTGAGCTATTTTTCGATATAGGCATTAGTTGATAATTTTTTGCACCAACGCATGTGAGTATGGATGGAACCGTGCTGTTTTGTTTTTTTGGCGAACCATTGCCTTAAATTCAATATGGAATTCTGCTAGAGTTAAGAAATTCACTGTTTATTTTCCTCAGATATTCTCGATGACTGATTTATACCAAAGGATTACTTCCGGAATGATTTGCGTTTTTCATACTATTGCTCTGTTCACCTATAGCGGCGGGCTTCATTATTTCTGAATTCGCGGCCGTCGATTTTGCTTGATATTCTTACCATTAATTTTAATTACTTCCAACCGCTGATATATTTCACCTCTATAATTTTCAATATATTTAGCAATATCTTTGCATTCATAGGTCTTGTGATGATCCCACTGTTAAAAGTTTTAGGTTTGATGCCGTTTTATTTGACGATTCGACTTTAATTACTGCATTACAAAGTAATTTTAAACTAAAAATTTCCCTACAATTTTCAGATCTTCCGAAGTAAGTACATATTTATCTTAACTGCTCTATCAGCCGATGATTTTGCTTAATAGTTCGTTTTATTAATTATGAGCTCGATGTTTTCTTGCCTTTTTAAAATTTTTCACTGTGATAATGGTAAATCATCAGTCGGCGTAGTAGAGACTGCGAAATCGGGATACCTTTATCGATGGCTCTGCCACATTGCACGCTGTTGTAAAAAGGTAAACCTATAGCCGACTGTATGACATGTGTTGCAGTGTTCGGTAGCATTTCGCTGCATTGTGTGTGTGCGCTTGTGTGCTCCAGTCAAATGGAAACTGGTTCCGCCGTGTATAAATAAGCGTAGCTGCCGTTGTCGTCATATCGGCGACACAGTAGCGTTTGCGTGTGTGTATTAATGCTTAAATAATCAGTTAGAGCCGATGAAATAACAATTAAACGGAACTGCAATATGTGTAATATACAAACATCGAATGATTTTATCTGGTCGATCTGTCTTTATTCTAGAATAAGTACGAGAAATACTATGACACAAAGGTTAATTCCTCCGTCATTATAACTGAAATAGTTATTATAAATACACAAACATTTGAGAAAAATTAAAAATAAATATTGATGATTTTTTATGGTGTTCTTACAATAAATAAAAAAAAAAAAAAACGGAGAAATTAAAATAAAAAAACTTTCCTCTATTAACTTACACGTATAATGTTTAAATATGTACGTCATGACGTAATATTTCATTCAATGAAAAACAGTAGATATTTAATACTATACATTAAAGTGCATATATATGTATATATTTACTAATTTATTAGAAATAATTATTATAAACAACTATTTCAGTTCTAGCGCTGTTGATTATAAAACAGGAAGTCAAAATACTTTTACTTTTCTATTTGATTTATTACTTAATCTGTATACGTTGTTGTTTATAAATATGCAAATGTTATCCATCTTTTATTATTTCTAATGCCCGTTTATTTGGCTCATTTTGGTTTCAAAATTACTTTGGAAATAAATTTACTTATAACTTACTCGTTGTAACCATTGTTTTTTGTCATTATTTGTAGTATTTTTATTTTGCTTTGTGTTTGAACTTATTGCTGTATTCGATAATCCGTTTATTGCCTGTATGAAGCACGCTTGTGTCAGTTCGGACGGTTTGAAATGTCGACAATTTTGTTTGTCTATATATGCATGTTATATTATATAGTAATTTATTATTAAAAGTTTATTTTTCCCTGTTCTTCCTTCTCTACAGTTTACTGAATGTTTTTGCGTACCATTTTAAAATCGTCTAAAGTATTCATTTCGGTTTTGTCCATTGTCTTCGTCGGAACTTATCAATGTATCGTCTACGTATTTAATGTATAGAGTTCTATATTATATTTTTCGATTATTTTTGTTATATATTTTTAAATCCTGTAAGAATATTTCACTGAGAATGCTTGATAAAATAGATCCCGTAGCTAAACCCCCTATTTTGTAGTACGTTGATTTGTTAAAAGTGAAATAATTTTGCTCACAAATCGGACCTGCAAAATAAGGATTTGACTATAGCAGCTGCTTTATCGAGCATTCTTAGTGAAATATTTTTACAGAATCTAGAAATATATATATATCGAAAGATATAATATAATGTCCATACATTTAACTCAATGGAGTTTAAAAATTTTTCGCCATTGCGAACTTTCGATTCTGTTTTCCGGTTTTTTGTATTCTACTTATATTATTCCTGATACACATAAGTATTGTCGATGAAGATGGAAGCATGATGAGGATAATGACTAAGCTGATGCGGTAAGCGATAAAATTAATGATATAGCCAGCTACTCAGTGTAGTTGGTTAAATAGTGCGTTTCATTCGGATAGGACCTAGTTGGAATTGCACTACTGAAAGTTTATAAAATTCTCGTCCGCTGAGTTTATGTTAATTAACTCAAACAAAAAGATAAACGAAAAAAAAAAAAACGAACTTATACTAAAACAATCGGTCGACTAAAAATCGACGCCGTAGAGAAAAGACTTTGTTGACTATTCTCGGTTTATAATTCTGCATCCGGTCGATTTAAATATCGTTTCCGATCTTCGTATCGCGAAAATATTAAAAGAAAAAGAAAACGTTTATCTACAAGTTAAAATAAAAGATGCGAATAAAAGTGTTAATGATTAACATCCGTACCGAAAATTATCCTACCGGATACAGACATTTACTAGCTAATATTTTATATCGCTGATATTAATGTATGTAGAATACTTGCGATTATGTGTGACAGGAAAAAGTGAAAAAATAGAGAAAAAAAAAAAAAACGGTTTGCGTTAATATATAGTAAATTTAAACTTTTATACACTTATACACCTAAGTTAGTTGGAGATGTTTTGAGGTATGTTCACATGACCTATACCGCACGGCGCTTTTCTATTTTCCGATGTGATGCGTAACCAAAGAAGAAAATTAAGGTTTCTCGTACAGGCATGCACCCATGCATAAATGAAGTTCACAAAAGATCAATAAAAGCTCGAATCAAAATGAAAGCGGGTTGGTTTTTTGGTCGGAAAAACAGAGAGATCAAGTAACATAACGGTATAACATGCAATTATAAATGAACAACTCTGAACAACACGCGAATATCCAAAATTTAACGAGTGATAGAAGATTCGCCAAATTGATGTTACTAGAATTCTGTTGCAAGGATATGTGAGTTTGAGTTCCGGGCATAAATGTATTTCTTCAGAGATCAGAATGTCAGTGTACTTAAATAATTTAAAACCTTTCTGCTCCGAAGGAAGAGCGGAGGTGCACCTCTTTACGCGATCGGTACAGAGCGCATCGTTCGTATTATTGGACCGGATAATATGACTCGAAACCAACTTGATAAATTCCGGTATTTTAATACGAGAAAATTTTTTATTCGTACTAATATATCATCACAGCCGTTGAACCGTAACATAAGATTAGGCACTCGCGATCAAAATTGTCTTCACTGCAAAATGTGTTTTATCCACTGATACATACATCGGATTCGTCATTTTAACTAACAACATTTTTGATTGTATTCTCAAGAGTGATGTAGTTTCTGAGTGAAACTTATAATAAACTTATTAATGATGCGTGTAGTATTGAGAACTTAAAAAATTTTCTGACAACACCCAAATTTTTTCTGATGTTTTAAAAAAATCATCGAATGGACGAATGGCTAATAAAACGTACAGCGCATACGAGTTAACATCTGCTTTTTCTACATTACTCTACAATATCTTTTTTTCCTTCAGCATTTTCTGGCTCGGGCTTGACTTCCGGAACGCTTCCAGCCAGAACGGTCAAATACTAGAGATGGGTCTACTCCGACTCTGCTGACATTGGGCCTCGGCGACATTGCTCTACAATATCATTCCAGAAAATTCTAAAATAATCACCGTTACTGCAACACTTATGAAAACAATGCAATAATGTTTGTACGTGAGAATTCTTGAAGGTGTATTTTCAGCAGTGTTTCATTTAAATTTCTTGAAATATTTCGCTTAAATTTTCTGCAATGTTTCACTTAAATTTTTTGAAACGTTTCACTTAAATATTCTGCTCGCTGGAGAACAAAATATCAGACACCGTGAATAAAATAAAAATAAAAACTTCTCAAATTTATCACGGTGTAGCCGTTACAAAAATATCTCTGATAAATGCATCAAAAACTGAATATTTTGTTGTTTCTGTTTTATTAAGTACCGTTTTTTCCTCAAGCGTTCTTCATAATTGAAAATTTATGTACACAATAGTCGACGACAAATAATTAGCCACTGAAGAAATTTTATGTAGTTTTAGTCGAACTGAATAATAAAACTCATTCTAATATGAAAAACAAAAATCACTCGGAGACAATATCGGTTTTCATAAGTCTGTTACATTTTTTTTTTTTTTTTTTGTTTTTTTTACGAAGCAATAAACACGGAAATGAATCGTTAAATTTCTGGGGATTTTTTTTTTGTGTAAATTCTATACAGTATATGAACCTTATTTTATCTGCGATACTCTCTTTGTAGTGTATTTCAAATAAGTCTTGTAACTATTTGAATCACCGAATCTTCCTCCTTAGTTACAGTCCTACCACCAATAGTTTATATAATAGAAATACTATAGGCATAATCTACTCGGATAACTGACCTTCATTCAGGACTCTGAGAATTTTTTAGTGTTGCAGCGTAATATTTAGTCAAAATTTCCATTTCCTCCCCCAAAAGTCGTCACAAGATTATATAATATGGAATATAGAACGACCTCAAAAATCGCTTTAAAAAAATTCATAACTCATCGCTAGATAAACCTTTAAAAGTGAAATTCAAAATGTAAAACAAAACGTAGAGAAGATCTTTTATAGAAGAAAAAAAATTACAGTTACAAAATTATGCAGACCCCGGTCCCTCCTTTGGAACCCGGAACAGCAAAAAATTCGAGTAAAAAAGTAAAGAAAACCAAAACACATCTCAAACTTGAGCACATAGAACCGCTTTATAGGAATAGCCAAGTTTACAACTTTATATTTAGACCTCCCGGACGACAAAAGCTCGAAAGTTTTGAAAAGAATTCCCCCCCCCCCCCCCCCCGTCATTTGATATATCGTTGGACAGATCGGATATTTATCGAGAACGAATCCGTATTTCATTTCCTTAACGAAACTTTCGATGAAAAGTTCAAAAAATGGCGTTTAGCCCCCTCGCGGCGCGAATATTATTATTAAAAATTTTGAATAAGGTTAAAAACATGCGCATCCCTGTATATTTCGCTAGTTTAGAACATCCGAGTTTCCAATCAAAAAATTAGGCCTCCGGAAGAGGGGGGGGGCGAAAGCTCGATTTTCATTTTTTTTTTTTTTTTTTTCCGGGCATGTGATATATCGGTGGAAAGATCACTACTTTTCAGGAACGAAATAGAATTTCATTTCTTTAACGAAACTTTTGAAGTTGCTAAAAAGTGTTCAAAGAAGCGCAAAAAATGATGTGTCCAACGCCGCCCGTATTAACAATTTTAAACGATGTTTAAAGTACGCGCATTCCCGTATAGTTCTCTAGTTTGTTACATCCGGGTGTCCAATTTTAAATTAGGACCGTCGGGGCGCGAAAAGCTCGAAATTTTTGAAAAAAGTATTTGTTTTTCTGGGCATGTGGTATGTTGGTTTAGACCGCTTTTTGTCGGGAACAAAATCGTATTCCATTTCCTTAACGGAACTTTCAAAGTTGGCGAAAAGTTCAAAAATGCATGAAAAACCATTGATCTCTCTCTTTCTTTGCAGCGCAAAACATCAGATTTCTTTATTTTAAATTTAGCATATTACTTAAACAAATAAATATTATGGTTATTTTTAACTTAACATGCGGAATCCTTAGCACATGAAACATCATGCCTGACTGAACTTGTTTAAAAATAGACTTACCGGGACGATGTTTTTGTGTCAGTTTCCTATAATAATTTTCAAGTTTGATAAGAATTGCTATGCTGTTGGACGCGGGATTTCGACTGTTAGTTAATTATTCACTTAGGTGTAGATTCTGTCGCTGCTATTAATGCGCATTCAGATAGTTACTAGTGGCTTTATGGTTATACGCGCTTAATCGTACAGTAGGTTGTACAAGTCTGTTCCGATATTTCGAAAATGTGCCATTTATTTTTGAAGTTCAAAGCTATTTTGTATCGTTAATTTTTTTTTTCGGAACGAAGTTCTTATACGCGGCTTGTCGATAGGAGTAAACGGGCAGAAAAGGCGAGTCACGAAAATCACGTTATGCGTCGTCCGTCTGGCGATCTTCACTCTCGTTCTCTTTCAGTCTGTCCCTTTCTATTATATATGGGTGTGTGTTTGTGTGTGTCGATTCGAGCGAGTTTCGAGATTCGAGCAGCAAGCATCGTACGCGGTCAGCTGTATAATAAGCTCAATTCTAAAAACACGTGTGCATTTCATTGAATTTGAAAATTGGCGCGTTTTTTTTTTTTTTCGTGCGACGTTACCGCACTTTAACGAGTCTGATGATTTATTTATTGTTTTTGTTTTAATTAATTCGTACGGGATTCGTATTTTTTGTTTTTGTTGTCTTTGTTTTAATTCATACGGGATTTATATATTGTGTGTCATTTTTTACCGTATACTTTATGAATGACTTTATACTTGTATATCTACCGGAAAGCGGCGAAAAGAACTTCGTTCCTACCGGGTTTCCCCGTCTAGACACCGCTTTTCTTTTTTCTATAAATGTTTTTGTGAAATTCGGAGGCTGCCTGTAGGAGACCTGCCGTTTGCAATTTTATAAGATGGCTACGGTCGCCGTTGACACAGAAAGTCTTAATTCGTTTCGAATGAATATTAGAAAAGTGTTTTGTAATGCTGAACATGTTTGTTACGGTTACGAGTAATACATATTCACTTTTTTATACGAGTTATTTGTTGATTCGTAGAAAAACCGGAACGAAAACTAAAACATAAATCGTATTAAAATTTTTCTGTTACACTGAATTCTATTAAGCACGCTATTGGACGAATATTTTAGTTAAGCACGCTAAAGCAGACAGGGACCTTTCGTGGTTTAGGTATAACTGTACTTGTCTTAGATACTTTTGCGGCAGTGGTAGAAAGCCACATCCAAGCTGAATTCTGGTAATGCTCGTTACTTTTTTACCATTCCTTTAGAAGGGAAACACTCCTATGGCACAATTGTCGTTAGTTACGGGTTTTTTGATTTTATGACGTATAATAATAAGGTATTTTCTTAACAGTTAATAGTTAGATTGTTTTTTGCTATGCGAGTTTATTACCTTCTATCTGATTTTATTCTTTCGATGGTGCGCAGAAAAGTCAAAATCTCTTAAGTGTACATTAAAATATATTTAGTTCTTAATAATTCGTTTTTATTAAAGTCTCCTTTCTATAAATTTCTAACTGAACTTGATCATTCGAATCAACGCGGACATCCCCTCATCGTTAATGAGTCGCGGATTTAATTGACTTTTTAACTTGTGCTCTTCGCACCAATTTCTAATTGTCGTTATTCACTTCCGTTACACAAAAACGTTACATCTAATAATCGATGCGGAATTTTTTCTATTACCCCCAGCGTTAAAGTCACACGTGATCATTAATATAAAATCAGCAATTTGAGAATACCAGAGTGGAGGAATTATTTTCCGTATAGTTTTCGTTATAACCGCCGCTGTGCGTGCATTTTATAATTTCATCTTCTACATTAAGTTGGAGGAGAGAAAATCACAATTTTAAAAAAAACCAAAAACACGCATAATTTTTGCTCCTTTTTTAATAAAAATTAACACAGATTTTGTTAAAAAGTTCCTTAGCTTTTTGAAGTAGTAATATCTTTCTAGTGGTAAATGTTTTAATTTGAAAATTGTCTCGCGCAATTTTTACACTACAAGTTTCAAATATTTATCGATAGTTACCGTTGGAAATGTTGAAGTCAATGAGTGAATAGTTGGCTATAATCAATATAGGTGGTAATTTAGTTAATTGGTATCCGAAATGGATATTTTGAAAATTTTCCAGTTTGCATTTGTATAATCTGAAATAGTCGTATTTATTATCGGTGGTTTGTATAATTTTTTTTTTTGACCGATCGCAATAATATAGTTGTCGTAAAATTGCAGAAGAATCGTATTAGCTTGCAAGAGGAATATGGAAAAAAGTTAAATTCGGGGGGAATTAATTTATAAATACGTTGTTTACAGTAGCGTATGATTGACCAATACGGATGGGTAGCGGGTGATGAGATGAGATTATGAAGATGCAAGGGGAATTCGTATAGACTAGCGTACATAAATGATGTTATAGTGTCCACAATTATTATATCGAATATTTCATATACTGGAATTTTTTTTGTTTCAAAAATTATTAAAAATAATATTGCTACTTTTTTGTGCTACGAAAATTCGCTTTCAAAATCGAAAGGGGTCAAGCGGGTTTTCCGCAATTTTCTCCTCTGATACGTCACCGCTTGCTTAGGGACCTCTGCGTCCTAAGTGAATTCCGATTAGTACGGGGTTATAAAATCCGGAATGTTTAAATGCGCAGGCTGTTGAGATTTTGCCTTTGATTAGAATTGCGCCACCTTTGACGGTTACGTGTCATCTCGGTGAATATGCTGAGAACTTTTCTTGATTTGGACTTAATCATCGTCGAATTATTGAGAATGTGCGGGAAATCGAGGGAACTTCATTCAAAATCGATATTTATTTCCATTTTCTTTAAAATAAAATAAAAAAGCAAACAAATTTACTTCACGTATTAGTTTTTTTTTTTTTTGACTTATCAACTAGAGATATTAACCCAGCGCGTGCCAGGTACCGTGGTGTAGTTGGGGTTAGGCAGTGTTGTTTCGTTCGGATAGAACTTGGCTCGAATCGAGTTGATTGAAACTAATAATTATTCCTACGACCAGAAAACTTTTATAAACATTTTCCCCCTCGCTTACGTATTCACGATATCGTGTAAATTAAAAGAAACCAAAAAAAATATTACTATATAATAAAAACAAACATTAATAACAAACAATATAATAAGGGGGTAAAAATAATTTATAACAATAAATTAAATAAATAGCTTAATTAGAAACGTTTTCGGGCATAACCCATCATCAGCTAAAACTAACTTAGTGGAAACTTAAAACACTAAGTTTCCACTAAGTTAGTTTTAGCTGATGATGGGTTATGCCCGAAAACGTTTCTAATTAAGCTATTTATCTAATTTATTGTTATAAATTATTTTTAGCCCCTTATTATATTGTTTGTTATTAAAGTTTGTTTTATTATACAGTTTTAACAAACAAGTATGTATTCACCTACATTTAAAAATATTACTACCTACACTCGTAGTATAATAAGATTTTTTTGCCATATTTTGAAAACATTCGGAAGGTATACTATTAGAAAAGTTTCCGTGTTAATAAAAATGTTTATATTTCGAGTTGAATTATTTTTTTCTACGAAATTAAAAGGCAACAAGAAAAAAACATTGAAGAAAAATACCTTTTTTCTTTTTTGTTTTATGAACGATTCTTAAAATTTTTTAATCAAACATTCGCGGTAGACTTTTAAAACATTTAGAAAAATCGCTTTCTTTTTTTCTTTCCTTTTTTCTTTCCTTTTTCCTTGTTTTTTTTTAAGGCAGAAAGAAACATTACCTTAATTTTTAATTTAAATTTTAATATAATATTACACACACGCACATATTCAAACGTAACATGTATAACTGTAAAAAACATAAATTACTGTAAACAAAAACTAACAGAGAAAAATATAATCATTCGCAAAAAATATGTAAAAAACATATTTACCACAATTATGGAGTTTGTGACTTCGAAACATGTCGATTTTTTATATAGATATATGTATATATTTTTTGATATTTTCCGTCAGTTTTTTTACAATAATTTATATTAATACAGAAAATGGGGAATTAAAATTATTAGTTTGGAAATGTATAAAGAAAAAAGGCGTGTTATTATTATTATTTCGATTATTAAGAAATACGGACGATGAATTTTTTGACGGATTCTAAATTTATTTATTAATCTAAATGTAAGAAAACAAACTTTGCGATTTAGCGACAAATTAACGTCTCCTAATTAACGCAGTTTTTACCTTTTCGAGCTTCAGAGCTGAGGAGAGTAAATTTTAAGTTTTGCTCGAATCTCCATCTGGACGAAATGACAACTTTTAACGAAGCTTTTAGTGATTTCATTAAATGAGTGTTGGCAAATTTATTGATCTGGAGCAGTTTTCGACATTAACCAGCTGCGCCGTTCTTTCGGGCAGCGTGAAATTTATTTTCTCTGTACAGTCGAACCTTTATTGCCTAGTAATTAACCGGGGCATTTTCAGCTTTCGCGACGCGTCCTTTTTGAAGTTGATTCTCCGAAATTTTTTCTATACTCAAGGAGCACTACAAATGTCCGAGTAATTCTGCTCTTGGCGCGATTTTCCTTTCATTTTAGCCTTTTCGTTGTCCGTATTTTTTCGCATTTTCCGCGCAAAACCGGATAAAGTATGCTGGCATGCTAAAGTCGGCCCCTTCCGGCGTACTTCGAAGTATATAGATAAATAGTCGCACATTATTATCCGCATGTCTAAGAACAAAGAACGGAATTAGTACTTGCTGGAGCGAGAACATCTTCGGTAAAATTTAAATGCGCTACAAAAGGAGGCAACGTCTCTGCAATCAATCTGCTAGTTTGTCTGAATTTATTAGCGTGCTATTTTACCGGCATCGATAGAATCACAGTGTGTCGGTAAGGCACGCGGGATTTGTGCGTGACTTGTAAGGTGTTAAGATGGATAGATCCGGTTAATATTCAGAAGCGGAAATGCTCTAGCATCATGCTGTAGATTACGCGCGGAAATTACACGGCGGACGGCCGCGCGCGAGACAACGCGGATGAATAATAGGCCGTTTTAGTAGTTCACGCAGCAGTCTGTCCGACTAGACTTTTTATGTTTTCCCCTACTCTTTCTTTCTTCCATTTCGCTTCGAGATATTTATCCTCTGCACATCGAAAGCTCTTACCGTCTACCTCTTGCGTCGAAACTGCCGCTCTCCTTGTTTGCCTGCCTATTTGAAGCTGCATAATTAAAAAGATGATGGGCCACCCTCTACTAATCATCGACAGTAAGTAGCATAATGTTTCAGAATTATTCATATGTTCAACCAGTGAATATCCTGTTTTAAAGGCTTCTTTTTCATATGCATGTATATGTACACCTATACATACACAAACATATAGATCTATATACATATATATATATATATATATATATATATATGCATTTGCATGTGCAGTTAGCTGCTCATCTGGTACGTTCAAACCCCTAAAATCTATCTCCGAAACAGTTTCGAAAGGGAGTCAGTACCGTATATCCTGATCGTAATTATTACGGTTTGCACTTTGAAATATACCGGCGCATCGTTTCATCGTTTCGGTGCGTGTTCTTTTTGACGGGCTTTTATTCGAATCGGACGTTTTAGTCGCTTATTTAGGCAAACAGGATATGAGCTTTTTCTTCTTCTTCTTCTTTTTCTTTTTTTTAGCGATACGGAAAACGCGTACTTACTGATTTTCATAAAAATGTCCTAACTACTTCATTTCTGGCGATACCAGTTTATGAAAGGACGATATAGTCACGGCAGTCAGTGGACGCGTTTTGATGCATCATGACCGGCTGGAAAGTATGCTTAAGTTTAGTTGCGTGTTACGCAGGCTGTGTGAAATTGATTAAGTTCCGTTGCGATGTTAAAATCACAAGTGCCTAGAGAAAATTGCGATGGTTTATCGTAGTAATTCTGTGACACAAAGGCTAAGCGCAGTTTTATTAGGCGGTACTCGATGACTTTAATGCGAAATGTAGGCAGAAATCAGGCGAGCTAATCATAACGCTTAACCTTTCCAAATTTTTTTTGTTCCTTTTTTTTTTTTTTTTTTTTTTTTTCGGGCTGATCAACCAGGGGCACCTTGACCCAGAAACAATTAGAAAGGGAAATGAAGGTCAGTTATATTTTGATGTAGTCAGATATTGTTAGTAGGAACGAAAACAAACAATGGGAAGAACAATGTGTAAAGAAGGAAAAGACGGGATATAAACGGACACAATATGGAGTAGGAATTCGCAGCAAATTTGGAATAGAAAACTTTTATTTACCATTCCGTACTTCTAAATCTGGTTACACATGCGCAATTCTAAATTTTTCCCAATACTCTTTGCGCGTTTTTTCATCGAGTGTCTTCCATTCATGACTCTTATCGATTTGTAAAATGTCCATTTCCAAGAACCGGCGAATTTCACACCTTGCTATTTTTCTCTTCGTTTTTGCCGATTTCAGCTTGATCTACGTCGAAAGTGATTTTTTCCGCATCTTCGCTTCCCAAGTTTCCAAACTGTCGACATTTTACGGTACCGATCAAAGTTCGTATTTCCTTCTTGTGAAATCCGGTTATTTTTATTGAGAAGACTGGTCGGTGTTGGAGCGTCTTTCTATCCTAGCGGATTTTTACCAGTTTTTTTGAACGTTGTCGAATTTAAATTTTTTCCAGGTTCTCCGGCATCGGTGGAACGAGGCTGATTCATTTGCACCCGCGGTGCTGCTTCTTTCCGCTTCCTTTTCAAAAAAAACCGCTAATGCGCGAAGTTCCAAATTTTGTCTTTCGATCTTTCTCCTATTCTAATAATCGTTCGATTCACGATCAAATCGTCCTTTACTTCTCATTCTCCTTCGAAGGTTGTCGCTGTTTTTATTATTCCCCCATCTTATTCTACGTCCCGTTCGTTTTTCTTTCCCCTCTGCATTCACCCGCGAAATTGTTTAACTGTACCTCCTCCTTTTTTCATGAACCGGTTCTACTCTGCATTTCGATCTGTTAAAACATGGCCTTCTGCACTTCTTATATTCCCTTTATAATTCAATATAAGTGAAATTTCAGGAAGTTTCAATGCGCGGCGGCGGGATATTCTACCCGAACGAAACATAATTAACTAACCAATTACGCCACGGTCTAGAGCTCTAAGGCTGCCTACTTTACGTTTCGCATTTTATTCGATTGAATTAAAAAACTTATTCCATTCCCGGCGATTATTCCGGTTATAGCGACTTTCATTTCTTCTACCTCTAATAGTATTCAAATCTAATTCGTTTCTCTCTCTATCTCTCCCTAATGTAATCTAATGCTGAGTAATGCCCTCGAAAATTAAAAAAAAACAAACAAAAAGAAACTCTGACACTATGTTTGCTTCTAATTTTTTCCATCTTCCCGGTTCGTAATAGATCCGAAATAAAAGACTAGCGAAGAACTAAACGTTAATCTGCATTTCTTTATTATTATTATTATTATTATTTCAAAAACCACGCAAGGAAAAAAAAGGAAAAGGAAAAAAACCAATTTTTTCACTAAAAGACTTAACTAAAGTTTATTTAGTTAAAGTCACGCATCTAAAAATGTCGTTGTATTGCTCCAAAATGAGAAGCGCTGCTAAAATGAGAAGTTGTCATTTAGTTCAGATTGCGAAGGAACTTGTAAGAACTAGATTTACCGACTTTTCGATTTTCAGAATAACTTTTTTACTTCGCGTTCAGAATGGATCTCTCGAAATGTAAGATTTTACTAGTACCGGGTTAATAATTTTTCTGTCAAACTTATGTTAAAACGGCGTGATAAATAAGAAAAAATAAGTAAACAAATAAGAGATGATTTAAATCACTGATAAGGAAGTTTGCCAATTATCACACGAACGAACGAATATAAAGGCGTGTTTGTGTTCATTGGAGCGTGTCAAGCCGCGGTCCCCTGAATACGTTTGCAATATTTTATGGGCGACCGAGTACAATCTCTGGAGCGCGGCAAAAAAAAAAAAAAAGTATTTACTCGTTTAAAGGAAGTTCAGCGGTCTTAAAATGTCAAGCTGGTGGACGGACGTCTGGCAAACACGCGAGCCGATTAATGGGACATTTTTCCAGCCAAAGGGGCCTTTTGTGGCCCCGTTATTATTCCTTTTACCTACTGTTTGTTAACTCGCCGATGATCGGGGGGCTCTTCAACATGGAACAAATTGATTTCAATCGTACACACAACAAACCGTTCGTTATTGTTTCGGCTGTGGCACCTTTAACCGAACGGCGAGCGTCAAAGGCCTTTTTATACCTTTATCGACTTTTCAGATGAGACATATGCGTTTACCGTTTATTAATTGTTTGTTGTGCGCACTTGAACTGATCGAATAAGCCTACTAAGATGTGAATAACGCTATTTCGTGTAGTAGTCACGCGGCGATTCGTTTTTTTTCCCTCTTTTTTGGTTGTTTGACCAAACAAGCGAAGATAATTGATTATTTCTTCTACATATCTACATAAATCACCCCCTCCCCTTCAGAGCAAATCGCTAATTTTTTTCCCTTTTATTTATTTTTCCGCGGAAATGAATTCGACCCCGCCTATTTTATTAACGGCCGCTCCGTTCGTGCAAATTGTCAAGCTGATTTTTCTTTTTTCTTTTTGCCGGGTGCCGAAAAAGCTTAAAAGGGGCAAAACAAAATCTTTTTTTTTTCCGTTGTTATTATTTTTTTTAAATTTTAATCAACTACCATTGTTTTTTTATTCTTTTTCCTCGCGTCTTCGTCTCGCTTGCATCCGCCAGTTTTAGTGCACTTTTAATTGTTTATAATAGTTAAATTCGAATAATTATTTTTTTTTTTTTTTTTCTGTATATAATAGTTATGCTGAAATTATTTATTTATTTATTTTTTTTCAAAGATGGATTGAGGGGAATGTTTTTAACCGTATCGAGTGAAAACTGTCTCACCGCTAAAATTATGAATTTCCAGACAGTAGCCGAATTAATTTGACGAGTCGATTTTTAGTTTATCAGCGATCTGAATTTTTAAAAAACTTTCTAACCTTTTAAAACAGGTGAGACCGATGATTAAAAAAATACTTTCTAACCTTGTAATACAGGTGAAGCCGATGATTAAAAAAACTTTCTATCCTTGTAACATAGGTGAAGCCGATGAATTGAATGTTTCATTGTCCTTCCTTTACCGATTTACGTTTAAAACATGATGTAAAACGCAATCAGTCTATTATTATCACTAAAATTCGCATAATATTTTGCTGCATATGAAGTCTGCTATGATCAGGAAGTTCAAGTG
Organism: Icerya purchasi; assembly: GCA_039619475.1. Taxonomy (NCBI): domain Eukaryota; kingdom Metazoa; phylum Arthropoda; class Insecta; order Hemiptera; family Monophlebidae; genus Icerya; species Icerya purchasi. The sequence continues at coordinate 273,708,699 of CM077116.1, forward strand.
TTGTATATAATCTTAAAATTTTCACTCCATTCATTCTGAATTCAAACGTTAACCCTATTCAAGGAGTGTGTTCATTACTTCCCCCAGGTACTTCCTGGTTAGATTGGATGATCGGCAGGCTGCATATGATTGTGTATATATTTAGATTATTTATATCTATATTAAGTCTACTTCCGTGTAAATTTGTTTTCTTTATTTTTTTTTTAAGTACCATTGAGAACTGTTCTTTGTTTTTGTTTTTATATATATATACATTTATATATATATATATATATATATATATATATATATATATACATATATATATATATATGTATATATATATATATATATGTATATATATATATATATGTATATATATATATATATATATATACACCCTGTCAAGAAAGTATCGGGAATTGTCAATTTAAATCTCCCGGGTAATAGCTAGGCAGATAATTTTTTTTTTCCAGGTTGGTACAACTGTTTTGTATTATGATGCCTATTTTTAGCGCGATCTGTCAACCAGTGTGTTTACAGCAGCTGTTAAAATCAGTCGACCTTGAAGTGTTTTGTCGAAGTTTTACAATGAGTGAAAATATTGAACAACGTACTTGTGTTAAATTCTGTGTTTCGAACGAAATTTCTTGTGCCGATACACTGAAAATGTTACAGAAGGCTTTTGGTGAATCTGCTTTATCAAAAACGCGGGTTTACGAGTGGTACAGAGCGTTCAAGGATGGTCGGGAGACGGTCGAAGACATGCCTCGCTCTGGACGGCCTTCAACGAGTGTGACCGATGATAACGTCGATAAAATCAAGGAAATCGTTGCTGAAAATTGTCATGTGAGCTTGAGAGAGATGGCTCATGGATTGGGCATGTCACACGAGAGCGTACGTACGATTGTGCACGAAAAATTGGGTATGCAACGCGTTGCGGCTCGGCTTGTTCCGAAAGACCTGAATTTCTTTCAAAAAAAGTACCGAGAACAGGTAGCTGCAGACATGCTGGATCGAGCCAATTTGGATCCTACCTTCTTGGAAAAGATAATTACTGGTGACGAGACATGGGTGTACGAGTACGACACGCTTACGAACCAGCAATCGTCCGAATGGCGGCCAATTGGCGCGCCAAAGCCGAAAAAACCTCGCCAAAGCCGATCGAAAGTGAAGATCATGTTGATTGTTTTCTTCGATATTCGAGGCGTGATACACTATGAATATGTGCCAGCCGGACAGACAGTCACCAAAGAGTTTTACTTAAGTGTTTTGAGACGTTTGAGAGAGGCTATCCGTCGTAAACGTAACGATTTGTGGGTCGACAATTCTTGGATTCTCCATCACGATAATGCGCCGTCTCACAAAGCCATAATTGTGAATGAGTTTTTGGCCAAACACTCGGTAAATATCATCGAACAACCGCCGTATTCACCAGATTTAGCACCCTGCGACTTCTTCCTATTCTCAAAACTCAAATTTCCGCTACGGGGAATGCGCTTCGAATCGATTGATGACATCAAGACGAATGCGACGCGAGAGCTAAAGGCCATCCCGGAAACCGCCTATCAGAAGTGCTTTGCCGAGTGGAAAAAGCGTTGGCATATGTGCATCGCTTCGAATGGATGTTATTTTGAAGGTGACAAAATAAATTTGGATGAAAATTAAAAATTGTTCGTTTTATTTAACAATTCCCGATACTTTCTTGACAGGGTGTATATATGTATATATACTTGGCACACTCATTATTGCATACACACTTGGTGACTTAGAGGACTATGTTTTTCATTCCCTCTTTCATCACTTAATTTAAGTATATTTGGCAAGGAACTATCTCCTAGTACCTTGTCCCTTTATATACATTATAATATAAAATATACTTACCCCATCCACTTGTTGAAATTAGGGAAAATAAAAAAAAAAAAAATCCTTGTTTTAAGAATGAATTAGTTTTTAATTATATATCGGGTATTTGAAATTCCAAAAACATTTTTTCAATTTTTTTTTTTAGCTTCTCTTATTTTACTTTTGATATTCGATTAATCGTAAAATGATTGTTTCGTTTCTATTCTTTTTCACCATTTTTACTCGATATCCAGTAAGAAGATGAAAAGAATAATCGATTAAACTTTAACCGGGTCAGCAGAGTTTAAAGTAATTATAATTAATTAATTGGCTATTAAAGTGATTTTTCCGATCTCTAACTTTCGTGTTTGTGGATCGCACGAATTTCGTATTTTTACATTTTCAATTTTCAACTGATGTTACTTCTTTAGTAAAAAGTGTAAAATTTTCGACACGTTCTAATGTGTACATTACATGGTACAGACTGTATAAATAAGTAAAACAAAAAAAAAATAAAATATAAATTTTCAGAAAACGCAACGAGAGTGAAAATGTCACTGTGTGCGGAATCCTGTTGTCGGTCACGGATGAATTTAAAGGGAACAGCCGATTGGCAGAAATGATTGTGATTGATCAAGAAACGAAATTATCGAAAAAGACATAATTTCGAGTCTGCGGCCAGAGGGTCAGTCATTTTTCTCTTGAATTGCTGTTTTTCGGTTTCTTTCGATTGTGACGAAAGTATCAGTAAAACATTGAGCCAGTGTGACATGACGGTCGTGTACTACTGGTCAACTGATTGGCTGGAAAATCCGGTTGACGTGTACGTGAAGTCCCGAATACGAAATTTGAATTGGTATCATTAAATAGTTACATATTTCGGAATTTGTTAATGGCGTATTTTCAGCGTCCGCTCGGTTAAGAAAGGTTGGTGTGGGCATAATATAAAATTTAAAGAACAATTATTACTAATTTTGTTGAAATTAGTAATAATAATAATAATTTAATAATATAATTTTACGTTTACGGTATTTACAAGACCGCGGAGGCACCCCTGAGAGCAAAATCAAATAATACACGTTTCAACATAAAAGACGACTATACCAATTGCGGGAAGACAAGAAGTGGTAAAAAAATGTTCGGGGAAAAAGGAGAGGTAATAAATACACCTTAATTGTTTCATAATGACAATATTCCGATTACACTGAGCAACAGCGTAGATTGTTCTCGGATAATTATCGCTAGGAAATGTTCACGATTCGCGTAATGTGCTCTTATAATGCCATCGTAAGTTGATGTCAGTTACATTACGGTAAGCGGAATCTCATTAAAGTCAAAAAAATAATAAATATATATACATATCGTATTAAAATTTCGCTGAAACCGTTTTTAAGTATATATGTAAAAAGCTGAAATGATAGTTTATGTATAAAACTAAGCGGGTAGATAGGGAGCTCAATGGATTCGAACCCGGCCATTATACATGCATGCGGTTTACACTAAGTAATACTGACTAGCAAAGTCCAAAATAGATATTTAAATCAAACATAATCCAATAAAAACGAAAATTCAGATTATCTCACCTTTTCAATTTAAACATTTTTTAGAATCCTTCAAAAAGACGCTATATCATTTTTAATATTATCTAAATAAAATTCCGCTACAAAAAATAACGAATATATATATATATATATATACATACATACATATATTATTTTCATTATTGCTGTTCTAATAATTCTATATGCATACTCTTTTTTCAGTAAGGTTTTTTTTTTTTAAATTGCGCTCGTCAATATCTACGCGTCTTTGGCAACAATTTCTGTTCGCGGTAAACAGTAGTCAGTCTCATAATTCTGTCTTAACGACATGGAAATTATCGACCCGTTATTTTGAATTGCTTTTCGAATAATATTAGCAACAGGATCTGTGGACGGAGATAATTTTCATATATAATCTGTATACACGATAGGGAGCTGTCAATGCATCGCTGAGTCGAATCAAATATATCGGGGCTGAAAGGCCGAGCGTCGTTATTGAACAAATCTTCGTATTTTTCATAGATCAGAATCATGAAGTTTTTGGAATTTCTTCGATATTCGTGATGATTACGGAAATATGAATTGATTATTTCGTAAAATGTTAATATTAATTAGTAACTTCCGGTGGTGTCCTAGAGGATAAGTGTAGAATTTGAATCTTGACTCAACCAAAACTATTGTAATTGATTCCTCTACGGAAATTTCAATGGAAAAAGGCGGATTTTCTAAATTGAATTTTACTTCAACCGGTAGAAAACAACGTTTCCTTAAAGGCCTGAAGAATAGGACATTTAATTATATTTCGTGCATCATCATTCAGACTTCACGGCTCGTTGGTTAGCTCATCGTTTCGGACTATACGCTAATTCACCGACAAGTCGAAACTAATTTTATTTCCAGCAAAGTAGGTGCGGCATTAATAAGACGTATGTCCAGTGCCCCATCCGTCGGACTTTCGATCTTTGCCTGCATTGTTTATACAACTTATTACAATATTAAATGCGAGCGAGCACGGTTGGTTGACTAGTTGGAGAAATTATCGATTCGCTGAAAACCGACAAAAAATAGATTGAAAAGCTACCTTCAAAATGAGACAGAACCGGCAGCGCCAGCATTACTATCGGGCTACAATATACCCTAATGCATCATTTATTTCTTTGAAATTCTTGAAATAACTCTCATCACGTTAGCGGCATTTTTATTAATAAAAAATTCGCACGTTTAAGAAAACAAAGTTCTATATTTTCATGTCGTTAAAATTGAATATAATAGTAACAATCGTCGAGTGTTCCGCAAGTTTTATGTAAAATGCTTTAGACGGAATTCGTATAAACATTATTAGCCGAATTTCTGGGTTTTAAGTTGCGACAATATATTGAACTCTCGACATGAACTATTTACGTCAGTCACGGGCGGTCAGAATCATGAACATGAACAGGACCATGCACTGTCGAATGAATAAACTATAATAATCGATTAGCTCGCTAAAAATTTGTTTTCTGGGGAATTAAAGTACTTTTTTAATGATTTTCTAACTTGCTTTTTTGGCTTCTTTACGAAACGTTAAAACAGGCATACTGAGACGCAAGATAAGACTCGTAATTAATAAACCAAATTAAAACGGGGTTTTATCTTGTACAAAATTAATAATAAATTTTCTTGTCAGAACATTTTACAAAAACTTATAATAATAGCGAATACCAATTTCTATTTATGTTGCTAAATTTATTAGAGATGCGAGAGAAAGCCTAAAAATGTCAGACTCCGTAACGAGGTCAGCAGATCGATGTGGTTCCCATGGTAACGACGAGTGTCTTTAGTTCGCACTTTGACTAAGTTAAACTGATAGTTGAGCCAGAGGGTGATGTATAAGACAGATAAAATATTAATCTTTGTCGAACGAAAACATTTTTCCAGCTCGTTTGCAACCAAATATTTAAAAAAAAAAAAGACGGAAGCAGACTTTACCATATCTTATCTGTATGCCGTTTTAATGAAATCTGTTCGATTTTGAATTATTGAAACTAGAACAGCTGACGCTGGAAAAGTGTCGGACTACAAATTTCCAAATCAATCGAATTCGAGAGTCTATTCTTTCCCCGGTACGGTATGACGATTAACTGAACAGAATTCATTTTTTTCTACGAGTACAAATGTCACAGTGTGATATAGAGGAATACGCGTTAAGGCTCTTCAAATAATTACCGTGCTAACTTCATCCGCTATACGATTTTTGTCGATTTGCGATAGAATGTCGCATTGCTGCGCCATCAGATGACGACACAAAGCAACTTATCAACTAATTAAGACAACTTTTAACATTTCACTGAACTGTGACAATCCACGGCTGGCCCCGAAGTATTTACAGCCGTTTTCAATATACTCAATTTTCATGTAAAACTAAGTAAAATTACCTAAAAAGCATGACTGGTGGTTGCACACTTTTCGTTAGGTATCGTGGGCGCCACCAGCGGGGGGCAGGGGGAGCAGCTCCCCCCTGGAGCCTTGAAACTTTTTAATTAACTGGCCATGATGAGTATTCACAGACGCGTAATCATGGACAATTTGTAAGACTTTTATAATAAAATAGTAGAACAATTTGCCGGAAACCCACAAGAATTATGTTTTAATTAAGATTTTATTCTTGTTTAATAAAATATTAAGCTTTTACAACTTATAAATTTTATTTTTCGTATAACTCATATCCTCGTTCTATCATCTTGCCCCCCCCCCTGACTACGACCTTATTACGTATCGTTTTTCAGTGAACTTTATGCGAAACAAAATTTAACACAATTATCTACAATTCTGAACTGTTTACAGTTTATAAAAAAGTATTCGACCTTTAAAAACGGTGTTAAGTTATTTCATGAATTTGGGACTAGTGTTTTTTTTTTTTTTTTTTTTTTTTTCTAAGCCACCCCGGTCTGTTGACCACAATTGGCGAGGCTAACAGCTTAATTATAGGTTAAACTTAAGTAATAATTACAGTTTTATATGCCTGTTTCCCTTGAAAAAGGACATAAATACTAGTATTACAACCTTAAAGTGCGTAAAGTACGTAAAATAAGTAGATAAGCCAAGATAACAAATAGTAAAATCTAGTACAAATTTCTACACCACGTTCGCAAGAAAAGCTACAAATCGCGGGCGATTCCAAAAGTGCTGCGATGCCGTCAACGCGAACACTCTCGGAACCCAACGAGTAAAAGCACGAAATGGTCCTTCTGCACGTACCGTTTCGTTCTGAGGAGGAGAAAATAGAGTTGCTTGACGGTAGCGGCTACTGAACTCTTTACATCACGGAGGCGTGCAAGTCGAAACATCGTCAGAGTGATTAAAGAGTACCGCTGACGAAGACAACCGTGCAACAAAGTGAACGAAAAGGTCGAAGATTTTGTCAAGAGTAAATCCTCCTGGACAAGGATTTCGTTCAAAACCTACGAGTTGACACTGACATCCAAATGTGTGCGTGATGCAAAGGAATTCGTCTGTCGCACGTAATCGCGAAAACGTAATGATGTCGGTAGAACAGTATCGCGAGACAATGCGGCACACGAACCAGCATCAACGTGATCTCTTACTCGGACGAGCGACTGATATTCACTGACGGCGATCGTAAACCGCTCCATTCTCACTGAGCCGCTGAAAAACGTTCACGATGATGGAAATGTAGAGTCGTTTCTTCCAGCAAAACGTTCAACGTCTATATCACATCCACTTCGTCGAGTACTGCTGCGGATGCGTTTAACCGGTTTACGGTGCATGTCGTTTTTCGCGTCGACAATTCGCGCAAAATACTACCGGTCGCTTTGCCGAAACGTTGAACCAGTTCCGCGCGAACTTAACGTGCGTACAGTGTTCGTCGACGAATGCGGCATGATTGAAAGCGCTTTCCCCGCTAAATCAACACCCGTTTGCATCGCATTCTAGACGGTCACGAAAGTCCGTTCGTTGCAATAGATACGGCCTTCACCGGTGACCTCCGTCAATTGTGCCGCCCGTTTGTCGAACGTCGATTTACTACTTACGCTCGAAGGAGAATTTCGCATGCGAGATCGGCCTCGGCAATCGTTCGATTACTGCCCGTTAGTGCTAGTGATGCGTTAAGCTGCAACAGTAGTATTCGACCCAGATCCTATTTAAACGAAACATCACTGCCTGAACGACGAATGCTAGTTCCCTTTCTTTATTTCCCCGCTCCTGAATCTAAAGAAAGATAGTTTCTTGATAGACCTTCTTTGACAAACTTCGTGCTTATCATGGCGGTAAATGTATTTATCACTGCAGTCTTTATAGTTTTTTAAACGATCCGTATTCAATTATTAAATGTACCACCGGATTATTATATTTCGGTAATATATATTTATATATATATATATATATATATTATCACGTATCATTTTTTTCGTTTATTTCGGACGATGAGCACATCGTAATCTAAGAAATATATTTGATATTTAGAAACTTTGTAAGCAAATGTGGTGTTACTACGTGTATTTAAAATTAGAGCTTCCTCTTGATACGAAAGATTTTTAAATACCATTGTTATTTGAATATTTCTTTGTCTAATCCTTCCTTGGCATTCCCTATCGAAGAGAGCATCATGGGTTCCCTCGTATTTTAAACATTTATATATACATACATACATATATATATATATATATATATATATGCATATATATACTAGGAATTTATTGCTCACCGAAAAATACCTGCAGTGTTTGAATAGGGATAGACACTGTTTTATGGTTAGTTACGAACCGTTAAATTTTTCTTGCTTGGTATTTTGAAAATTCATTTTCCATTATTCCTTTTCGTTGTTCACATAAATTATTTTTTCCCTCATCGGAATTATATATCAGTTTTTCTTCATATTTTAATTTTTTATTTTTTGAAATTTAGAAAAAAAAAACGGTTTTTTAATTTGGTTTTGTTTATGTGGTGTGCCGAGTTAAGAGGGTCGTCCGGTGTGATGGGTCAAAAAAATCGAAAATTATTTTTTTGCAGAAATAGCTTCTTTAATATATCTAGAATATGTGTGTGAAAGGATTTTTTCAAATTCGATTTTGTTTATGTTATGAATAAATTGCAAAAAACCATTTTAAAGCGAAAATAAGTCGCAGAAAATGACAATTTGACTTTTTTCGAAAAAATTAGCTTAATTTTTTCGAATTTTAATCCGTTTTTAAAAATCCGAAAAGATTTGGAAACTTAAAAGAATTATCTAGAACACGGACGAAATAGAGTTTTGATTTTTTTTTTTTAAATATATATGTATATTTATTTGACAATATGAAAGTTGAAAAATTGATTAATGATGCATAAAAAAAAAAAGAAAAAAAGGATGAAAGTCAAATGTTATTAAAAAATTTATTCGTGTAATAAGGACGCACGAAAACTTTCTGCGAAAATGAAAGCGCAAAAAGGAGAAATAAGGTTCACCAAAGAATTCGGCGTGGCGGCAGTCGATTACGTCATATATTGATCAATCCGATTGCAGAGGAATTGCTTGCCAGCTCCGGTTTTGTTCTTTACGAAGTGTCAGATTAAACGGCGCCAGATAGTGTCAGCACCGGTAGTACGCACGCTTCCGAACTTTCAGTTGACGCGGGGTCCCGTCAGCCGAAACCCACGAAAGTGCTCGGTAAAAAGATGTTCGACCGATCGGTCTATTTAGTACAATAGTCGTTCTTCGATTAGAGCAACAAAATGTCAACGATTAGCCGGACACGATAATATCGAAATTCGATAGATGTCGTTTTATGCGCCGATAATAACAAAAATTCGACACAAGATGCAAACGAGATAACTCGGACGACACTATCTGCTGATGTTAAAGGACCACTTTGTGTCCGTCTGCTGAATTGGTGCCTAACTGAACCGCGAACCGTCTCCGCTGTCTTGATAAGCTGGAACGATGATATAGGTCGGAGGACACGTGGCAAGCCTAGCGGCAGCAGTTCCAGTGAACGAGTTCACGAGTCACGAGTTTCGACCAGACGAAGAAGATTCATGTATAATTCATCGGGCACGATTATCAGCAACGACTCCGGTCGACCGGTGAGTTATTATTGCTGGCTGGCGCTGAATGGAGAACAGCGAAGTGACGCTTCGTCTATGCTGGAACTTCCAGCGTACTACGGAGGACCGTATGGTGTGGAATTAATGATAAGTATGCCGCGCGTTATGTTACGGCGATCGCATCGACTGATAAGGTAATGTGCGCCATTACATCAATGTACGCGGCTGATAGGCGGATAGATCACGTCGCAGATTCTTATCTGATGATTACCTAATATGAGCTGCCGCTGGCCACCACCATCTAAACATATGTTTCACGCGATGACCATATGCTTACGCGCACATGCTCTCTCCATTCTCCGCCTGCTTCGTCTTCTTTTGCATGCAAACTATTTACATGCAGCCACCATGTTGAAGAGGTAGCACTACGAAATCGGCGGAAAAATTAAAAGCCACACGCAATCTCGATTAACATTTGCAATGCGTAGGTGACGAACTAGCCAAGTCTGGTCGTTTCTATTTTTTTACTTTTTACTTTTTTTTTTCAGATTTCACGATGCCTTGATAATTTTCAGCTAAATCGATTTCGTTTCGTTGTATTTTTTTTTTTTTTTCGCATCAGCAAGAGAAATCAAAGGTTTTCTGCGAAAGGTTTATCGAAGTAGCCAGCTGGCAGGCGGAGAAGTATGCGGTTTTTTACCTTCCATCTTATCACTCCGCTTTTAAAAATGTTTCGGTTCCAGTTTTACTAATTTTTCGAACAACTCCGGGTTAGTCTGAGATACGTCTAAGAGAAAATTTTTTTTTTTTTCTACCGAGCTTAAAAGACAAGGATACGATTAAGGTCGCGTTACAGGGAAGAAAGTTAAATTCGTTGCATGTATTTTTAATTTTGTTCCCAATAGGAGTCTTTTTTTTTTTTTTTTTTTTTCTTGTTAGGAGTCATAAACATATTGCTGTAAGTGCGCCTCATTTTCTCATTATAATTTAATTAATCGAAATCGGGAGTCAAAACGTATCTCAATTTTAAGTTTGGAAAATTTTCGGAAACCGAAGATGATGTTTTGTTATTGGAAAAAAATTTAACAGTTTTGCAATAAGTGCTACCAAAACGCACGGGGAATCGTGAGTGAATGCAACATCGAGCTCGGCTTACTTTGTTCTTTTTGCATGTTACCTATCTGGTATTCGAGCAAAATACATTCCTCTATCATAAAAGTGTTTCCTCGTTTTCAGGTGTGTTAAACACTGTCCGGGATTATTTCGGAACATTTAACTCCAGCCGAAGTTAAGAAACCAGCTTCCGATTCTTTTTACTTTTTTTCATCGCGTACGAAACACAACGGTCGTGATCGACCTGGTGGTCAGTCGAAAATAATAGACCAGTTGCTAACCGTTCAAATGGAAGATGTTCGCAATATTGAAAGTCCGGAATTGTTGAAGGCATATATTTGTTTAACCGCGTTTGGTATTAAATGACGCGCGAGCGCTTTATTTTTTAAAAAGATACGTCTCAATAAGGTTTTTATCGCTTAATGATTTTGAAGATTCTAAGTAGGAAGTTGGTGGAAAACTCTGGTGGTATCTATATAAACACCGTTTTTCTCTCCTTTTAATTTGAAAATAACTGGGTTAACGCTTCGATGGACCCCACACTGCTGCGACGAACAATAGTGACCTGGTATATCTGGCAGGAATAAAAAAGAGGTTTGGTCCGATTTCGCCTGTATTCAAGTTTTTATTCTGTTTAGTAGATAGAAAAAAACAGGTATACCGTATTGTTACATATCGCCCACCGCGCGTCATAAATGTCGTGGTCGAAAAAGAAAATTCCGAATTGAGTTCCAGTTCGGGCGGGCAGGTATTCTAAACATCGCAACTTTTGTATTATTTTCTTCCGCTGTTAAAGGTTTTTTTTCTTATTAAAAAAAGCAAAAAAAGAAAAAGAAACAAAACGCAAAACTCTATTTTTTGAAAAAATTCAAATTTTTGGAATCTCAAACTTGTTTTCCATTTAATTCGTGTTTTAACAAGATTCAACTTAATTATAAAAATAATTCCGATTAAGAATTGCACTTGGTCAGCAAATTAACGTGAGTTAAACACATCTCCTGGCGAATTATTAATTTAAGTTTCAGTAAAATTATTCGATGATCTATAGAGACTAGTTTTTATTTAAATTTATTAAAAATTTAAAAAAAAAACAACGTAGGAGCATTTGATCTTTCCTAAGATCTTAGGTTAATATTCTCAATAAGTACGGTTTTGTCATGAAAGGGGCAGTAAATTGTTTCAATTTTACAATTTAAAATGTTTCAATTCAACAACTTATCAATAGATTACGAACCATTTCGCATTAAAAAATTGTAAAAAAAAGTAAAAACAAAAAGATGCAATTGTATGCAGTTAACCAAATATTTTAAAATACACCTTTGGCCACAGAAAACAATCAATAGCAAATTAAAATGTAAATAATTTCTTAATAAATAATTTATTTTATTGAGATCTCTAATTGAATAACATAATTTTATTTTAAAAATGCAATTTGCAGTAAATATCGAAATTAACAAATTTACTTCCTCGGTTTGTTTTTTTTATAAATGGGCGCGCATTCATTACAATCGATGAAAAAATTTGTTACAACAGATTAATTTACGCTATAAAGGATTTGTATGAAGTTACCTACGGATTTAATTATATATTTGATGCTATTTTTTCTTTTTTTTTTTTTTTTTTTTCGTCAGTTGTCAGACATTCGAGTGTCGTTTAACTTACGTTGAACGTTGGGTATGTAGGTCTGGTGAAAGTAAACCGAAAGAGAAAGAAACTGGCCTATTTTCAGTAGTGCCGTTAAGATTAGTCTCTCTTCTCAATCCATTATATGGCGAAGGCATCATCAAAAACGCCGTTAATATGAAACATCACGATAATCCATGTAGCCATTTCCATTGTAACTGTATAGTTCGTTTATTTTACTGCATCAGTCCATCGTAAAGGACATATTTTTCTGTTTCTTTGTCCTACTTTTATTCCCTATAGAGTTCTTGTCGTCCGAAAAATTTTACCGCGTTCCTATTAATTCGTATTCGTAATTGTACGTCAATTTCCTGATCATTCTATATCGACTTATTTGTCCGGTTTGCTGTCCAGCATAAGCGCTCTGCTATAAACCCACATTTCCAACGCGTCAATTCTGCTGACATTTGTACGTTTTATATTTCACGTTTCTGACCCGCTATGTTTCCATCGGAAAAATTAAACTATCGAACGGTTTAACTTTATTTCGCTCAGCGATTGCACTGTGTTCCCAAATCTTTCGTTAATTTCGCAGTAGCGAACCTTGCCAGTGTCGGGCGTCTCTTGATGATTTCCATTATTTAAGATACCGTTTCATAAAAAAATATATAACTTCAAAACAGTTAAAAATTTACGAATTTTGTCATTTTTTCGACTTTAATATTATAGCCCCGGGCTAAATTTAAACAATTTTTCATTACACGAAAGAGCTGTTCGTTACGAAGAGAAATGTTACAAAATTGTGAAATGACAGATTCTTTTTAGATAGTCATTAATTTCCACGATTATCTTAACCGGTACAAGATATATCGCTTAGACAGCAAATGTTCGCTTCGAACACGTACTGAGAATAACAAAAAACTAACAGCTGCCGAGCTAAAAAAAGTAGAAAAAAAAAAAAATCGAAACCGTTTCTAATTTCTAACCCCTGGGTGGGGAGCTGTTCTTGATTATTGATAAATGTATAAGTTTTACGAAGTAACGAACTAAAGGAAACGAGATACCATTGACCTTAAATCATCGGACCAAAAAAAAAAAAAAAAACAAAAAAGTAAAAATCAAAGTAAACAGTTGTTTACGTCGCCATTTTTCGAAAATTAGACAATTTTTACATTAATTTAAAATGCGTATTATGGATGATGAAAAATAGTCGACTGGCGAAGCTATATTGGGCATGGATGGGACTACAACAAACGTAAATGTACATGCACTGCTAGAGACGTTTTGAAGAAAGCAAGTCAAGTGTGTGGTAGTTGATCGGCGTAGCAGATAAACGAGATTATTTATCGATGCCCTACGTCAAGACACCCCCGCAAGCTGATATCACCAACGCAACAATAAATTTTACCACCGAATCCTCCTCGTATTCGTAGCAGACAGCGCGTTTTATTGTCACGGCAGCAACGAAGCTGATTTGTACAAATCCGCCCCCGCAGGTCATTTATTATACCAATGTTCGCCTATCGATTATTTTAGTCGATTATTTCATCGTTTAAAGATTCGCATTACCTGAATATCTATTAAGCAGCTGCCTTTTTTTTTCTTTCTTTTTTTTTTTTTCTTACGATATATTCATTTATTTAAAATATTTCCATGGCGGTTGATTAATATGTCGGACACCTAATTAAGTTTCGGCGACGCATTAATCCCATTTTAAAATATCTTATTACATTATTAATATACTTATTTATTTAAAATATCTACTTAGTACTAATAAACAGCTTTCTATTCCCCACAACAAACAGCTTTCCATTCCCCACTTACTAACATCTTAGTTATGCTTCGGAGAAACGTACTTGAAGATGTCCATTTCTGTTGCCATTCTTCTCCAGTTTGCTGCATAAACAAATGAGCCAATGTAGTGTGAAGAGGCGGGTTGTGTGGCATTAGAGAGAACAATGTCGCCTGAGCTGCTCGATTGACACGCTCATTGCCTGGAATCCCAACATGAGCCGGCGGCACCCATAGGAAACACATTTCAGAGTTTAGATGTGATAACCTGTATAATAGGTAATGGATCTTCCTTATCAAAAGGTTGTTGGATTTAATCTCTGAGATGAGTTGAAGAGAGTTTAAAGAATCAGTTATGAGTAGGGCCTTTTGAGATTGGCGGTTGCTATCGGTGTAGCGTTGGATGCAAAAAACCATCGCGTATATTTCGGCGTCCAGTGCTGTATAGCAATCATGCAGTCTGACTGACTCTGCTGCCCATGAGACTTCGAAGGAGCATGCCACCGGTGACTGATAACCTATTGCTTTCGCTCTATCTGTGTAGAGGCATGCATGGTGTGTGTAGCTCGCTATGATATTTGTTGCTATTTGTACTATGTTTGGGGGGTATTGTGCTTTATTAAATTTTTTGTTAGCGATATGTTTCTGTTTGTGATTGACTGACTCCAAGGTGGTGCGGTTGCTGCGAAGTCTGTCAGAGTTTTTGGGATTGAAGAGATTTCGAAGTGACCCTTTTTGATTTCTCCATTCTACAATAATTATCCGTTTTTATAGATTTTGCATTTATAGATAGATAGATTTTTCATCTTAGACTCACCAGCTAAAGACACTGACAACAGCTGCCGGCGGAAACAAAAGTCAGAGTTTATCGGTTTTTATCATCCTTTTAGTTAAAAAAAAAAAATGCATTTTATAGCGAAAGTTTACTTCACTTTTTTTCTTAGTTTTCCAGCTGATTGACACAAATTTTACTAAAAAGTTACCTTGATTACTTTTTTTTTTTTTTATTAGGGATTTTTGGGGGGGGTGGGGGGGGCAATGAAGAACTATTGAAAAGACTGAAAAAGAGTTACACTAATTGAGGATAGAAAGTAGAGATAACTGAGAGGCAAAAATAGTAGAAGTTGAAGGGAATTAACGGAAATGGAAAATTTTAAGAAAGAGAAATTAGAAAGAGAAAAAAATTGGGCGCATATAAAATGTGGCTGGTATCGCAAAGAGAGCGTGACGAAGATCAGTGAAGGGGATCGACCGTATGGTGTAGATGTAAGAGAAAAATGAAAAAATGATCCGAAAAGAAGATTAAAAACAAAAGAGTAACAAACGTCAAAGCGAGAATGAAATGGAAGTGGTGGTAAAATAAAGAAGTGGAAAATGAAGAGGAATACGTTGGTCGGGAAGGAGTACTGTCGGCTAGCACACGCCGAGGAATTTACCATAAATGAAGTGGAGTTAACGAATCCGTTGAACCCGAATGAGCAAAAATTCGCAGCGAATCGATTTCGATTGAGTGAGCAGAGCAGACTGCAAAACAACTTTAAAATCTTAGTGAATGTCTGTTTTCACGAACTAGTCCTTTGGTGCAGACAGCCTATTTACGAAATGGTTTTCTGTATACACGTTCGCAGATCATCCGTTTTACCAGTAACAGTCGTATCAACAGACAAACGGCAAATATTTCCTTCTCGATTTCAAAAAGCGACATTTGTAATTCGGTGTAAAATACTTTAGCGCCGATTTCCAGTTAAAAACTTTGAAGACGGGGTGCTTTGGAATAAAAAAGATATTTCAACTTATTTCTCTCGGGTAATTTCAATTGCTGTTTTCACTTATTCTTTTCGCATATGACGACTTATTGACTATAATCAGTCTAACTGCCGTAGAAGACGAAATCGTATACGATAAATAATACGAAAATTGTGAACTGAAGAAATTTGTCAAATCGATTTTTGAGATTTGATGGCTGCAATTTGAAGCTGGCGTAATGAAACTTTCGGACCGGACTGATTTTAATGTTTGTTTAAATACATCAGTAACTCTTACAGTTATATTAAAATTTTCATTTCCAACTATTTTTATTTCGTTCAGTTAAAATTACGGATTTTTTTACAGGAGTAAAAGTTTAATATAAAAGCTGTCGAAACTAGAATGGATTCTCAGGAAACGGACACACTTATGCCGGTTTACCGTTACTTCTGCACGGGAACTACAAAACGAATAATAGGCACACAGTTGATTTTTTTTCTTTTCGGTTCAAATAGCGACATCAAAGTTATAACTGATGGAAGATTTCTGATTAATACAATTGGACTGAGTGAAGAGCCTTCTCAATACACGATCGTGACCGAATAACTTCATTGGCAAACAATATTATATCCAGTTTCTGAAGAATAGGGGTTTTCCAACAACAATGAACGTAATTGGATAACAGTTTCTCCGCTTTGTAATTCAAATAAGCGTTTTAATATTAAACACTTCGAACGCCTACATGTGTGTTCATTTTTCAACATTCTCCGTTCCGTTGTTATAAAAGCATCTTTGAAACCTTCGTTTCGTTGGAATGTTGAAGCTCTCGAGTTTCTCGTGTCAAAAGCAAGTAACAAGGCTCAGGACGTTCTGTTCAAGTATCTCTTCAATAATCAAGCTTCTGCAGCAACCCTATACCACGTAAATAACAAACGGCTATTATTATTATTACCGATTATTATTATTATTATTATTATTGTTATTATTATTGTTATTATTGTTATTATTATTATTATTTATTATTATCAACATCTCTTTCTTCAGGCGTTTATTATTTCATAATTGAGTCTATTCTTCCATTATCGACTCTAATTGACCAGTTTCTTCATCAGGCCGTTATAGAAACAACCGGTTCAATTTTTCTTTAACCTTTTTATTGACCCCTTTTTCTTACGGCATCGTGTCAACCGCACGCGCTTTGAAAATTCACGACTTAATTCCTTCAGCAGTATTCGACTCGATAAGACCACTTATACACCTATGAATATCAGTTCATTTATGTCGACAATAGCCTGTTGACCATAATGCTTTTAAGAAAAGGTAGACTAGCTCCCGTACGATGCTATTCGACAACAGCCGTAACAATAGCTTTTGTACTGCAAGGACCACGTTCGCTTTAGTCGCAGCGCGTTTATGTAATTAGGAGCAGTACGGCTGCAGCTCAAGTCAGACATTGCGAATGAAAAGTTTATAGGTTGAACTTGGGTTTTTTCTTTACTCCAGCATTCGTTATCGACTTATTACTTACCAGGTGACACCTTGTAGCGTTAGAAGCGAATTAGCTTACGCTTAAACGGAGGAAAAATGCATTTGTCCCGCATAATGAACAAACACGTAAGAACGATATGTGCAGAGTGTTAGAAACATAAAATTTACAGGCGCTAGTTTCTTGTACGCTTTATTGATAATGTAGATATTTGGTTGCAAGACGGCCAGGGAGAGAATTAAATATTCAGGATAAAGGACCACCGCGGTGGTCAGTATATTTGTAGAAGCATTAATTAGTAAAATGTGGGAATTGTACACCGGCTGATAAATGAAAAGTCTATTAAGAGCAAGTCGTTATCATTTAATGTGTCGGTACTATTGTAATTTGGCCTTCTCCGGAATAATAAAAGTCGAAAAGCATTAGGAATTAGGGAAAGGAGAATTCTCGGAAAAATTGTGGAGAAAAATATCAAGCCCAATTAACGAAAATTACAATAATTGACTGTTAAAACGTTAAAAGAATCCAAAAGAAACATAACATAAAGAGGAAATCGATAGAAAAGAAGTAAGTCACGGAAAAATCCGCAAAAGGGTAAAATAATTACGAGTGAAAGAGTAGAATGGGAGAATACTGGCAGCCGCGAAAATTATAGACGAGAAAAGGAAAGGCCGACGAAATTAAGTGATTCATAAACGAGAAAAAATACTAACTGTGTTTTTTAAATGCGTTTCATTTAACTTGCATTTTCTTTAAAAAAGAGATTTCTAATACACGCTAATAACATCGATTGGCGATCCCATAAAAAAAAAAGAAAAAAAGAAAAATAAGATTAAAAATTGGAACTGAGCTCAAAATGACATGTCAATATCTCTCTTCAAATTGGAAGTTTTCTTAAAATTAAAACACACCGACTATATACTCACATTTCAAAGGTTTCTTGTCATGCTATTTCCTCACATTTCCCACATCACTCTTTCGATTTTTTTATCCTCCGTATCCGCTATCTTATTCCGGATTTTCCCTCACTGTATTCTATCCATATTGATTTGCTCTGGGTCCCTGGCCATACGGTGACAGAGGGTAATGAAATGGCAAATTCTTTGGCCCAGGTTGCTGCATCTTCTCGCTTCTATTTTTTAAAAATTCCTCCTTCTAATTTTTTTCCACTGTGTAAAAAGTTTCATACTAGATTCTGGTCAGATATTTACACACCTTTCCCTTCTTTAATTCACTATCCGTCTATCTATACACGTTCAACCTAATTACCCGGCCTTGGTTTTACAATTTTCCTTCGCTTCGCCGTTCCGCTGCCGTCTCTATTATTCGTTTACGTCTTAACCATACTTTCCTTCCTTCCTCATGTTTCCGTTTTCTTTTCGCATTTTTCCCTAGTTGTCCTCTCCAGTTAAAGCCGTCTGTGATTCTGACCAAATCCTCTTCGAATGTCCGTCCCTCTTGAATGAGCGTGCTGCTCTACATTCTAATTTGTTGTCCTTCAGCTGTCATATGTTATCATTCTCGTCAATCTCCATTGTTTCGATCCTTTATTCGTTTATTTTATCAATATTTAACGGAGTCCATTTGATTTTTCGCCACCATATCGTTTTCGGGCTAAGATCCGCTGTAGACACGTGGACAAGATAAATAAAAAAACCAAAAAAAAAAAAATACACAAATTCTTCGCTGACTTTAATTCTCCATGCAGTTTTAAAACTTCAAAAGCTTCGTAAACTCCCGTTTTTTGACCGTTTTTTTTTTTTAATCCCCTTTTTCTTTACATTGCCATGGCACTGCGTTCAACTATAAATAAATATTTTACAGTCATACTTAAGTAATGTCTCTTGGACGGGCGTGTCAAAGAAACTTATGGAGTAAACAATTTGTTGTTGGAAGCGACCTACTGAGGAGATAATCGTGGGATGATAGATATTTAATAGCCGACAAGGCGTCATCGTAGATTTGATTTATGCCTGGAAAGGTTCATTGGTTCCTACATTGCAACCGGCAGTTATCTCGTAAAGGTGGGCTAACATATAGCCGATCATCGGAATGCCAGTGAAGAAAAGTTAGAGTGCCTATGTGTTACAGTATAAGGCGGGGCGCAGATCAAAAGCAGGACGCAGCGAAGCGTAAAGAGCGTACTTTTTAAATGCATTATTTTTTATGAAAGGCTGTTAGCGTATCTAAATGTAACAGAGCGTAGCGTAATTTAATCTACCCGCTTACTTTAATATTTAACGCTATCCGTTGCCTAATTAGGCGGGTTGCCTAACATTGTGGTAGTCAAAATTCGGGGATTCAGGCTCATTTAGGGCTTGGTATTAAGAATTTTTTCACGGATTTTTTTTAAAGTTGGAAACGTTGTTTATTCTAAATTTCAGCGTTTTAAAACGGACTTTTCACTGTGACTTTATATTTTTAAGGTGTAATTTTAAAATTTAACAATTTCGCAGGACATTTTTCGATTTTATAATTTTTTTGTCCGTTATGTGTAATTCCTGTTGTACATGCCGAATTTCAGCTTGCTGTGTATTTTAATCATCTTAAGAATACATGCCGGCTAATTTTTCCCTTAAAATGGCGTGTCCTATTTCGAGTAGTACGGTTAATTATTAAAAGCTGAAATTTTGTTTGCAGAACTGCTTTTAAACTTCTTCATGGCAAATTTGAATCCCTACATTAGAACAAAAGTTATACACCTATGGCAGCCTATCCAATTTTTCTCTCTCCCACTTCATGCCGATTCCTCCGCTCACGGTGCAGTCAACAATGAATTTCTTCATTTATTGAATTCCTCTTTTCCAGCTCATGTATTGATCTTTACCGATGGTTCCAGGAGCGAGGACACGTGGTGCGTTTACTGCCTCGTCGCTTCGGCATTCTGAGTCCTTCTGGCTTCTTCCTTTTGTATTATTTTTCTGCCGAGTCGATCGCCATCCTTCAGGCTATCTCTTTTATTTCCTCTTTAAGCGATCATTCCCAATTCCTCACTATTTCGGTAAAGGCGTCCTTTAAGCCCTATCCTCTCCTCCTTCACATTCCTCTGATAGTATTATTCTCTCAATTTGTTCTCTTACCCTGCAGTCATCCCGCTCTATTCTTATTGATTTTTTATAGGTCCCCAGTCATTCTGGAATTGATGGCAATCACGCAGCTGATTCTTTGGCTCGTTCTGCTGGTCGCCTTGATTCATGCCTCAATTATATCCTTTCTTCAGATATCCTTTTCTTATCCACCTCTAATCACGCCCGAATTTGACGGGAACACCTGAATGGTCCTTGATCCGTAAAATTAACGACCGGCGGGAAATCGAAAGATCGATTGCGAATGTACAATAAGTGCATCAACCACTTTTTGTATGTTTTTCGTGTTCCGAGTTATTCAGACCTATTCCTATTTTCATTTCGGTAAATGTGCTTCATCCGCCTGACCGTTACTTGCATATTATCTGCGTGTATTCGTTTTTAAAGTGTGTTCGGGGTATTTTCGCAACTTTTGGTAATATTGTACGAATATATTGACAATTGTGCGATGAGTTACAATTTTATATTTCGGTCGTAAAAATATTGCGATTTATTATTTATCTTAGCAAGAAAAAAATTTAAATATGTTGTAAAAAAGCTATATATAAAAAGACGCCTATCACATTGACTACTAAATGCTCGTTGTATTTCACACCTAAATTAACAGTGGAACGTATAAGCGAATATAGAAAACAACAAAGTATTGTTTTAAGTTTATCCGTAGAAACTCAAAAAGCTATCTTATAGAACTTAGAATATTCGACACCTGTCCCGAATTGCAAACAACCGAGTATGTATATACGTTGCAACAAAAGAAATTGCAGACACTCTCGTTGATGTCCACAAAACTGTAAAGTTGAGAGACACCGAAGTTATTGTTCGACCACTCATTTCCCGGAACAAGAGGCTTATCTTCTCAAACGTTCCACCTATAATCCCCAACGACGTCATTCTAGCCAAGTTAAAAGAATCCAAAATAATTCCGGTCTCAAGTATTTCGACATTACGTGCTGGATTAAACATTCCTGGGTATCAGCACATCTTAAGCTTCAGACGACAGGTATTCATCAAGCCCGAAGATGTCGGCAACATACCTACCCTATGGAAAATCGACCACGAAGATACCTCTTACTTTATTTATCCATCCCTCGACTCAATGCTTTGTTTCAACTGTAGAAAAGAAGGACATTTAGCGAAGGCTTGCCCACAAAACGCGAGCTCACAACAGTTTGCAGGTGATGAGCCCCTCAAGGAAAACCCAGACGCTTTCGTACATCCTGAAATGCTTCCGGTCACGAAACCTTCCTTTCCTCCACTACCGCCAGGACGACCCAACAATGATGTAAACAAGAAAAACGAAACCCAACCAACACACAGAGCGCACAATCTGTCCGTTAAGCGATCAAGGTCCTATGATTCATCGCAAGCTTCTCTACCAACTCAACAACAACTTTTTGCAAAGCCATCTAATGCAGAATGCAAAAGAAAGAAAAAAAAAACTAAATCTAATGGCGAGAAACTAGAACTTCCTGCTGTGATAGAACAGGCAATGAATAACACGCCCTCCGAGTTCCCGTGCACATTTCCACAAATTTCCAGCTTCCTGGAGGAAGCACCTTCAATCCCAACAATAGAAGATGCCCTTGCTAAGTACGAACTTGACCCAGCTGGCACAGTTGTAATGCTCAGAAAGCTGTACAACCTTCTGGATGACCAAAAGCTTAATTACCGTTTTACCCGCTTAGCGAATAGAATCGAAGGAGGCGCCCTGGACGACAGGACGTCCCTCAGCTCAGCAACATCTACGGAGAATCTCGCGGAGCTGGAAGATACGTGGAGTTCCACACACCTGCTCGAGTACTAAGTATTTGTACTGCAAGCCGATTGATTATTCCAGGAAATGCAGATATTACAGTGGAATATCAACGGCTTTTTTGAAAAAAAAGAATTTCTAGAGCTTTGTATCAATAGAACCAATGTTGATTGCATCTGTCTCCAGGAAACAAACTTTACCAAAAATTTTTGTGCAACAATCAGAGGATACCATGCAGTTTTCAAAAATAGGCGAAATGCACTCAGAGCCAGTGGTGGAGTCGCAGTTTTCGTCAAGGACAAATGGACTACTGAAGAGGTGCATCTCAATACTCACTTAGAAGCTACAGCGCTCACAGTCCGATCAGCCCAGCCAGTAACAATATGTAGTATATACCTCCCAAACAGTTTAACACTCGATGAGAGAGAGCTCGAGAATGTTATCAACCAGCTACCATCACCATTTATCCTATGTGGCGATTTCAATGCCCACAACACCCTGTGGGGATCTGAGGCGACGGATAATCGTGGAAAAACGGTAGAAGCTCTGTATAACAGGCTCGACCAAACCATTCTTCTCAATAATGGCTCAAGTACCCATTTCGATGTCAAAACAGGACACGAGAGCGCAATAGACCTTACGTTTGCATCAGCCACCATTGCAGATGACCTCGAGTGGACTGTGGCAGACGACAATTTTAGTAGTGACCACTATCCGATTCTCATCAACGCCCGCATAACCACTTGCGACATGCCAAATTACCCGCAAAAATGGATTTTGAACAAGGCTGACTGGAAAAAGTATCAAGATTCCCTCGCAAAGCATAAACAACTTCTCCCTTCCCCGTCTCTAGGGAATATGACGGTGAATGATATCATCGAATCACTGACCGGCGTTATTACTGCTGCGGCCAACGACTCAATACCCAAATCTACTGGAGCAGTGCTACGTAAATCTGTGCCATGGTGGACTCCCGACTGAAACGCAGCTATAAAGAACTCCAAAAAAGCCTTCCGCAAGTATAAGAAAAATCCCACTGAGGAGAATATGATTGATTTTTAAAAAAACAGAGCCTTAGCCTGCCGTACCGTGAAACAAAGCAAAAATGTCTGCTGGAACAACTTCACTTCATCAATCGACGATAGAACGCCAGCTGCCGTCGTTTGGAATAAAATCAGATCCATATCTGGGAAACGGCCGCCTCTCCATTCACCTACCATTTCTGACCATGCTGGTAATCTTATTGATAATACCCAAGTTGTAGCCGATATCTTTGCAGACACATTTGCCGCAAATCCAAGTAGCCCTAACCAAAACTTAAGCGATGACATAATAAGTACAGCTCATCAACATCAGCACGAACCTCCTGAGCCGGATCCTATCAATAATCTGTTCTCTCTTGCCGAACTGTTACACGCCATCGCGAAGACCCGAAATTCCAGCCCTGGACCGGATGGCATCCCGAACGCGATGATCAAGAATCTTCCCCACGACTACCTGGAATACCTTTTGGCAGTTTTAATTACCTCTGGTTTACGCAGACTTTCCCCGATCAATGGAAGGAAGCAACTATTATACCAATACACAAACCGAGCAAAGATCGTTCCCATACCTCCAACTACAGACCGATTTCACTTACATGCAACCTCTGTAAAGTTTGGGAAAAGATGGTATGTCGTCGTCTAAGATGGCGTCTGGAAAAAGAAGAACTGCTTGCACCACATCAGTTTGGTTTCCGCAACTTTAGATCAACGACTGACTACCTAGCAAGCATCGAAGCTGATGTGTGCGACGCCTTGGCGGACCAAGCGCACCTCCTATTGGTATCGTTGGATATCGAAAAGTCCTACGAAACAACCTCGATTCCTGAAGTAATCAGTATTATGCGGTCACTGAATTTTACTGGCAACATCATCGCCTTTATGAACAACTTCCTCAATCGCCGATGCATGAGAGTCCGGATCCAGGGAATCCTGTCCATATTGGTCTTCATCAATGGGCTTCTCCAGGGATCTGTGCTAAGTGTCGTCCTGTTCATCGTGACAATTAATCATGCGCTTAGAATCTTAAGATCTCCGTTGCGGGGACGACTCTTCGTTGACGACCTCACGATATCATGCTGGGGGAAAAATATTGAATTCACCTTCCACATCGTTCAAAAAGCTCTTGTAGACCTCCAAACATGGGCCGTCAAATGCGGTCTAAAGTTCTCGGCCACCAAGTCGGAGTACATGATAATAGGCAGCCAGAAACAAGCCGAAGCGAGGAACTGCCAACTGTATCTAAATGACCAAGTCTTAAAAAAAAAGAACTCAATAAAAATCCTGGGCCTCGAGATCGACCGAAAGCTCTCGTGGAAAACTCACATCAAAGCGTTAAAGAAGAATTGCCTTGACCGATTGCGTATACTCAAAATTCTCGCCAACAAACAGTGGGGAAGTAGCACGAAAGCGCTATTAAAAGTCTACCACCGCAGTCTTATCCGATCCGTACTCGATTACGGTGCCATTATATATGATGCAGCCAAGAAATCACTCTTGGACACTCTGCAACCGGTTGTCAATTCCGCGTGCCGTATCTGCTTAGGAGCGTTCAGAACGAGTCCAGTCATTAGTTTGGTCGCAGAAGCCAACGAACTGCCACTGGTTATCAGAAGAAAAGAGCTCTGCTTAAAATATGCGGTGACAATCTCCTCGACACCGGACAATCCAGCTTATGACAGTATCTTCAAGGTCCCTGTGCACAATATCGACCCCGACTATTCAGCAGCAGAACCACTCAGATCGCGGATAGCCAGATACACAGCAGAACTCGAAATAATACTACCAACGGTTTATGAACGATCGCTGGGGTTCCTATCCCCGTGGTGCCAACCCAATCTGACAATAAATGTTGATCTAAGTGAGCACGAGAAAGTAATCACAAGCTCAGAGACGTTCAGATTACTTTTCTTTGAAATACGCGAAAAATTTCATCCATGCACGGAATACTATACAGACGGTTCAATTCTCAACGGCAAAACAGGTTACGCTATAGTCTCTGACTCTATCACGTTAGCAGCACAACGAACGCACGACAATAATTCAATCTTCACCTGTGAGGCTAAGGCGATTCTCCATACTCTAGAACTAATCCTACTGCGCCAAGACGTAACAAACTGTACCATATTTACTGACTCGTTGTCCTGCTTAAGAGCCATCCAAAATCAGTTTACCGAAAACCCTATCATACAACGCATCCACCTAAAATTGGACCAGCTCCAATCAAAGCATATACAGGTCAGCCTTGGGTGGACACCGGCGCATACAGGAATCCAAGGAAATGAATTGGCGGACCAAGCTGCAAGAACCGCGACGACACAAGATTGCCCGCCTGAAGTACTTATGACACCTCATGAAGCTAAAATAGTGATAAGCAACACAGTCAAAAACTACTGGAACACCCTTTGGCTCCAAACGCCGAGCAAACTCCACGAGTTTAGAAAAGATACCTACGAAAACATGCCAACTATCAGTAGACACGAGCAGTGTGTCCTAACTCGTATCCGCATTGGACACACAAACTTGACCCATTCGCTCCTCATATCTAAAAAACCGCCCAACCTGTGTCAACGCTGCAAACATGCCTATATCGGTGAGGCATCTTTTGATCGAGTGTAATCACTACCAGCAGGCCAGACAACAAGCGGGTATTACCAACGGCCTTGCAGAGATGTTTTCGGACGCCGAGAAGTGTGAAAAAATCGTAGCCTTCCTCAAAGACATCTCTGTATTCCAACTGATCTAACTTCCCCAGCCTTCAGCTAATTTTTTGATTATTTTTTGTTTCGCGCATTTTCAAATATTCAATATAAAATTTTATAATTATCTGTAAAACCGTAGTCGCTAATGACCTTGTAGTCCAAAAGCGACTTGTAAATATAATAAATAAATAAATAAATAGAACTTCAAGAAAAAAAATCGTACAGCCCGTTCTATAGTAGCCAGAGAGTTAATTATTTTTTTTAATCGGACGTATTTTCTTCGTGAGATCATAAGAAAATTATAAAACCCCCAAAATTTTAAAATTAAATGGTCAAAATTTTAAAAAATGTAAAAATCGACTTAAAAAAAAATAGCCAGCTCTGTATTAATTATGGTATTGATTTAATTTTTAACCGGCGCACTATTAAGGCCTCTAGAATACACGGAAAATATAAAAGCAGAAAGACTGAAATTTAAAAAAAAGTCCACAGCTCTTTCCACGGTAGCTAGAAGGTCGCACTTTTTTTTAAATGGCGTATTTCCGTCACTAGAATATAGGGAAAATACGAGACTACCAAATTTTAAAATTAGAAAGCCCAAATTTTTAAAAATTTGAAAATTAAGTTCTAAGAAAAAAATTCTTAAAAAATTCCACAACCGGTTCTATATGAGTTAGGCTATTGATTTTCTATTTAAAGTGTGAATACTAAGGTCTCCAGAATACGGGGAAAATATAAAATTCGAAAAATTTTGATATTTAGAGACCGAAATATGAAAAAATACTTGCTTAAAGCGGAAAGACTGGAAACTAAAAAAAAAGTCCACAGCTCTTTCCAAGATAGCTAGAAGGTCGCTCTTTTTTAAAAATGAAATATTTCCATCTCTAGAATATAGGAAAAATACGAGAGACCCAAAGTTTTAAAATTAAAGGGCCTAAATTTTGAAAAATAATTTAGGCGTACAAATTTTGAAATGTTTAGAGTGATGTCAAAATGTATCTTTGCTTAGATTCTGATAAAAAAAAAAAAAAAAAAAATTTATCACTGCATTTAAAAAAATAAATATTGCTAATATCTTACTTTAAAAAGAATTAAATTTGACATATTCCTGTCATATATACTGCTCTTGCAGCGATTTCAGGTTTTCAGATATTTTAATCAAAATTGCACTTTTTTGATTGATGTATTCGTGTACTTCTTTTTTTTTTTTAAATAAATATATGTGAACGCTGCATGTGTTATGAAAATTTACTAAGTGAAATAACTTAAAGTGCGAAGGAACGGGCCGCGGAACACAAGTGGAAATAAAGGAAAACTAAACAATTTCTCTTAAGATAGAATGAAAGGTCTGGTAGCATTTCGCCTAAAAATGAAATGACCCATAAAATAATAATAATAATAATAATAATATGAAAAAATCAATTTGGCAACACGGTCACGTTCGGTAGGCAGAAAAAAAGATTATCCCTGCGCAGCGGGGGATCCCTGGATTTTTTAACCTAGAAAGCGTCTTTGACAAACAATGCCGCGTTTGCCCGCTGCCGAGACCACCCGAGAAATTGAATGATTGTTACCCAAATTTTATTATTTTTTTAGCTGAGACACCGTCATTAAAGGTCGTAAGAAATGCCGAATCCGTCTCAATATACGGAAAATCACCCCATACTAACTGCTTTACGCTATGAAGTCGTAATCCAAAAAAAAAAAAAAAAAAAAAAAAAAAGTCGTAATTTGTTCTGGCTTCGGTCTTATGCTTATTCTGAAGGAAACTCTATTGTTCTATCTTGAATATTACAAGTTGTCGCTCGTGAATAAAACAAAAATTTTGAGTCAGTCTAATATAGTAATGGATGTATTATTTATAAAAATAAATCGAGCAGGTAAATAATATATATGTATATCTCATATTTGTAAATTGAAATATTTATGGCAAATTACGTTTTAAATGAAATGGTATTCAATTAGATTTCAGCAACAGAGAATAAAAAAAATTGTCATGCATTAAAAAATTATTTTCTCTCAATTGCTATAAATTTTTGTTTTGTACGTCAAAAGTATATTATAAAATATTTGGTTAATTGAATAGCGTCTTTTTATATTATCTTTCTTTTTCCTTTTTGTAATGTTAAATCGTAATCTTTTGGCAATTTATTGAATTAAGACATTTTAAGTAGTAAAATAGAAGGTTTTTTTTCTTTATCTTTTTTTGGATTTGCCGAAAAATGGCGTCTGAATCAGTAAAATGGTCGATCCATATGAATATGAGTTATGCGCCAACAAACAAAAAAAAAAAAAAAAAACATACGCGACGAACACATAACCTCTTTCTATTTGCAAGTCGGAAAAAATTAAAGACAAGTTTATTGACATAAAAAATTTAAAGCATATTATTAGATTAATAAGTCATTTTTAATTAATATTAACTTTTTAAATACACCTTCTTTTTGATGGGTAATCGTCAGCTGCTGACAAGTCCAACGCAAAAAGGAAAAAATAAATACACAAATGAATACACTTCCTGCATCTTTGTAAGACAAATTTCTGTCCAAAACGAAAAAATTAAGAAAAGGTGAAAATGATTCTGTTTGTTTTTTAACGAGGAACTTGGATAGAACTAGCATAAATGTGCACTGTTTTCAATTTGTAATAAAGCATTTATCCGTTTACAACTTTATCTAGATTATTTTTCTTTCTTTTTTTCTATAACTCCGAAAACCTTAATTTTTCATGTCACACTAAATATCAATAAGGCCTCCTATATACTGACTGATAAGGTGGGTGGGATTTATAGAGCACTGGACTTCGAATGGAATAACTCGCAAATATTAATCGGAGTCGTCGTTTCGCGTGTATTTACATTAAACATTTTTAGCGGTATTTTTTTACTTCTGATTTTCATATGAACATTTTTGTTGCTTTTCGGAAAAAAAAAAAAACTTTAACAGTGGGGAATCAAATAGCAAAAATAATGATGCGTTTGGTCTGTTTAAAATTCGACAATGATGACCCGTTGTTGCCAACACGAAATCATTCGTATGTTTGTCTGACCTTTTTTTTATTACCTCAGTAACCGAAACCTTAAATTTAGGCGAAATGGGAATTCACCGAATGAAATTAGATTTTGTAACAAAATAATGCAAAATTGTATTTGTATTTTATCATAACAAGTTTCTTTGAATTTCCTTTCTCCCGAGATCGCAGGGTTTTATCAACAATAAACATTACATCATTAACTAAGCGATGTCTCCATTATTTTTCTGCTTTCACATCATCTCTAACTAAGGATGATCAGTTTATCATATTTAATTTTGGTTTGAAGCGTATCACCACAATTAGCAAAAAAAAAAAAAAAAAAAAAACATTACTGGCCGCTGTTACAATCATCTAACTGTTATTGTATGGCACTTATTCAAATTGCAGCTGTGTATGCCCTCATTTTATGATTTCATTAAATTTGTGGAAAAAATTTTAAATTTCATGAGAATTGAACGACGCAAGATAACGAGAAATTGCATTTATTTTTTGGATTTTGCTTTGGGCAACAGCAGAAAATTAGAATATCGAAAAAACATTTCCTCAATCCGCTAATAGCAGACAAGCCAACGTTCAGGCAGGACAACGTCTGCCGGATCCGCTAGTTTAAAATAAAATCAAATGTTTTTATGACTTTCGTAAATACTGGTAAAATTTATTCGGACAATCGCGAAGTTACGGACATAAATTATGTAGCTTTCTATTTATAATTCGGAACGTAATTTTCTGAACGGCCTTTTTTTTCTTTCTAAAAGTTATATATGTTTCTTCGATGAAATGTAAAAAACAACGTAGCTTTTTCAAAACCGTTGCAAACAAATGCTAAATAATCTGCGTTATTGTACGGGTAGAAACGTTTGCATTTCGTCTGCTTTACATCTTCAATCGTTGCGTATGTAGTCTGCGCTCAGCCTAAGAGTTTAATTACTTCCGGTAAAGGATAGTTTATG
Source organism: Icerya purchasi (assembly GCA_039619475.1). Taxonomy (NCBI): domain Eukaryota; kingdom Metazoa; phylum Arthropoda; class Insecta; order Hemiptera; family Monophlebidae; genus Icerya; species Icerya purchasi. Next base: position 273,738,411 of record CM077116.1, read on the forward strand.
AAACATAAAGATGCGAAAAGATTGAATAGTGGAATTGCGAAGAGAAACAAAGAGGATTTCACGCTGTTCGTGCTATGCTTTCTACAATAAAAGATAGACAGCTAATAAGTTAATGAAGGACGGAGAAAATCTCTGCTAGAATACTCTATGTGAAGAGTAGAATAGTGAACGGAATCCGAGAACTTGATTGAAAAATGACTTGGCGAGGAACAGGCCCGGCATCATTATCTTGGATAAAAAATAAAAAAAACCTATCCATAAACAGACTTTAAGATGAGTGTTACATTTCGATTCCAATCGGGGTATTTAAGTAGGGAAATGTAATTGATTAAAACACGTATTTTATTTTTACGTTGCATACAGGAGGTCGCCAGAATAATAGTTTGTAATTATATAATAATCGTAGGAATTTGGCAGTGGCTTGTAAAGCGAGAATAGCGTTATTAATAGAAATACCAGTTAAGGAATAACGTCCCCTATGGGAATTCAACAGTAGTGAGCCATTCTCGCTGGTCTGGTACCATTTCGCCTAATTCCCAATTCGCCTAATTCCCATTTCGCCTAGATTTAGGGTCGGGTTACTCAGGTAATAAAAAAAAGGTCAGACAAACATACGAATGATTTCGTGTTGGCAACAGCGCGTCATCATTATCGAATTTTAAGCAGACTAAACGCATCATTTTTTTTTTTCTATTTGATTCCACTGTGTTAAGGTTTTTTTTTCTTTCCGAAATACAACAAAAAGGTTTATATGAAAATCAGAAGTGAAAAAATACCGCTAAAAATGTTTGATGTAAATATACGCGAAACGACCACTCCGATTAATATTTGCGAGTTATTTTATTGGATGTCCAGTGCTGTATTAGCCTGACTCTAAATTTTTATTTTATTCACAAGCGAAAATTTAAATATTCGAGATAGAAGAATAGTTTCCTTCAGAACGTTGATACACATAACACTAAACCCAGAACAAATTGTGACCTCATAGCGTAAAACAGTCAGTATGCGGTGATTTTCCGCATATTGAGATGGATTTGGCATTTCTTACGATCTTTGAAAATGTTAAAATTTTGGTAATAATCATTCAATTTCTCGGAAGGTCTCGGCAGCAGACAAACGCGGTATTGTTTGTCAAAGACGCATTCTCGGTTAAAAAATCGAAGTATCTGACCGCTACGCAGGGGTGGCGAACTAGTTTCGTTGCGCGTGGCCGAGAAGTGGAAATAGAGCACTTGCTGACAGTATAGGCGTTTGAAATGCGTACCGAGCTACGTTGAGCCGGAAGAAGTTATTTTGATAAAAAGCCTAGAAAAGGCAAAAAGGCAGGGTGAACTAAATGGAGCTTTATTTATGTTTTCCTAATTTTAACATTTACTTTTTGTATGTACTTATAATTGTAATTTTAATAATCAATAATAAAATTACCGCTGTAATAATCATTCGATGTCATGTCATTATTGTTAATTCTATTCGATTTTTATTCCTTTTTTCTTACTTAAACACTACCACTTCAAAACTACACCTAATTATAATTTAGCTTTTTTATTATTTTTTCTGCAACTCCGAATCTTAATGTTCGTGTCACACTAAATATCAATAAGGCTTTTATATACTGACTGATAAGGCGGGTGGGATTTATACAGCACTGGACATCCAATAAAATAACTCGCAAATATTAATCGGAGTGGTCGTTTCGCGTATATTTACATCAAACATTTTTAGCGGTATTTTTTCACTTCTGATTTTCATATAAACCTTTTTGTTGTATTTCGGAAAGAAAAAAAAACCTTAACAATGGAATCAAATAGAAAAAAAAAAATGATGCGTTTAGTCTGCTTAAAATTCGATAATGATGACGCGCTGTTGCCAACACGAAATCATTCGTATGTTTGTCTGACCTTTTTTTTATTACCTGAGTAACCCGACCCTAAATTTAGGCGAAATGGGAATTAGGCGAAATGGGAATTCACCATTCTCGCTTGTAATTTGTTTGTTTTTTGGAGGATGTTACATGCGTTTGCCGGAAGACTAAAGGTAAAGAAATGGTTTTTAGTAACAAAAGACATGACGCAATTAGCTGCATCATTTTTAATAAATTAACGTTGCACCCGAGACATATGTCGGTTTTTACTGATTTCGCTACCGAACTTTTGAAAATTTCGGTTTATCTGAAAATCCTTCATATATCGGGCATATACTGTCAACCAATTCAGTGGATGGCAAATTTTATTAATGGTGCAATACACGGTCCAACGCTTTTTCCATATCGATTATGTTAGGCTGTCGAGATTGGTCCCGCTGTAAGCTAATAAATGGGCCATCATTACGCTCACTGGCTTGTGCAAAGAAGGTTTTTTTTTCTTTCCGAGGAAAAAGAGAGGAAGCCTATTCACCATTTTCCCCCGGTTTAATTTTTTGTATATCACATTTAGAAAGAGACGTGGATTTATGTAGATTAATAGAGAGAGAAACCTATATTTTCCAACAGCGCAACATAGTTTTTCCAATAAATGCGATCTAGAAGTTTTTCTGCCTAGTCACGAGACCGGTGCTATCCGAAAAAACACAGACAGTTCTGCATAGATAAGTGTTTTCGAGATGATAGCGAGGATGGTTGTGGAACTAATTAAAAATGTAACTTGACATAACCTTGTATAAATTTATCTTGTTAATCTAAACAACAACTGCAGATCTAATGCTGTTTGCCTGTTGCTGGATTTAAAAAATATTCCCGATTGTTTTTACTCTAGTTTATTCCTCTCGCGATCGTCTACGAATGAACTAGAAAGATGGAATAACTTTCAGCAATCCTTGGTTGAAACTTCAATGTACTTAATTGTCTGTGACTCCGGTAAACATAAATTTGGTATACATTTGTTTTGTTTTTTTATGTGCTTTGTAAATGTATTTTCAGTAAAAATTTAATTTTTTTAAAGATTCTGTATACATCTAATGTACGGAAAGAGATGGTTCAGAAATGACAAAAATATTCAATTAAAATATGCAATAACTCACGAACGGTTTCACTTATTAATTTCGAAATTGGATCATAAATTACAGTAAAAATTCTATCTCTGACAGTCTATAACCTCAAGCTAACCGATTACCTTAGGCGGGAAAAAATCAAAAAACCGTTAAAAAATTCATAACTCATTACTAGATAAACCTTTAAAAGTAAAATTCAAAATATAGAACGAAACGTAGAAGGTCTTTCATAAAAGTGAAAAATTACAGTTAAAAAGACCCCCCACTTTGGTCCCAAAAACAGCAAAAAATTATGTTCACGTAAACAATGGCTCAGGTGAAAAAGTAGGGAAAACCAAAACATATCTCAAACTTATGTACAAAGGACCGTTTTATAGGAATAGCTAAGCTTACAATTTTATATTTGGACCTTCGAGACGCCGAAAGCTCGAAAGTTTTGAAATTTTATTTTTTTCCCCCGGGCATCGTTGGAAAGATCACTATTTATAGGCAACGAAACGACCTCAAAAATCGCCTTTAAACAATTTATAACTCATCACCAGATAAACTTTTAAAAATAAAATTCAAAATATAAAACAAAGTGCAGGAGTCCATTCATAAAATACCAAAAAATTATTTTGCCCCCTTCCCCCTTTGGGAGCCAAAGCAGCAAATAAAAAAGTAAATTCAGGTAAGTAATAGCCCGAATAAAAACGTTGAAGAAACCAAAATGTATCTGAAACATATGCATAAAGAACTGCTTTATAAAAAATATATAGCCGAGCTTACAACTTTATATTCTGGAGCGTCGAAAGTTCGAGTTTTGAAAAAAAATATTTTTTTTCCTGTCGTTTTATATATCGATGGAAAGAGATCGTTATTTGTCCGGAACAAAATTGTATTTCATTTCCTTAACGAAACTTTCAAAGTAGATGAATGACGTGTCTCCCCTTAGCGCCGCGAGTATTACTGCTACGGAGTTTGAATAAATTTAAAAACATACGCATCCCCGTATATTTTTCTAGTTTGGAACATCCGGGTTTCCAAATTTAAAATTAGACTCTGGGGGCTCCGATAGTTCGACATTTTGAAAAAATATATTTTTTTGCCCCAGACATGTGATATATTGATTGAATGATAGCTGTTTGCCAGGAACGAAACCGTATTTCATTTTCTTAACTAAATTTTTGAATTTAGTGACAAGTTCAAAAATCGCAAGAAGTTACTTATTTTTCTCTCTCTCTTTCTCTTTGCGACGCGAAAAATCAGATTTCTTTGTTTTGAATTCAGTATTATGTGAATATAAATATTATGGTTATTGTTAACTTGACACAAGGAATCATCAGCGCATAAAACATCATGCTTAATTGAACTAGGATGCCTTTATTAGCTTTTCGAGAAAAATAAAATGTCATCATTTCTTACAGGGTCAAAATATATTTTTACGTTTTGGAACATTTAACGAGAATAAAATAATTCCGGTCAGAAGTTGAGACATGCTAAAGAAAAAGAATACGAAAATGGTAACGGTGAATTTTTCTGTTTTGAGGGTATCGCGCGCGACCTAACTTTCAGTCGAATTGATCAATATTTTCTTTTACTTGTTACTTTTTCGCTGGAACTCTAATTAAGCGCTCTTGCTGGATGTAGCGCAATCGGAGGTGTATAGAAGAATATATTTTTAGGTCACGAAAATAGCTGCGAACACAGAAAATCGATAATATCGACAAGTGGAATGGGCGAAGCTATTGGTGGCGTCGGTGCAGCCTCAGTTTTGTGACATGAAAGAAAAATTTGATATTTGCGAAAATACCCTGAAGACCATTTCCGATTTCGGTCTTTCCGTCGCTTACCATAAAAAATCAAATAAACGAACTTTCCAATTGCTAAGAAATTTTGCGGTCAACTGCGGCTTTTATTATTTTGTTTATATATTTTTGATAATTATTGACAACTGATAGTGAATTCTCGGAGCTCTAGCGACATGCATCATGAATTACCACTTTCAGCATGTTGGATAAAATATAATTCGGTTTTTTTTTTTTTTTTTTTAAATGGGTTCGGTGCCAGCACTGACCCAACTACATGAGCTTAGATCACCTACTCAGATTCTGAGGCGGTCGGAGATAGAGAGTATAAAGGGGAGTAGGAGGTGAATAACGGCTAGAGATGGGAAGGAAAGGATAAAGGAAGCATTGAAAGGGGTAGGAAGATCCAACGCCAAGAGTTCGGCGTATAGATGAGAGCACTCGGGAAAAAGAGCAGGTATTTCCAGCATCCTTAAAATCGCTTATTAATTTATTTAGGTCTATTCGGTTGTTGATATAATCAGCGGGACTGTTTTAATTTTTTTTATATTTTACATCCCTCTTACTTCATCTTCTAAATCTTCATTTTCATTATTTTTTCCCCATTCGCTACGTTCAGTACAGCCGCTTCTATTACCGTTATTATCTCTTTTTTTTTTCCCCGGTATCCCAGTCAGTTTTAGATAATAACTTTTTAGCGGCAATTAATGTCCTAATAAAACGGATTCGTATCCTATCTAGTTAATATCAATAATTTTGAATAATTATCTCGTACTTTTTTACCGCGGACTAAATGTTGATATTCAAAAAGCTAGATTATGCCCCCTTTCTTACATTTTGTACGCGCTAATTTCATACATCCCCGATAAAATTTCGTCATCTATTGTCGCCGGCTTAATTCTCATTTAGGACTTTATTTCTATTTTTTGTTATAATTATTTATAATAATTTGTGGTACTGATTACTTCCATCCTGAAGGAAAATCCTGCAATTTGCCATGTAGCGTGTTTACATGCATTGTATTCATACTCTTAATTTTTCCCATTTTTCTGGTTTTATTACCGAAGTTTAAGTCGGAACTTAATCTGAGTTTATAGTTGATTTATGCAAATTTAATTTCAATGATTTTCTTCCAAAAAAAAAAAAAAAAATCAGGCATTTATTTACAATTTTAGTATTTCATAATATCCGATTAATTTATCTTTTCTAGACATTTCCAATCTGATCATTGAGTTCTTATGGCGGTGGTCAGAAACAACCATCGAAAAATTGATGGAATATTTTAAGAAGCGGATAATACGAATAAAAGCAAAACCGAGGCAATTTTAATCGCACGGGTTTATCAAATTATAAAGGTTTTTTAACAGGCGGACAAAATGAGAAAGCAATACTCATTACTCAGGTATAACGCAAGAGGCTAATCATTTGTACCCCACTTATAGCATTGCAATTTTTTTTTTTTTTTTTTTGTCGCTTGTTAACCAGGGGGACCTTTATCCAGAAACAATTAGAACAGGAAGGAGTCAATTATATCTTGATATGATCAAATATTGTTAGTAGAAAGGAACAAATAATGGGAACAATCTGTGGAGTGGGAAAACATAGGACATAAGAGGCGCAATATCGAGTAGGAAGACCAAGTTGTAGCAAACTGAAGTAGAAAGCAGAGCACTCAGCGGACAGAGATGAACACTTCATAAACACGTGATGCGCATCGCAAACATGCTATTCGTTTGAGTGGAAAGAACAATATGGAGAGGCAACCAACGAAAAACGAAAATGGGAGGAGGGCAACAGAGAATGGTTAAGACAAGCGAACAAGGAAGACAACAACAGAACGACGAAGTGAAGAAAGCAAAATGTACTACAAAACTTAAGCGTCCATTTAAAAAAAATCTTAGTCTGTAGAAGTGTGGTATTGTCGTACTGTCATACCGTTGAATTGGGTAAACGCTCCTAGCCGACATACCCAAAAAAAAACAAAAAAAAAATAGTATTGCCGTAATTCCTTTTTATGGTTCTCCTGTATGATCCTATACAAGTAGAAGCAGTATTCAAAGACTATAAAGGATGAACCACAGGTTTTCGAAATGATTTAAAAGAAATTACCGATACACAAGAGCATAAAACTCCAATTTTTCCAAGAGATTATAAAGGAAAGAACAAATTTTTTTCCCCAGAAATGCAGCTTGTCAAATATTATACCAATAATAAAAGAAATAGGTGACTGCGACTATCAAAAATCGAGAAAAATCGCATAAAAAATATAAGCAGAAACGCATTAAACATATTCTTTTGACACGAGATCACAGTTTCAAGTCTTACACAATAATAGACAGTACAGATATCACAAAAGATCTTTTTACCTATTCTAGAGATATACTATGTACGTGTGCAAGAACTCTCAAAGTTCGTATATTTAATAGAAACAGGTTTTTTTGCACTGTTCCCTGTGAAATACATTCACAAGTATCCTACGTGTATTATTATCAGCGCTACGAAATATTAGCTGGTAAAAGTGTATATCTGATAAGATAATTTGCGGTGCGGTGGTTAGTCATTAACACTTTTATGTTGCTTGTTTGCAGGGCCGTATCTAGACCAAAATTTCGGAGGGGGTTACGAAAATATTTCTACAATTATACATATATATATATATATATATATATATATATGTGTGTGTGTGTGTGTGTGTGCGCGCGCGCGCTATCATGAAATATATTTATTTTTAAATGGTACAGTGAAGCCTTGTAGTCAATTATTGTATATGCAATATTTGAACACTACAATAAAAACAAATAAAAAATAATCGTTTCCATAGAATTCATAAAAATTTTAGTTTTCTTTTATTTTGTCAAAAATTGAAAATAAATAAATTTATTCTGAATTTCGGTCCATTTAATTCAAACAGTTATGATTTCGCAGACATTTTGGAGGCGTTTGAACCCGAAAAACCCTCCCTCAGATACGACCTTGCTTGTTTGTATTTTTTATTTCAACATGTAAATAAACGTTTCTATCTTTTTTCCTTCAATTGGAAACATCAATAGCGCATTCTGAACTAGTTCCGTAAATAACCCCAATAATACACGTATGCGAATATTTTAATCCAGCTGAAATGTGTTTGAGGTAAGCGTATGACTCGGGGTTACTTGTGTTAGCGTAGTGTGTAGCTTTTAGTCGTTGTTTTTTTCAACGTTACATAGCTCATATTGCGGTTGTTCTTTCTCTTATACTTTTTCCACTTTTATTCGCGATAGAGAATCGCTTACACATAATCATACTCTGTTTCATAGTCATTGAAGAATGTAGTGTAGGGCCCAGTTCGGAATTCTAAACAGGTAGCAATGAAAAGACAAAATGAAAGTTTGACTAGTAATAAAGAATATGATGATACAATGATGTTTCAAGTGAAGAAAACAACAACTTATGTAGAGGTTGCTCAGAAGCTGCGTAGTAGGTAAACAGTGATAATAATTATTTCAACGATCAATTTATAAGGAGATTTCCTGTTTAGAGTCTTTACCAGCCCTCTCATTGCTTCCGAACCGATTTCTTTCCTTTTTTCTTTTCTAATCTTTCTACCTTTCAATATAATCTTCTCCTCTCCCCTTTCCCTGGTTTAATTTGTTTACTTAACATTATCCGTTATTTCCTCCGTTCTTAACCTTCGGTTCAATTAAAATCTGCTTCTAGCTTCACTTTTCCGTTTTTCTCTCGTTTAATTCCTGTGGCTTTGGCCATCTAGAGCTCAACTATTCTTATGATGTGAATCTTGTCTTATTCGAATGTCCCCCTTTATTCCAGTCATCTGAGTCTTGTCCTTTCTATTTCATACGGTGCCCATGGCATCTTTGCATTCCCCTCTGCCACTATGGTTCTTTTCTTAGGCTACCGTATTTCCTCAATTTCTAATTTCTTCTTAATGTAATTCACCATTGTACGTGTTGGGTGGTAAGTTCCACTATTGACGTGCCCCCCCCCAAGATAAATAAATAATTATTTTAAGAAGTTCTCAATACCAACTTCTGAATCTGTTCCTTCGAAAAGACGTGTTTCGAATTTTATCAAGAAAAGTATATATTAAACTTAAAAATTTTATCAGTGATAAAGTCGTGTTCTATTGTGTTCGGATTTTATCTCCACCAGAGCGGTGAGTTCGTTCCATTTATTACTCGTAACTGTTGTTTTTTCGTTCGCTCGTAATTTCAAATTCGTTTTTATTCTTCCGTTTTTTTTCTTTTTTACCTTTTCTCGCGTGTTTATTTTATTTATTTATAATTGTTCTTTTTCGATCACCTTCTTGCTTGAGCGTAAATGAGCGTTTCGAAAGGGGGTCGTTCTGCGGCCTCCCCCAATAAACTTTCAAATAGTAATTTATCGCTTAACGTAATAGATGTAGATCCTGCAACTAAGCGAAAGCCCTCTAGTCCTTTAACCCCTCCTCCGTCTTCATCTACCAAGGAAATACGCCCGACTTAACCGGATACTTCTATCTCCGGCATTCCTTTAAATAATACTAACAATTTATCCAGTATCGTTAACCAAAATAGCAATAATAGTAAGAATAATACTAGTATCACTAATAATACCTCTATCAACAGCAATAATGATAATAACAATTTTAATAAAAATAATAATAGCATTAATAATAACAATTCCAACACTAACACCACCACTGAGGCCATCTTCCCTTCCAACCATCCCGGTCCTTTCACAGTTTTTGTCGAAAATTGCACCTCCGAAGAGAATATTGGTAACCTTCATCCGTTAGCTTTGGCTAAGCTCATTAACAAGGTCTCTACTTCTTTTACTGATATCAAATCCCAAGGTAGGGGACGCATTTCGGTCTTCTTCACCAATGCTTCTTCCACTAACTCATTTCTTAACAACTCTTCTTATTTCAACGGCAATAAAATTAACGCCTTTATTTCTCTTAATACCTTATATAGATATAAGCTTGGTCGCAATTAAAAATAATATTAATATAGAGCATCCGTTCAATAACGTAATATATAAGACACCATTTTTTAAATATGAGAATAAACTAATTAAAGTAAAACAAATGAATAAAATTATGGATAAATTTTATATAAATAAATTTCAAGAAATATGGAATAATTATAATGGAATAACGTATCAAATTTTCCCAAGATAATAGATAGATTTAAAAATAATCAATATACGCCAAATTTTTTTAATGTTCAATTTATAACAGGGCACGGTCTATTTAAGGTATATTTATATAAATTTAAGATATCTGAGTCTGACAACTGTGTAATATGTAATTTTAGAGATGATGTTTTTCATATCCTACAAGGATGCAATTATAATAATAATAATATACTCGGTAATTATGATATAACACAACTTGTTCAAAATTATTTTAATGAATTTAATAAATTTACAATAGAAGAAATAAAATTCCGGAAAAATAATGTACATTTATATTAAGTAAATAGTAAAAATATATGTAGATATTGTAAAAAAAATAATCAACAACTGTAAAACGGTAATTAATATAATACCAAATACTTAATTGGATGGGTTATATTAATTCCGTTATTATAATGAATCAATATTTTTATTAAATAAATGTACCCTACCCGAAGTTTCGGGAATAGGGAAAAAAAAAAAAAAATACCTTATATAGAATCAGTGTTATTACCGGAGTTCATCCCTCCTTTTTAGACGAAGATATCAAAGAAAGGCTTGAATCTCCAATCCCTGTTATCTCCATTCGACGCATTTACCGTTCCTCCGAGGGTTTTTAGAACGGTACCCACCAAAAAAGTCAAGTTAAAATTCCACAAGTCTTCCCTTCCCGAATATATTTTCATCTTCAAACTTCGCTTTCCGGTCTCCCCGAGTATTCGCTCTCCCACACAATATGCAAAATGTTTTCTTTTTGGGCATATTGCACAACATTGCCGAAGTTCTCACTCGATCTGTTCCCATTGTTCTTCCCAGCACCTGTTCTCTGAATGTGATAGTCTCCAGGAGCCCCCTCTCTGTCGCAACTGCAAAGGCTGCCATAGTCCGTCCGATCGTCGTTGTCCAGAGTGGCAAAGGTAGAAGGGCATCAAACGAATCAGGCCTTTGAAAATATATCCGTCCATGAAGACTCCGAATCAAAAGCTTCCAGCACGGTTTCTTCAGCTTTTTCTTATGCTAACCGAGCTGCAGCTCCTTTTCCTACTCTAAGCACTTCTACTTTTCCACGTAAAGTAACCCCTCAGTCCGAAGTCCCTCACTATTCATAAATCTCCCAAATCTAAACCACATTCCAAAACCCTTCCTCTCTCTCCTCCTATCCTTTCTCGGTATTCTCCTTCACCATCAGCCGCTCTGAATAGAGTGGAATCCTCTTCCTTTAACTCGTCTCCACTTAAAAGTCATCTCCCTCTTGTTCAAAATAGTGTTCCTATCCATATTGTTCTAATATTTGTAATCTATCCACTGCCATCATTCAACCCCTTTCATCTTACAACATAGCCTTCTTCCCTTTATTCGAGGACAACCTTTCACCTTTCCTAGCTAATAATGTTCAGTTCAACTAACTCTTCTTCTATTCTCCAATTTTCATCTTTCCTCCATCTCAGTCGTTCTTCCATTTCCTGTCACGCCAGGTCAATTGCAAAGTTGAAACCGACATACATGCGACACTCCACCACTAGACAACGATACACTACTGCCGTAATAGGAAGCCTACAAACTTGCATAAAACCAAGTTCGTGCAGGCATTCCTCAGAATCAAAAATGATCCTTCCGTCAAGTCTACCATATGTTACACAGCAGGAAGCCTACAAACTTGCATAAATCCAAGTTCGTGCAGGCATTCTTCAGAACTAACTCTGATTCTTCCAACAGTAAAAAGGTATTGTCATGAGAGGCCAAATCGTATTTTGAATAGGCCTCCTTTCCTCTCCTCTACCTTGGAAGTGCGCCTATACGGCTCTTCCTTTAAGGCATTTTACTCCCTCTTTGTATCCTACTTTACTGCTCTTGTCTTTCCTTTCCCTTCTGTCATTATCTTACTATGTCGCAGCTTCCATCCTTAAATATTATAAAACGGAATTGTCGTAGCCTACGAGCTAACAAACAAGCTTTAAAGGGTCTATTTGACCTCTATAACATTCATGTTGCTTTGCTGTCCGAAACGTGGCTGAAATCATCCTTCTTCATCCACTTCAGAGGTTTTTCTATCCTAATCAGGAGCGACTTATCATATCAATCGCACACTATTCCTTTCCTTCCACCTCCCTATCCTAACTCCCCCAATGTGATCCATATTTCCCTTCTAAATCTGTCCCCAAAGCTTATCCATATCGCTTGTGTCTACAACCCTTCCATCTCTAGCCTTCTTAATATTCCGCTTTCCTCATTCTTTACAACTCTATCAGAACCATACCGTCATTGGTGGAGACTGGAACGCTCATTCTCCCCTTTGGGGCTGCACTCGTTACAACTTCAACGGCTCAGTGCTGGAAAACTTTATCCTGAATCATAAGCTCTTCCTCCTCAACGACCATTCCCCCACCTACTTTAAAAACGCTTTCTCCTCAAGTTCGGTGGACCTCTCCTTTATCTCTCCTGATTCCCAAATGGTTCTTGGAGAACATTTGACGGCACTTTTGGTAGTGATCATATTCCCATTCTCCTATCCCCCCTATTCAATCCAAGCCTCTCCATTCCCCCCGCTGGATTCTTTCTATAACTGATTGGACCAAATTTCGTTCATTGATTGGCGCTTCTCTCCCTCCTATCCTGGTGAATTCTGATCCTATACCTGAATACAATTTGTTTACTCAATCCTTTCATTCGTCCCTTTCTTCATCCGCTCCGCTCGTTCCGAAAAATCATCACCGAATAGCCCCTTCTGTCTCCTCACTCTGGTGTAACGAAGAGTGTAAACAGGCTTCCAAACAAAGTACTGTTACATTCAAATCATTTCGTTCGCGGTCTTCAATGTCCAACTTTCTGACACACAAAGGAGCCAATGCGGGGGCTAGCTTTGTTCTTAAAACGTCTAAGAGAAATTCTTGGAAACAATTTTGTTCCGCTTTTTCTAAAGACACGCACTTTTCGCAGATTTGGAAGATGGCTAAGGCTTTTACATCTCCCCTTTCCAAGCGCCCGGTACATTCCTCTACCCCACCGCAACATCTTTTTTCCTTTCTAGATTCTATTGCGCCCGCCTACGCTCCTTCTCTTGAGGAAATCTCGCTTCCTGTCCTTCCACCCAACTTAGTCGCACTTCTTATCCTCTCCTTTCCGCTACGATGAGCTACTATCTATCCTTAATAAATCCTCCAACTCCTCACCGGATTTAGATGGTACATCGTTCCTTATACTTAAAAATCTCTCCACGCTTTTATTGGCATTCTCTTCTGAATATTTTTAACTCCTTTTTACTCTCCGGATCTACACTTAAGTCCTAGAATAAATTTATTATCATCACTATACCTAAAAGAAATCAATCCACGTTCCGTCCTATTTCTTTGGTTTCCTGTCTTCGTAAACTGTTCGAAGGTATGGTGAACAATCGACTGGTCTAGTGGCTGGAACACAATGATCTGGTACCTTCTAATATGTTTGGTTTTCGCCCGAGGTTGGGTCCGGTCGACTGCATCAGTATTTTCCTATCGGACGTCTACAAAGCTTTCCTTGAAAGAAAATTCACTGTTGTTACGTTTGTTGATGTCTCCTCTGCGTTTGATAATGTCTACCTTCCTACTCTATACGCCAAGCTTCTTAGACTTAATATTCCATCTACTTTCAAACCTGTTCCAAAGTAGATCCCTCTTCCTCTCTACTCCCTCCCGTGACATTTCCAGATGCATCTACCGGAGACTTCCTCAGGGATCATGTCTTAGCCCCACACTTTTCAATATTTATCTTCTTAATATTGCTTCTCTCCCTATGATTTCCTCCTCTCTCCTTTTCGCAGACGATATCCTTATCTACTCCAGTTGTAATGATGTGGCCGCCGCCAACGAAGAGATCAATAACTCTTTATCTATCCTTAATATCTCCCTCTCCTCAATTAACTCCTCTCTCTCTCTCTCTCTCCTTCAAAGTTATCCTCTATGGTGTTTTCCCTCCGCCCCTACAATCAAGCTTTGATAAATATTATCTCATCTAACGTTCCGATTCCGCTTGTCAGTTCCTTCTGCTACCCTGGTGTTATTCTCAACAGCTGACTCACTTTCCATGAACACATTAACTATCTCTACAATTCCTCCCTCAAGAGAATCTCCTGAAAGCCCTATCTTCATCCAAATGGGGTGGTGACCTTTCCATTCTCCTAATCCTTTACAAAGCTATAATTCGTTGCAGGATCGATTACTGCTCCTTCATCTATGGAAATTCTTCTAAATCTCTCCTCGCCAAACTGGACAAAGTTTAAAACTGCTGCCTTCGGTTGTGCATGGGGAGCTAAAATCTTCTCCTATTCCCGCTATCCTCTCTGAATTTGCGATGCAACCACTTTTTATCCGCAGATCGCAGCTTGGTTATAATTTTCTAATTAAACGTCTTTCTGTGTCCTCATCTAATCTTATCTCCTCCTATCTTAGTATTAAAAACCAATGGCGTTTTGTTCCTCATAATATCCCGATCCTTTCTCGTGTAGCAGCTCGAGTTTCCATTTTTTCGCCTCATGTCTCTTATTCCAAGCTTCTTTACTTTTCCCATGACTAAACCAGCATTTGGCAAACTATTCTTCTCTCTTCCTCTCCAGACTAGCTCCATCGCACATTCTACAATCCAAGCCGAATTCTTCCACTTACTTGATACATCCTTTCCTTCTCATCTAACATTCTTCACTGACGGTTCTAAAAATGAGAACGGGGTGGGCGGCACGTTTAACTCCCTTTCACTGCATCACTCTGAATCCTTCAAGCTCCCTTCCTTCTGTTCTATTTTCACTGCGGAATCTATCTCAATTTTACGCGCAGTCTCGTTCATTCCATCCATAAGAGGGATCAGTAAATGTCTCATTGTCTTCGATTCCAAAAGTGTTTTTCAAGCTATTTCTTCTCCTCCTTCTCATGCCTCCAATTTTATTATTCTCATAATTCGTTTTCTCATATCTAATATACTTTCATCCCGCTCTATTGACCTTTTGTGGGTTCCTAGTCATTCTGGCATTGAGGGCAACGAGTTAGCGGATTTTTTAGCCCGTTCGCCCGCCCGAGATGGTCCTTTACTCTGTAATTTTCCTACCTCGGACATCCTCCTTCTTTCCTCTATGGTCGGACATCTATCCTTCTTTATTTTCTAATCCCGCCTCTCATTATCTTCAAAGTCAACCAGTTCCCTGTTCTCAGCCGTTGTTTCGATCCTATTCTTATCAACGCTCCGCGACCGTTTCCTTAATCAGACTGCGTTTTAATCACTCCCTTCTACACTCTTCACGTTTTCGTTTTTCCCTGTCCTCCTCTCCCGATTGTCTCCTTCATAGTTCCATCTCTCCTCTCATATGTGATGCAAACCACATCTTCTTTGAATGTCCTGCTCTTAATTCTGAGCGCTCTGTTTTGTACTCCAAAATCTTGGCAATGGGTCTGCCTGTTCCGTATAATTCTTTCTTTGTCCTTTCCTTTCCATCTCCAGATATAATCCCTGTACTCCAATCTTTCCTAAGCTCTATTTCTAATCGTTTCTGTATTTAACCCTTTCCATTATTTCCGTAGTTGTTGGATCAAAGCCGCTGGCGCGCCTAAAAGAAAAAAGAAAAAAAAAAAGAAAAATTAACTTGCTCAGATATAGGTCATCCACTCCTTGTTCGAAATAAAGAACAAAATGGAGAGATTAACGAAACTGCATTTTTTTTTTATTTATTTATTTTTTTTTTTTGGAACGCCAACCAAGGAAACTGTAACTCATTATCCAAGAATTACGAATAAAATGATTAGATTTTAATATATAGAGAAATAGAAGAAATGAACTCTGCCGAAGCTCGAACAACATCTGGTGAAGGAAAGGAAAGTATGTAGGAAGCACAAAAAAGAGCTTAGTGTACAGAAGGGAACGCTCCCGTACCGGAAGGGAACATTCAAAAAAAATATGATCCGAATCACAAACGCAGTCCTGATCCAAGGGATGAAGAACACAAAGTGGAGAAGAAACAATAGAAAAAAACGAAAAAGAGTTGGAATAAGACAATTATGGTTGAAACGAAGACACGTTATGGAGGAAATGATGAAGCGACTGAGACCAGGAAAATCGGAAAACCAAGGCCCTAATGAAGGAAGAGGCTGCGTATTAGCTTGTAAAAAGAATGAGGATTAGAAAAAGAGGTAATGTAGATATCCGACACCATGATTTGAGATGTGCTTGCTTAGATGGCAGAAGGTGCATTACATCCAGAAACTTTTCAATGACAAATGCAGAGTTGCGGAAACATTTTTACACTTTCAAGCGGATAAAATAGCTTTTAAAAAAATCAACAAGTGGAAAGTTATTTAATAGCGATGATGTTTTTGTAAATAAAAATCTATAATATATGATGGCATATTCCTGAACAAATCATCGAAAATTTCATTGCAAACAGAAACGAAAGATTACCCCTTTTTGCAAATTATACTTCCGTTTAAAAATTTTTATTCGTTGAAGATCTCATTTTCGCACACTTCCGTAACTATTTTTCTGTGTGATCGTGTAAGTCAAATATATTTTTCTCGCTGCCAGCAGCTCAATTTCTATTGAATTCTTTCCGTCAGTCATCCGCTGCTATATCTTTCAATTTTAATCTAATCTTCTAGACGCAGATGGCTTGATTAAACTGCCAACGCCTGTACATATTTTAAAAATAGAAATAACCACATTCTCCTTTTAGAAATGAATATTATTAAACTAAAATACTGCGCAGCTTCATGTACTGTAAAAGATGCGTGTTTTTATTTAATTTTTCAATTTTAAATAAGAGCCCGCCAAATGTAAGTGCCACAATGCGGCACGTCTGATTCCAGTCCACTTTAGCGTTAGTTTTGCAACGGCAGTTACAACGCATTACAACTAATTTAAAATCCACGTTTAAGAAGCATCTGCAATTCTATATACTAGAAATGAATGTAACGCACAAGATATCACTTTTACATACACGTTAACAATCTTAAATACTCGCTAATACGGGGAAAATAAATGTCCGGCATAACATGTCAACTAGAATTGAGCATTTCTTCGAAATTTTAAAAATACTTCGTAGCCTATAGCCAAAATAATAACTGTCTAATCACGCTTAGGCTGCATTTAAATTTTAATAAGATATTTTAATTTTGTAATGTTTTCGTTAGCCAACCAGCATTTATAATCATGAATCAAATTTTTAAATAATGCGGTGGTGTACGATTGCGTCGCAAACTCCCAGCTTAGATATTAGCAATAGCTAAAAACATAGAAGCTACGGTGTGCGTTAAAACGGTGCCGCCAGTAATTTATATATATTTATATGAAATTAAATGGCTATGCCTTTTCGATGGTTACGATAGCGGCGCCGCTGCTCACCACAGAATCCCTGGACATATATTTTTTACTGCCGTCAAAACATCAATAAAACTATTAAATTCAATCTGCATCAAAACAACGAAATAATGATAAAAGAAGAAAGTTAACCGATACGGTAACTGAAATGCTAGTATCAGAATGAGTAATGACATTCCCGGTGGTAGCGGATATTAAAAATTCCGTTGCATTCTCTGTACAAAAAAATAATAGAGAACACTAATTATTTTTTATCTCTCTGTAATAAGTACGACGGCTAGACTAGAAGCGCGATCATATAATATGGAGGTTTGATGATTCGCAAAAAGCGAAGTAACAGAATATAGTGTATATTTCCTCGCGTCGGAAATTAATAAAATGTTATCTAGAGTTTATCATTTACCGTGGTAATCATTTTATTTAAATTTTTACGTTTAATTTTTATTTATCATGGTAATTATTTTACTTAAAATTTTTATAAAAATGATTTTTTTTTTTTTTTATTCGTTCCGTATGCATTTCTGTAGCGCTCGTCGTATTTCAACTTTCCAATTTTTCTGGCGGATTTTCCCAAAATTATCTTTCACTCAAACTTTACCCTGACAATTACGAACACAACAAAAAAAAAAAAAACAATCAGCCAAATCGGTCATAAGAGATAATCTTTTATTTTCTTTGAAAACGATCTCCATGTAATCGAAATTATGTATTTTCAGAAAGCAATAATAGTTTTAAAACAAATCAGAGGACGACGTAATAACAAATGAACATTAACTATTTCGTTATAAACACTGTCTTTAATCTGTTAATTATCATTCTACTGTTCGCCGCTTGTATCGTTGCTGTGGCCTTAGAGTTACGACAACGGTGCTTTCCACAATTCAGTACACTTTGAATCACGAAGTATGTTTGAAAATGAAAAAACCAACCTGGTACGTTATATCTTTCAACGTTTTTGTCTGAAAGAAATGATGACATATCACTGAAAATTTAGTCTCAGTGTACATATTATTATTTCGAATTAGCCACTAATTGAATACTTTATCAACTGATCTTGCCATTTTCATATATATATATATATATATATATATATATGTATATATATATAACTCGGCCATTTTGGCCTCGCAAGGGGCTATGCCCCTTGACCCCTCTTGTCATTTCTGTTTCTTTCTCTTCTATACTTTGTATAAAATTATCAAAATTTACATCATTCTTACTGGCATCAACACACACAAAAAATAACATAACCACAAAAATCCTATTCTAAATTTAACTTCCGTTATATAAAATTAAGACATTTTTTCGTTACATTTTTCGTTACATATTTCATTATATAAAATTGTGACATTTTTTAAATAACAATAACAAAAATCCTATAAAATATAACAAACGTTACATAAAATTGGGACATTTTTTTGGTAAATTTAGCGTTACATAAAATTAGGACATTTTTCTGGGACATTCTTTTGGGACATTTTTTCGAATGGGGGGTAGCCTAAGAATTACGTTGTAATTAATATATATATACATGTGTATGTATTATATAAAATATATAGCTGCAAAGTCACAATCCAATTTGATTACATACCGATAAAATCAACTTAGCACTGAGAATTCACGTGATTAGAAATATTCTCAGGCATTATTGTAATCGTTGTTTGCAAATATTTTTCTTTAGCCAACATTGTTCAGAAAGAGTTAATGTGCATTTAGTGACTGAAAAAGAATCTCAATTTTTAGCAAAATTGTTACACATTAAAATTAAAATTTTAACAATTTTGCCGAATATAGAGGCCGGGTTAGCATGTTAAAATGTCATGAAATAAGTTCGCTAATTGCTCGAATTTTTTTAATTTCGTAAACTTTTAATATGAATTTATTCGAAATGCACAACATTCATCAAACTAACCGTTACACAAGTTCTGGTTTATTTTACGATTCTCGACTGTTGTTGCTTTTTTGAACTTTCGTAGCAAGTAGGCCAACTAATGAAAGGAACAGTGAAGTACGATTACACCACCGTCTGGACAAAATTGCAAATTACCGCACTTCAAAGTATTAAACAGAGACATCATTTCAGTAATTTTGTTCGTACAGCTTACCTGTTTTGACCGCTTCGAAATTAACGCGCGCAATTCAGGGAACGTTTTAACCGTGTCAAACTCGTCGTACCTTTCGCTCAATAAGCGGAGGTATGTGTACGCATTCATTTAATTCACCGAGCTTTGCTCACATTTATATTCCAAACTTGCGAATCAGTCGAAGTGTACACTGATTAGTTTCACAAAACATTTAAAAATACAACAATATAAATTAGTGCTGCTCGTCTTAGTACACTGTGTGAAGTAGAAAAGACAACAAATATTAAAAAAAGAAACGCTGATAGGTAAATTTTCGTAAAGATCCCTCATGAAAATCACGTAACGTCCTACATAAGTAATGTTGAATATTCGACAATTGAGAACGAAAACCAGTCTCTACTCCCTAATTTAAATTCAAACAGTTCTCACGCCTCTAGCCATAAGACTGTACATGGCGTAAAAAAATAAAAAAAAAAAAAAGGAAAAAAAAGGGGAAAAAAAGGAAACGTTGGTCGATATTTTTACAAAGATCCGATTTCTGTCAATGCTTTTGCCTATTGACCATCGAATATTTAACATTAATAAACATCCCCCGGGCTCTTGTTCTTTTATTTTCAGCCGCTTTTAGTGCAGCTAAATGCTATCTATTCATTTGTGATCAAAGGCTTCCATTTAGAGCTGCTTGTCTATTACTATTGCTGCAGATGTTGCGAACGCTAGCAACAAACGGCTAGGCCAATTTTTACAACTAAACCGATAGAATGTTCGCGAAAAAAACCATTTCGGGAAGGTCCTATGATTTTTATAGAGATCGAAAAAGACTGCTAAAAAAAGTAGAAAAATGAAAATGCAGCCAATTATATTATCCTCGGCTAAATGGAAAGAGGAAGGCTTTTCATTTTTTTTTTTTTTTTTTTTATTTTTTTACGCCATGTACAGACTTATGGCTAGAGGCGTGAGAACCGTTTGAATTTAAATTAGGGAGTAGAGACTGGTAGCTTGCAAGAAGGAGAAGAGTTTGTATGTTTTGGTATCATTGTCTGAAAGTAGAGATTTAAGAGATTCGTTTTGGATGTATAGGAGGTCTCTTTGGGTTTGAAATTTTGGACAATCGAGATTTTTTTTGTTTGATGGAGATGGGAACTGTGCAGGGTTCACATATAGGTCGAGGGTGTTTGTTTAATATATAACCGTGAGTGAGAGCTGGGTGACCTGCTCTTAGTCTGAATAATACGACTTCGTTTTTTCTGGATTTTTGATATGAAGTTTGCCAAACATCTACGGTTTTCTTTATGGTTTTTAGTTTGTTTGTGTCTGGGATCTGATTCCAGTGTTGTTGAAAGGATTTATATGCGACGGATTTACTGGATATTTTCAAGTCCGAAAGAGGAACTGGAACGTTTGGAATTCGGGAGATGATCAAGGACCGTTTTGCTATTTCGTCTGCTTTCTCATTTTGACGGATGTTACAATGGGATGGTATCCAACAGAAGATGATTTCTTTGTGTGAAAATGAGAGGGTACTTGCTATTTCTTGAGAAATGGAGTGTTGTTTCTTTTTATGATAGTTTTGGATTGTGAGGAGTGCTGACAGTGAGTCTGTTAGAATTAGAATATTGTTTGTTGAGAGATTCATAGAGTAGTTTGTGGCTAATTTGAGGGCGTATAGTTCAGTTGAGAGTACTGTAAAATGTGGCGGTAGTGGGTATGGTATTTAATTAATACAACAGAAATGATGGAAAATAATTTTTTCCGGTTAAATCAAATCGCGGTATTTTAAAAGGACGAAATAAAAGCGAGTCGGTCTTAAGCATTTAAGTATCGACCAACGCTTTTATCTCATTCTTTCGAAGTATCTGAACTTAATTTAACCCGCGAAAATTTGTTTCCCTCGTTTTTATCGCATTAATCAGTTGAATTTTTTATACGATTTTTTGTTGTTTTTTTTTGAAAAATATGTATTTATTATTTTTTACATACAAAACTTTCGTCAAGCTAAAACGCTTGTCGACGAATTATCCTATTGAACACTTTACCATCTTAAATTAACTTATACATATACATAATCGTGTAATATTTACTAGTCTTAATCTATCTTTTTACTTATCAATAATTAATAATCTATTTCTATCTTCTATATTCAATGTTTTTTTGTTTTTTTTTTTTAGTTGATGCGCCTTGTCATTTTATTTTATGTTTATTACTTTTTTTTTATATATTTTCTTCTTCCTGAAGCCATTCCTTTATTTTCCCTTTTCTTTCCCCTATTTTTTCCTTCTCTATTATTTCTTTGGGTATTTTATTCAACATCTGAGTTATAATATACTTATCCGTTTGCTAATCTATGTTCTTGCTAACGGCAGTTGGTACAAAAGTTTTTCCCTCAACTCGTATTCTTTAATTTTTCCTCCAATTCAATTTTCTTTTCTGTTGATATGTACCCCCCATATCTTCAGTAATAAGTACATTCCTCTTATGCTCATTACGTTTTCTTTTTTAATTATTTAATTTTCATTTTCTCCCCTTAAGGATTTCCTATTAATTTCAAGCATTTAATTTGCAGTTTATTTATTTTCCCCAAGTATGCTTTTCTCGCCATTCCCCATGCCTGAATTCCATATCTGATCCTCGACTCCCGATTAAATCGATTTGTTACCGATTTTATTACCACGATCGCTAAATTAAATCGGGCGGCGGCGGGGGGGGGAGTTTTATTTATTTTTTGAGGTAAATTAACGTGGGGCAGCATTAGTCGCCGGTGTTTTTCGATGCAACGGATAAATTATTCATTATTCATCTGGGTCTCATAATGCTCTTGTAATCTGTGTAGTGGGCAGGATAGTGTTAAAATCAGCGGCCTAGAACGACCTAACAAGCACGGTTTCCGTTCAGTTTCCCGAACATGGAAAGGATTTCGGGATAGGAGTAGCGGGCGGCGGAGTGGTCGATAAAGGCGCTGCACATTAGCCGCTATTCTATTTCCATGTAACACATCGAACTAGTTTAAACGGACCGTGAAGGATAGACTACTAACGGTCACACGCTACTATTTCAGACTGGCAACGCTACCGAATCGGCACACAACTCTGGCCAACCGCCGGAGACGACGCTTAGGAAATCTTTCCTCCGGGCTGCCGGAACACGCGTCGTAGAAAAGCGATTCTACAAACAGAGGGAAAATACAAGAAGAAAACGACAGCAATTTGAACGGAATGAAAACGAAAAGTCAAAGTTCGTGTCGGTAGGACGAAGAGGGGTGCCGGTCCTCCGAACTCCGTCTCGGACAATGACAGTTATTACTGCTCTTCGCGGTCGTATTGTTTTTCTGAGTGAAGGTCAGTAAAAAAACCAGAAAAAGAACCGAGAATAAAAAAAGGGAACAAAGAGAGACACGAAAGAAAATTAAAATGGAGCCCAGTGCTTCTAAGTAAAACGGAATTTATTTCCATAATTTACTCTCTCCAGACAACGAGAAGGACCGTTTATCGTTTCGCTTGGATAATAATCAGGTTTCTGGATGAAAATTCAAATCGAGCCGTACTGCCCGCGCACCTCCCTGCAGCCTACCGTTCCTCGCTGTCTTTGCTTTCCCGATGCATCTCTAGTCCGCGGATATGAATGGGGTGCTGTCCGGTATCACCTATTTTTACACGAGGAAACGTACAAAAATCTAACGTTCACTTTTTAACTTTTCTCCGCCTAATCTGCTTTAGTGATGTTCGTCTCGAATCGTGTTCACCTACACACACACACACACACACACACACACAGGGATAACGTGGCTGACAAACGGTAATTATCAAAATAATTCCAAGCACCGGCGGGGGAAATGTTTAACGAGGATAATTATTTCTCGTATTCAAAAACAATGAACAGAGTCTAAGAAAGGACATTGTTGTTTTCGTTAATTCCACTCTCTTTCCAAGCGTGATATTTACATAATAATCAACGCGTAATGCGAGTTAAATATCCGAGATCCAGAAGTGCCGCATCCGTTTTCAGCTACATATAGTCGATTACTTTTTCGAAATGCCTTTTTTGTTCGTTAGAAAACAATAAAAGCAGAATCACAGCGCTGGAGAATTTTTTTTATCCAAGGCCGGCGTCTTCGGTTGATTCGTTAGTTTCAATTTACCGCTGTCACCACAACCTCTGTGTGCTGTACTTCCCGTCAACACCGATTTTTATGTTAGACCTTATATGTGACGTAAAAGGAACCCCCCTACCCGTGGTATTATGAAAAGTAGTTTTTAAGAAAACGTGTAATACTACCATAACATACTGTAATATGCTGCCAACTGAATAGAGTATCGTTGCCAAACTCTTGGCCCCGTTGAATTAGAATTTGCTGGTCGCTCCAACGTTGATCGCTATGAAGAT
Organism: Icerya purchasi; assembly: GCA_039619475.1. Classification (NCBI taxonomy): domain Eukaryota; kingdom Metazoa; phylum Arthropoda; class Insecta; order Hemiptera; family Monophlebidae; genus Icerya; species Icerya purchasi. Next base: position 273,762,133 of record CM077116.1, read on the forward strand.
TTTGAAAAAGTTGTTAATCGATTCAGCCATAAAAAGTTCAATGTTGCCGCAAGTGCAAGCAGCATCGAATAATGAATGTGGGACGGGAATTTCACGATTTTTATTTTCATTTCTCAAATTTTAATTTTATCGTATCATTAATTTGGTATTGTTTCCATAATGGATATTATCATTCCGAGTTGACAAAAAAATTAAAAAGCAACTGCGACAAAATTTATCGACACGGATGAGGAAAAATTTCACCTACACGTAAGCGAAACGTAATACCAGTAAACACGATCTGAATCACGCCTAGTGGTTCATCATTAGAACGGGAGTGTGGTAGCAGTATAATAATAATATTGCTTCCGTATGTACCGACCCAAAAAAACGCAATTCCGCAGCTCCAAAACGAAAAAAAAAACAGTCCCGAATACAGCGAATATAATTGTAGAGGAGTTTGCAGCAAAGTTGCCACGAAAGAGAAACAAGAGCAATTACAATTAAAAATAAAAGGGGAAAAAATCGAAACTCCGGAAAATAAAAAAATCCGATGCTCAAATAATACTGGAAGCAAATGAAAAATCATTAAAAAATGCAAGATTAAAAACCAACTAACAACTGGGGGAAAAAATAGTTTTATAATTTTTTCAAAATTTTTAATCCAATTTTCTTGTCAGTTTTCTACGTTTTAAGACATCGAATAAACATTTGCGAAAAAACTACATACTGCATCTTAATACACTTTCAAGTTCAGAATCCGTGTTTAACTCGAAGCCCATATTTTTGCACCACAGGTGGTGGTCCCTTTTCTCAGTGAACGTCACAATTATATGTAATGTGTCCTCACTATTTGCTAATTATAATTTTAATAGTAGACCGTGATTTTGTGATTGACTGTCAAATAGCCGGGCAAATATTAGTTCGCATTCGGTTTTGCCCCCCGGAAAGTTCGACAGAAAGACAAGAGTTCCGTGCTCAAATTGAAACGCCCCGCTGTCTGTGAGGAACACAAACGAATACAGTGCGATAAATTGTGGAATTCGAGATTAAAAAAATTAAACATTTTTATAATTTCTACGAATTATTTTACTAATGATAATTGTAAAAAATTATATTTTTACACGAATAAATTTTTTAATAACGGTTCATTGACTTTCATTTTTATTATTTTTTTTTTGTGCATCATCGGTCAATTTTTCAATTTTCATCTTTTCTAATAAATATACATTTTAGAAAAAATCGAAATTTGTATTTCGTCCGTGTTCTAGGTAATTGTTTTAAGTTTCCAGATCTTTTCAGATTTTTAAAATATTCGAAAAGTTACGCTCATTTTTTTGGAAAAAAGTTAAATTGACATTTTATGCGTCTTTTTTTCGCTTTAAAATAGCTTTTTGCAATACACTATTCTTCTCTCCGTCTTGAAAAAACGAACGAAGAAAATGGTGTGTTGCACAATGCATTTTTCATAATAAATATTTGCGCAAATCACGTTCAAAAATGCGTTGGGTACAAAAATATCCCAGTGTGTTATTTTTAGAAGTAAAAAAAAAAAAAAAAAAAGTGCTGTGTTCAAGGGTTTATAAAAAACTACTAGTCGATCAGTGTTATAATTTATAATAAGCCCTCTTTTATGTTCTCTCGTGTTTTTTTTTCTTTTTCTTTTTTGGGATATGCATATATCGGTATAAAGAGCGCATTAGTTCTTAGAATGGAGATTGTCATAAATCAGAGAGTGGTTAAATAATAATAATGACAATATTAAAAATTATACGCTGAAATTTAAGCTCTGTGATTTTACTCGCCGACGTTATAATTTACAACTGAGGAATTGTCTCAAATTCATTAGAGAACCACTGAAATTGTTGAATAACGAATCACATGGAAAAATCAACGAAAAAATCATTAAACAAATAAGACAAATTGTTCCGGCGCTACAGTAAAAATTAAAGCAAGCAGTGCCATTCTATATATTACGGCTATTTTGTCTAGAATTCGATGATCCCCTCTTGGGGCGAGGCAATGAAATCGGAAATGCCGAAAAAATAAATAAAATATCAAAGAGGCGGGGGGTGCCTAAACATGATAGTGCTCCGTTACAAATCACCTAAAAATAATAAATAATAGTACAATGTGGTGAAATATATCTTAGAAAAAAAATATTGAAAAAACAAAATTAAAAATGTTTCGTCTGGACAAAATATATAACTTTCTTATACAATTCTATCAAAAATTAAAACGAGAGTGAGTAATAAACCCAAATCCAAAATTTGGACTTTCTACAGCTGTCCATTTTTGAGTTATGAGTAAAATTCTACGGAACCTCCGAGAGAAGTGCCCTTTTGGCTCAACTAAAATTGTAACCGAAAAGGGGGAGTGGTGCACAATTAGATGTTAAAAGAATCCTAAATTCAAAATTTCAACTCTCTACAACTAGCCGTTTTTAAGTTACAGCGCGATACATACTGTACATCCATACCTACATACATACGTCACGAAAAACCAACTTCAAAATAGATCCAGGGGTGGTCAAAATGGATATTTCCGTTGAAATATAAGATTCGAAATATTCCGCGAATACAGTATACTTCCTTTTATCGTCCATATACGGTGAAGTAATTAGGCAAAATGGATATGCATACGTTGAAATATTAAACATTTTCTTTCTTTGTTCCTTACAGGGAAGTAAAAATTCGGCATAAAACAAGAATCGCGAGACGTGACAACAAAGTTACGCATACACCGAAAGGTTTTAATTTAAAAAAATTACTAATGTGGATGATTTAATTAAATTAGAAATGCTCGAAAACGCATGAAAAAAGAAAATAGCAACATTGAAATGTTGTTAATTTAGGATTCTTTTAACATTTAGTTGTGCACCTCCTTTTCTGATTACAATCGGCTAAGCCAAAACGACACCTCTTTTGGAGGCTTTGTGGAATTTTTCTAATGATTGTATAATCCGGTATAATAAGGATAAAAGGGTCACTTCGTTGTTCGTACACAGTAAAAGTTTTCAGGACTAACCTTTTGAGCGTAAAATTCCATAGAGCTAATTAAAACGTTCGTGGAGAAAGAGAAGTGTAACAGAAACCGTTCATAAGAAGGACGGGAAGTGTTCAAAGATAGATTAATTAGCGAAGGACTGCGGCATGAAAATTTAGAAGCAGGTGCGGATAGATAAGCGTTAAAAGGGACACAATTTCAATAATGTTAAAAACAATTATTTAGGTTCCAGTTTACTTTCGAGCTATTACGAACTGAAAAATACAATATAATAAAGAAGATTTTAGAGGATACATTACAAGAAGAGAGATTCAGATTTCGGGATATTTTCCTCAAGTTAAAATATAAGAGAGCAGAGATTCTATTTTAAAAGAGACTAATAATAACTGCTTGAATTAAATGGACCGAAATTCAGAATAAATTTATTTCTTTTCAATTTTTGACAAAAAAAAAGAAAATTAAAATTATTATGAATTCTATGGAAACAATTATTTTTTATTTGTTTTTATTGTAGTGTTCAAATATTGCATATACAATAATTGACTACAAAGGCTTCAGTGTACCATTTATAAATAAATATATTTCATGGTAACACACATACACACACACAACATATTTTCTGGCTGCTGCTATTATAGTCCGCTTTACAAACAAACAAATAAGCTAAACAAAAAACTTTTAAATTGAATAAAAACGACAAGATCATGTATTATAATAGTTTCTGCTGGAAAAACTATTCTTAAATAAAAAGTTTCCTATAACAAATAAAGGCGATGCCTTTTCGATGCTATCTACTCTCGTACGCATGTATATGCAAGAGAACACTGAGAAACGGACTGAAAGCATTTGCTTAATCGTTTATCCAGGCAATGTACGTCTGCAAATTGATATCCGCGCGCATGTAATGGTGTGCATGTTATAGTCATTACCTTTCTAGCTAAAATCAGAGATTATTTATTTTTAATAACGTTTAGCCTTTCCGAAAATTCTGATGTAGCGATTATCGGAGCATAACCATCGGAACAGCACAAAAATATAATGATAAACAAAATCATGATAATCGAATGAATATGAAAAAAAAAAGTAATTAAGAGGGAATAAAAAGACTACTCCCGATAATAAAAACATAAAACTCGTGTAAGCGGACAAATAATATGAACATTTAAAAAGGTGTAAAGAACTGGCATATCGGATTTCATTACCATAGCCACCCTATTAGAACAAGTCATCAAAAACTAGACCTTACTTATTCCATTTAACTTATCAAATTAGCGAATGCTATTGGATCATTTCAATGACGTTGACGCAATTTGCTGTCTACCTGAATAATTTGTATTAATTTATTTTCAGCATTTTTAAACGTACGCGAATATTAAAATCTTCTTCAAACCACTATGTTTCGCCGCAGCGAACTTGGCATTCGTGGAACAATTAAAATTTAGGTAAAGATAAAAAAATATCAAATATAAATAACAAAAACACGATTATTTAATAGTCGAAAATTGTATCAGTTTAAGTATTTATCGATTTTGATAACCAAATTTATCACATACATCTAACATTTTCGATCTTTAATTGAATTTTAATTGCATCACGTCCGTGAAGTTTGTTACTGTGAAACATTTTAATGTGATTTCAATATATAAATTTCTCAAACTGTTTCTATTTATTAACTATTAACAGAGTTTAAAGCATACAAATAATATCGACAATACTAATTTTTAACACATACCTTATTGTTTGACGAAAACTTTAACAATTCTTGATATTTCAATCTTTTTTATCTGTTTTTTGATTCATTTTATTTGCCCTTCAAGCGGCAAAGTTTATGAAAATTACAATAATTAACATATAATAATAATTCGCATTATAGATGATAACGAGCGGTTTAAAGAAAATCAGATAGTTGCCAATACGTAATAAAAAAACATTGAAAAGTAATAGTGGAATTAATTATCGTGCTTTTAGAAAGCTCAAAATACTTGCACGCAAACCCGAAGGCCAGCTGGATATTGAAGAAATATTTAATTCTAGGAGAATTTTGTCTTTACATTAATATATGTCTAGAAATAAAATGATTCAAATTACAGATCACATTCTTATTCGGCTAAATGTTATCTTCTTCTTCTCGTGCCACCCGATTCGGGTATTGCTTAATCATCATGTATGGATTGGATTATCTGCTGGAATTGATTTCGATCTTTTGCTATTCTGACTAGATCTTCTGTTTTCTTAATTCCGGTCCATTTTTTTATATTATCTATCCAAGCGGTCTTTCTTCTTCCTTCTATCATGCCCATTATTATTGTCTGTCTAAATGTTATAATGAGGGTAAAAATTGCAACAAAAAATAATTTAAAAAATAAAAATGAGTGAACTACATTACGTAAAAATCAGTGTATTGTTAACAAACGTAATTTGTCATTTATTAAAAGTTTTGAAAAATTGTCTATAATTAACGAAGAATTTCGCAACCCGAATACCAAATGAATCGCGTAAAATAATAAATTGTGTTCATCTTCATTAGTTGCGGGGCCGGCATTTAGCCACTCAAAAATTATGTTAATTTATTCTCCGTTAAAATTATATTTATATATAGCACGTAAATATTAACATGAACGCACCGTACAGATTTTTATTTAATTCATAAAAATAAGTTATTAAGCATAACTTAAAAATGTTTTAAATATAAATTAGTAAACTGTAAATAATACGCGATAATTGTACCAACATTGTTTTGGAATTTTTCCTAATTAACCAACATAAACATATTTACGTTCCTCGTTATATTTTAACGTAGGCGCGTGGAACGCTTAAAACTTATTGAACTATCAAGACTGAAAACTCAGAGTCAAATATGTATATTATTTCCATGTAACGCGAATAACATCCTTCAAGGACGTAATAGTATTCAAATCAAGCTTAATCGTAAAATATCATTAATTTAGGTAATATTTTAATAAGTTTAACATACAACAGATAAAATCAATTTTCACGAAAAAAATAAGAAGCAGAAGCAGAAGCCCTAATTATTAACAAAATTGCTTGGCATTAAAATTAACGTTATAACAACTGATGGTATCTGAACGAACCTTATATAATACAATATATCAATTTTAAAAAAGTATGAGAGCAATAAAATAAATAAAAATAATTTTCAGCAATGTTTGTGTTTTTTATAGCGTATAATTTTAGTAGAATTCTCAAAATTATAGTGAACGAATTTCTAAATATTCCCCGTTAGATTTGCGCTAACCAGTGCTATTTCATTCATTGTTAGAGTTACTTCACGACCAAATACCGCAATAATTTGAAAAATGATATGTAATAAAAAAAATCTTTTACTTTTTTACCTATTATTAAATAAATATATCTAAAAATTTGGAAAAAATGCTTTTGAATATATGTACATATATTTTCATATACATAACATACATACATATGTACATACGTAGAGACTATTAGTGTTAATCTTGTAAGTTACTAGAACAATTTTTAATTTAAAATTTTATGAACGCATTAACATATTATCATTCGGAATTCAATAAAAATTACCGTAAAGCTTGAAGTAATATATACGAAAAAAAAAAAAAAAAAAACACGTATGAAATTCTTAAACCTTAAAACACTACTCTTAGCGCCATCTATCCGATTGCATGATGTATCATAAAAGAACAAAATTATTAATTCTAGAATTTTTTACCGCCAACTACAATTAATAATAAATTGCCTTAGTGCAAACTATCTTAAAATATAAAATATTTTAGTACACCTCAAATTTTGTACTTTTTATTTCTCACTGTTTTTTGTCTAGTTAACTCGAGCGCATTGTATTCGTTAATAATGAATGCATGAAATTCAACTATGTGGCCGAGAAACAATAAATACCAAGAAAAATAATACATAGAAAATAAAATAAAACAAACAAATAATTTAAATGGCGGATATAAATATATCGTTGTCTCGAAGTCATTTATTTTTTTTTTATACTTAAACAGCATTATTCAATTAAATAGCGAAACTATTAATAACATTTCACATTGACAAAATAAACAGGCTTAAAAAAGGCCGTCAATTTATTATGTAAGAAGACTCCCATCGACCGGTGTCGTTTAATAGGATATTTTTTCTTGAGAGAGATTGTGACAATTTATTACGCAAGGTTTTATTTCTTCGTGATTGTAAACTGAGCGTGTTCACCTACAGGTGTGTGTGTGTGTGTGTGTATGTGTACTGCCGAGCCAGAATAAATGCGAGACAAATTTTAGCACAAATTTAAAATGCAATAATCATAAATGAAGGAACTACAGCTCAAAATATATACCGCCGTCTGGTAATTCGGTCGAAAAAATAAGATTTGAAAAAACTTGTATTTTTCATATTTTTCATTATATTCTGAACATCGTTATCTTTACCTGCCATAATCCATCATACCCTTGACTAACACACATTTTAGTGAAGGAATTTTTCAAGTAACACCATTTTTTCTTTATAAAAAAATCTCAGTCCGCCAATTACAATTTTCCACATATGTTAGCAGTCTCGTCCGCTAATATGGAGTAGCAAAGCGATTTTTTAACATTTTTGAATATAAGATGATCTCTTACATCAGTAACACGAAAATTTACTAATTTATTTTGGTTTTGCGTTGATTTATAAAATAGGTATGCAGTACTTTTTTTGTCCTTACGCTGATATATTGCTTTAAATCCATATCACCACTATCAACTCTGAAACGAATTAGATCTTCAACGATTCTTTCATGTTGTTTTTACTTCATAAAGATAATGTACTACATCAAGAAAAATTATAGACCAAATAAGCGTAAACACGATTTTTCGATGTTCATTCTTTGAAAAAATTATTCGAAACATGTCGTTTTGAATATTTTTTTTAACGTATAAATATGTTTCCTGAAAAATAGGTTGTGTTTTCTATTCATTCTTTAATTTTTGACATGCAGATACTAATTGCATATTAACACATGTATTTCCCTTGTATGATAAAGGCTCAACAGCTGTAGTTGCTGTTAGATGCTATCGACTTACAATACGATTTTCACAGTATTCAGCCATAATATATCGTACGAAAGGTTTTACAGTAAAACAAAACCTTGAATTCCGTGAACTGTACTGCGACGAAAGATTGTACGATATAAAGATAAAGCTCAAGTGTGTCGGAGAATACTTTTCGAGCCGGCCTAATAGTTAAAAACTATTTTTATAATTAGCCTAATTGCGGAATCTCTGTTCGATAGCGGTGTTATCTGCGATTACACGATAAAATTAATAGCCACTTAATTAAATTACGGTCGCTATGTTCGATGGGTTCTGTATGTGACGAGAGTATATTAGTTCTCTTTCTTCCCGTAATTTGTTGCGTTCTCAGATTTTAATCATTCCTATTATCGTTTATCTCTAGCTTTCGTGTTTTTAATAGTTTCCATTATTTAACCCCTTTTTCCACTGGTACTTTTCTTTCTTTTTTTTTTTTTTCTATTCGTAAAATAACCCTCTTCAGGGTTCCATTAACTTCGCTTTCAATTATATTTGTCGTTTATGGGGTTAGTTTCTTTTCTCTACGATTGCGCAAAATATTTTGATCTCCCTCAAAGCCGGATAAAAGGAAAGAACTGAACAGACATGCATTACAAAATTTAGTGTTATCAACGACGAGTGATTATTACATTATCAAATATTTAATTTGCGTTAACTATATCAAGAGTATCAAAGATTTAAAAAGAACTATTCGTTTCTATCACCACGAAGAAGATATAAATAGATTCTATGCGGATGTAGATCTTTCGGCACAATTTGACTGTAGGTGCAAACGGGGAGGTAAGAGATTAATTTAAAAAATATTACAAGTCGGCATAAATATGAAAAAGAAAAAGAAGCAGTATTATTCCAAGGAAAAGTATTCGATAGCAGACACTGATATCAAAGCGAATGCTAAAGTGCAAAAATTACGTTTGATATTTAAATCAAGAACGAATCGTGAATAACGCCTTCGATCTTTGACAAATCCGAATGTAGTGCAAATCCATTTGGGTCATACATGGACCTCCGCGATTTATATTAGATAAAATCGACTAGCCTCGAAGGGGGGTTTAAAAGTATTTAGCGGAAAGAAGAAAACTGGAACATGTTAACTTCGTATTTTGTTTCTGTTCGAATAAATAGAAAAACGTTGGACTATTTCAAAAATTCAGTATTCCACAACTCTAAATTTCCGATTGTGTGGAACAACACTGTGTAAATTTCAACCGGGTCCGCGTTTCAAACATAGGATCAAAAAAATTTGAATATAGAATAAAGATCAAAGCTACTGTGACCAAAAAAAGGTGTTTCACCTCACGAGTAAGCCAGATGATTGCATTTATGCGATAAGCAACATTTATTATTTGTTTAAATTTTAAAAGTAAAACGTCAACAGAGAGATTTAATCTGATCGTCGTTATTTTTAGTGTTTCAGTGAATCTCAGAAACGACTGTGATTTGTGATAAGAAACATCAAACATTCCTTTAAAAAAGGAATAGAGTTTGTTTCGTTTTGAATTTTCAGGCGCAATACGTCAATTGCCGTTATTCCGGATTCCTGTTTGTCTTGTTCGGACAATTTATCAAATGAGTAAATTTTTTTTTCCTACCCTGGGCGCGCTAGCGGCCTTGACCCAACAACATGATAAATTAAGAAACAGGACTAAATAGCCAAGCGGTCAGAAATGGAAAAAACAAAGGACAGCAGCAACGGAATAACTGAAAGCAATGGGAAAGGATATAGGTAGCGTTAAAGGAAGTGGGAAGACCCAGAGCCGAAAATTAGACGTATAGGAGGGAGCGTTCGTTGAGGAGTGCAGAACATTCGAAAAGGATATGATTTAAATTACAAATAGAAGAAGGCTCAGAAGCGTGAAGAGAGCAGAAAGGAGAAAGAGCTAAAGAAAAATGAAAGTGAGAAGAAGGGAGTAGAGAATTATTGATCCTGAGTCTAATTAGGGAAACAACAGTGGAACGACGACAGACAGGAATAGAATGAAACCAGGGCAGGAAGCGAGGAACTGGCTGAATAAGACGGTACTGCGAAAAACGATTTGAGAATAAAGATGGATACATGTCCAACCAAAGTCTGGAATGATTAAAGCGTGATAGAGAAAGAATGTTTGAAGAAGGAAAAGAGTCGAGGAAAGGATTATTCCGGACAGCTGAGCGAACTAAAGAGTTAGCTAAGTCATTGCCCTCTATACGAGAATGACTAGAAACCGATAGAAAGTCTATGAGAATGGAACGGGAAGAGAACAGAGAGGAGACGAGAGATCGAATAAAGAGAATGATACCTTCAGAAGAATGAGAAGGAGGAGAGGTGATGGCTTGAACAACGCCTTCGAAATCGGAAAAGATCAGGAATTTGTGACCACACTTGTAGAGGATATAAAATGAATGGCACGGAGAATTGTGAGATCGATTCGGCCGAGAAGATAGAGCAGAAAGAAGGAAGTTTGAAAGACTCAGAATGCAGGAACGTAGGAGACGTATACGCACCACCCGCGCCCCCACATCACTTTTGGAGCCATCCGTGAAGATTAAGATATGGGAAGGAAAAGAAGAGTCCAGCAGTTGAAGGAATTAATTTTCTGCGACCGTCGGCTGTAGAAGAGTTTAAATGTCAAGAAGTTATTAGGGCAATTTGTAATCGGCAACTATTTACTCTGATACCTGCTAATAATTCGACTTTGTTTTTGGCGTTCTCTGATAGAGTGCTTCTTTGTCGTTTATTGCTATGTTTTTTTCGTTGCGTTTTTCGTTTTTTTAATCCTTCGGGGTTTTGTTTATTTTTCGATTGTTTGGCGCTCCACTGTATGCGCTTCTGTATTTATTATTTATAAGTCGTTGTCTGTTTTTATTCCTCCTTTGTCCCCGTTGTGACCCGATGTTCCTTTGTTTTTTTTTTCCGATTTTTTATGTTGCGGTTTTTATTTTTATTTAATTTGTTTTTCCCTCATTTGTATTTATATTGTTTTACAATTCTCTATCTGTTGTTGTGCGTATTGTCGGGTTTTTTGTTTTGGGTTGGGTTTTTCACGATTTTCGGTTCTTGTTTTATTGTTATTGTCGATCGCAGTTTTCGCTCCGATACGTCAGTTTGCTGCTGATGATGGCCAGTGTAAGCTGGTCGAAACGTTAAGTGAATTAAATTTCTTTTTAAACACACAGTTGTATCCGATAAAAGTTATTTATTACGAGTATTCACTGCGAAAGCTTTAAATATTTATTCTGATTATTCTGATACCTTCGTTAAAAGCATAAGAAGTTACCTATGGAAGAAATAGTGTAAACCGGCATTAAGAAGACTTATTTTATTTTTAGATGTCGATGATAAATCGATTTCATTTTATTATAATTGCATGTTTTTGCCAAAGAAAGTATAAATTACAGTAAATAATACTGCGATAAAAAAAAAAAAAAACAAAAAAAAAACAGTGACTAACTTTAAATACTCCAAACATAGATAATAAAATACAATTTTTCCAAAGTTTTACCGAGTCGAGGTGTTGAGGGCATGGCCTTTCTGTCAACTGCTGGCTACGCCCTTAAAGGTAAGAGAAAATGTCTTACGCAATAGATGAAAGAACCATTAACTATATTGCTTACCATATAGGATGATTAAAAATGTAAATAACTTGGAAATAAACCAAATTATTTCAACGTATTTTACTAAACGGGTATTATTTAATTATTTCCGCTCTTCGCAAATAAAAAAATAAACAAAAAAAAAAAACGAAGTTAATCAGCTTCAAATAAAATAATTACGATTGATATATTTCTCAAGCGGCATACGTTTTATCAATAATTAATCGAACGCTGCCGTAAAATGATTACATTTTATTGCAGTTCCGATATTCAGTTGAAATGAGAGAGAAAAAGTAATAAAACTAAATGCAATTTCGTGTACCTTCATTTTATCGGAATGCGTAATTTTATGCTCTCATGTGATTACCATAAAAACGGTGCATTTTAATTCATTAGTTAGAACTTTTTCTCATTTTCTATCACTATTAACGATTATTATAAATTTAAGTAATGTTTTTTTTATGAAGGAGTTCAAGTAACTTATATGTTTAAAGTACTTGAATTTTATTACTTTCTCTATTTAGAGCTACTTTTTGACGGTATCTTTTCAAGTTCTTCTTTAATTGACTTTATAACGGCAATGGCTGGATCAGAAGGAGCCAGGTGATGATCAGTTAATATGAATTCTGGTTGTACCACAGGCCGATGAAAAGGACCGGCACTTAGTGGTCTTAAATTATGTTTAACAGCGCCCGTTCTATTCGAACCAACTTCCGTACCAATTTCTTTCGCGGAATTATATTTTGTATTGCTTTGTTTCGTATAAAGGCTATGAAAATATAGTATAAAAGTTAGCATTTAAATAATAAAATAATTAAACATATATGTATATATATGTGTGTGTGTGTGTGTGTACATACATTTGATCAACTAAAAATTTTTTTGCTCTTTGGAAAAATTCGTGTCTCCAGCATTCGCTATACGAATTTCTTTCTTTCTTCATTGTATTTTTTTTATTAAGCTCATTCTTGCGCTTCAAGCACAGTGCCCTATGCTTAAACCCTGTTTTATGGATTAAACAACGAGAAAAAAAATAACTTACATAAAAATTAATGTAAAATCCCCGGAGGGAGAGAAAAGGTTTTTACATAAATCTGTTAATTAAAAATCAAAAAAGGATTATAAATAGATAAAAATTATTTACCCTTAAAACGCAATGACGTAGACGGATAAGTACATGAAAGTTTATAGGATAAGTGTACAATATCAGGAAAATGGAATGGTGAGAAGTGAAAACCAGATGACTGCTATAATGAATAAATGCATTGGGAGTTTCAGAAATGATATTTAGTTGATTCCAATAAATATTTCGCAAAGAAGGTGAAGTTGCGGGGAACTGTTTGAAAATGTATATTATTGGATTACTGCATAATTGTAAGTATTGATTACGTAAACATGTTGTATTAAGATTCTTTATAATAATATTTATTAATTTTTTTAATAATACATTTCGATAAATAATTTATTAACTAGTTGATGTTATACAAAAACAATTAATTCGATTAAAGTTAGAAATTTAAATTACAGAGAAATTATTAAACAATCCTGCAACAGTTATTATTAAAGATATTGTTTTATTTTTAAATTTTAAATCATTGTCAATGTCTTAAAGTTTGTTTTAATTATTAAATCAGTAATGTACGCAACAGAAAGCAAAATCGAATAGAGAAAATATATTTTTAGGTAAAATTAGGGTTTACTCAAAAAGAGAGAAAATTAAAGAATTGAACGGATACTAATATGCGGGCAGAGCCGCGGGTTAGTTTGTTAATATTTTGTTTTAATGTGTTTATATTTGCGACCTGTCGGCGTGTGTGTAGGTGTGTAAAAAGTCGTTTTGGCGCTTGTTTGTCTACCAAACTGATTTTTTCCTGGTTTACGCCAGCGAATAAACTGATTCCCGAGGAAAATTTTAACTGGTACAATTTAACCGATTTATGAGGGTTTATCAATGAGGCGAGGAAAATATAGTAGGAGAATAAACTAAATAAAATGAAATAAAATTTAATTCTCGAAAAACTATGGCAAATAAAAATGTAAATTCTAGACAAAATATTGTTTATTTCTAGCGTAGGTAAAAAAGTAGTGGCTTCTATTAGTTTGATAATAAATTTTTCAATAACTTCACGGATAATAAATTAATTTTTATACATACATGTTTCGTTTTATGTTGCCGCGATGGCTGGACGGCTAGGACAACTACGTTACTTTATCCGGGTCATGCGTTCGAAAACGAACGGAAATGAATAAAATTATTAAAATAAATAATCGCTAATAGTCGTGTGGAAGGCAATGGCACAGCATCCCACACGAGCGGATCGAGATGTAGGCAGAGATATTTTCGGGATTGCATTAGTATTGCGACAATACGCAATTAAAATCAGCTTTAAATGTAATATTGTCCATACAATAGTATTGCATATAAAACTGTCACGAACACTGCCGATATCTGTACAACAAGACTGAATAAATAAGTAGACATGATGCAAGGAATCGAGCGGTAAAACTCACGTCAGTCGTGCATATCATTTTTAAATGAATTTTTATAAATATTATTTCTTTCCGCTTTTTTAAGATTAGAGTTCAAGCGAAAGGCGCAGTACGTGAAATGTTAAAAGAATACATTTAGTGAGAAATAATGAGAGAAGAGTTCGAATGTATAGAAAATGACGGACAGATGCAAAACATAAGAGAATCTCCAATTGAGCGGAACTGTTGACTTAAATTGGATCACAGAGAAGCAAAATATTTTTAGTTGAACGTGAGGACAATTTATTGTTAGACCGTAATGTCGCTACGTTTCTCAGAGAGAGGAAGAATCCTTAAATAAATATGTTTATTGAAAAACACAAAAAATAGAAATTATTTACATTTTGGCAGGTTTCTTACCGCATTGTCATCCATCAATATTACTCTTTCGTCTACAGCTGCTCATTTCAAATTATGGTTTAACTCTTACTCCTGCTTTTTCTCTAATCCGAGTTTATTTTACTTGGCTATCCAATCTTCCCTCCTATCCCTTGTTTCTTGACTTTCACTCTATGCATCGCTCTAATTTCTCTGCCATATATTTACGCCTTGGACACAATTTGATATCTTCGTCGATTTTTCATTTTTCTCTCTTGTCGTCTCCATATTGTCCTTTGCATCACTCCAACAATTGCTTTATATGCGAACCTGATCGCATAATGCTGAATACTCGTCACTTTCAATTGAACAAACTTCCTTCTACTTCTCCATTCTATCAAGCAGTATTCTCAGTCGTTACAGTGATTTGTAAACGGTAAATTCATTTTTGCCGACTATCCATGATCGTATAGATCTGATTCCTCTCCTCCTGTTTTCTAAAGTTCTTTGGCACTGTATTGACAAAGCCAAAAAAAAACAAACAAAAAATAAAGCATAGGTTAAATAAATAGATGGATGCGACAAACATAAAATGAAATAGAATGATGAACGAATAAATAACAAATAATTACAGTGACGAAAACAGTAGGACCCCAGAAATACCGTTTTGTTGTGTTTTTACACATGAAAGTAAAAAAGTAAAAAAACACAATAGTATTTTGTAGTCGATTTTATGTTAGCTATCTTTGTTTCCTATTTTTCTGTTCGAAAATAAATTTACTCTTTTTTTTCGTTTTTATCATTATCTCTAGGTTTCCAGGAGCCTTAGCTGGCGTTCCCATTAATTAAAAAATATATATAAATTTGGCCCTTCGTGCCTTGCAAGGGGTTTTGACCCCGTCTAGGGACACCCTCCAGACCTCAAGCTCTACTTTCACACTTTGCATAAAACGAGGAAAATTGATTACGTAAAAAAAATAATAAATCTTTATTTATTGTCACATTTTGTGAAAAATTTTCATGATAGAAAAACTAATGGGAGTCGGACTTAGGCCGGCCCTCATAACATTTTGTAACGAAAAAATGTTCCCATTTTATGTAACGAAAGTTAAACGTTTAATGAAAACGTCATTAACATTTTAATTTAAAGGAAATAAGAACAGAATTTTTGTGATTGTCATTTTTTTGTGTTGATGCCGGTAAGAATGACGTAAATTTTGACACTTTGAACAAAGTATAGAAGGGAAAGAGACAGAAATTTAAGCAAGAGGGACTAAGGGGCAGAGCCCCTTGCGAGGCCAAAATAGCAGAGTTTATATATATATATATATATTTTTTTTTTTTTTAATGGTGATGTGTATGAATAAATGAATATAGCAGTATTAAAAATTAATTTTTGTTCCAGACGTTTTGGGACCCCATCACCCGGCACCACGTCTGATGTCAGCTAGATATACATGTCAGATGAAGTCGTTTTTCGCATCTGTCTGTCTGGCTATCTGTGTGCGCTGATCTCAGGAACTAATGAATCGATTTTGTTCCTGGTTTCACCAGTAGATAAACTGATTCCTTTTTTTTTTTTTTTTTTTTTTTTTTTTTGATTTATTGTATTATAAACTAGCCATCTAGGCCATTTAGCAATATTGTTAACTAGGGAAATATTGAGCATGAAGGAAGAAATATCCAATGGTACCTACCCGATAGTTTGTACACCTTAAATAAGATCATGAGGTTTCTTATGTTTCAGCCGCCTTACATCACTAACAGTATGTAGTAGTCCAGCAGGAAGTTTGTTTGAATGACTTTCAAGTCTTTCTGCGCGTCTTAGGGCATGAGTTTTAATAACATCTGTCACATACTCTATCCCTAAATCCTGATGCAAGGTTAGATTTGATACATACCATGGCGCCTTGGTTCGACCCTAAGGATTTTATTCGGCATGGTCTGTATTACCTTCAGATTTGTAGGTTTAGCATAATTCCAAAGCTGTACTCCATAGGTCTAAATAGGCTTTATGATACTAGTGTATATCAGACGTTTATTATCAATACTTAAATCGCTATTTCTTCCTAGAAGCCAGTACATTTTTTTAACACGAATATCTATTTCTCTTTTCTTTGTTGGAATATGCTGCTTCCATGTTAAGCGACTATCGAGATATAATCCAAAGTACTTGACTGTTGTTCTCACAGGCGACTCCAGTCCATTTATCCCGATAGATGGGGTTATGACTTTTCTATTCGTGAAATGAACGTTTACCGATTTACTTTAGTTGATCTGAACTTTCCACTTTTTAAACCAGTTTTCCGCCTCGATAAGGGCCTTCTGAAGATTGTCGCTTAAATTTATTCCTGAGAAAGGTTTTAGTGCTTAATTTATAATTTTTTAGTATAGTTTAGTCGACCTATGAGATTCTTTTGTCAATGAAGGAGAAAAAAAGAGAAGAGTTACGTACATTCGGAAATGAAAAATAAATAAAATAAAATGTTTAACGCAGTAAATATAAATTCTAAAAAAACAGAAATAAATGTGTTATTTTTCAGTTGTACGTAAAAAGAGATATTTTTTATTAGTTTGATAGTAAATTTTATTAATTCATTACATTGATAATTTTACAGGTAAAATTAAAACATTAAAATAGTGCGTAGTGATGAAGAAAAGCAAGTTTATTAAGCAAATGATTGTGAAACTTATTCTTTACGATGAACAAGAGTATCTTGAGTTACGTAAAACTTTCAACTTTCATTTAGTCATGGTAGACATAGGTACCAGAAAGGTTGAGAATCTTCAGCTGACTGGAGGACCGTTTATTGTTGAACCGCGCTACGCATGTTACCGACAGATAGAGAGAGAGAGAGAGAGAGAGAGAGAGAGAGAGAGAGAGAGAGAGAGAGAGAGAGAGAGAGAGAGAGAGAGAGAGAGAGAGAGAGAGAGAGAGAGAGAGAGAGAGAGAGAGAGAGAGAGAAGGAATCTTTATATCAATTTATTATTTAAAAAATAAAATTTAAAATCCAAATAAGCGAACGTGTAAATAGATGGACAGTTTACAGAAAAAATGAATGGTATGAGAAAAAATGGAATGGTGAAGAAGGAATAATAAATATATAACGTAACAATGAAAGCAATTAATTGACTCTAATAAATACTTCGACAAAAAAGATACACAGATTTACGATCGAAGCCATGAGAAGCAGCTTTATACCTAAAATTGATTTAACGCATAATTGTAACCGTTATGATATAATTCTTAATAAAAATATATATTTTTTTAAAACATTTGGATACATAATTCAGTTACCTAAAAAATAGATTTCGTTAGAATATTTAAGAAATTTAAATTATAGAGAAATTGTTAAAAAATGCTGTAACAAAAGTTTCAATAGTCGCTGTGCTGGAAACATTATTTACATTCGGATCTTAAATCTTCACCACTTATTGTGGTTTATTGTCATTGGACTGCAGGTTTTAATTATTACATTAGTAATATACCTAAATTAAAGAAAAACTAAATGGTGGAAATAAATCTTTAATGAAAATGTAGAGTTTACTATATAAAAAGAGGGAAAAAATGAAAGATTTAAACAGCTATTAATATAGCCGCGGACAATGATTAGCATATTATAAATAATTTTACCTATTCCGTGAACGCACTGCTGAACTAAAGTTGTCAGTATTGCAGGCTTGTTTGAACTGATCGTTAACAAAATCACTATTTTCTTCATCAATGGAATCTATGGGCAACGTAAGATTTTTATAAACATACAGTTATTAATAATACCTCAAAATTTAATAATTATCGTTGTGCAGTATCAGTGCTAAATGTTCAATAAAATGCCATAACGATTGGCTGTAACGTAGCCAGAAATTGTTTGAGAAGTATGCTTGATTTTAAAACACACAACTAACTAAGGGTGGTGTCCCATATTCGATATTGAGTAGGCTTGATGATGATAATGATACCTAAATATCCAAAAAGGAAAAGAAAAAAAGAATAAAAGAAAACCGGTAAACAACATAAATTGTCTATTACATTTTTACTACAGCAGTACTTTATTTAATTTCGGTTTGATTTATTCCATTCTTTGAATAGTTTTCGGTAATGATAGCTTTTAATGTTGTAGTAAATTTAATTTGAAAAAAAATGAAATTTCAAAACAACGTTTTTCAAGCAGTGTAAAATGCAGTCCATTATGTGTTCTTGCGAGTTAAATATTTTTTTTTTTTATGACCCAGCTTTAGTTAACTATCAAGACATTTGACCATCAACCAGTTAATATAAGAATACTGCCAACTAATGAAGAATACATAATATTTAATTGGGAAAAAGGTTACAGACAACCATAGCCGTAAATGTTCAACATTACCCATGGAGGCTGAATAAAATCTTTAGGAAAGAGATATTGGCCAGACTGAGTCCAAGGTACATTACCAGAACTTGCCTAACCAGAAAATTAATGGAATAGAAATCACAATCATCATATAAAATAATTATAAATAAGACTGTTCAGAAACGACAAAAATATCCGATTTAAATGTGCAACAATTCAGGACCAGCTTGGCCAACAAACTTCAAATTTGAAACATTAATCACAATTAAAATGCTCTTTAGGACACGTATAACTTTAGAGCAATACGCTAAAAATCGTAAAAAAGTGCCAAAATTATATAAAATAAAATTTAAAACGGTTTAAAAATCATTTAAATATTCAGAACTCGCCATCGGATAATAACTCGATAAAAATAAAAACCAAAACATTGAAGTGTGAATATCGATTTTAGGCCGATTTCCCAGGGATGTCAACCACAAGATGTTTTAATCCCGTAAGTTTGAAATTTACGAATTTTGTTAATTTCGAATATTTCTTTTTCCTTTTGTTACTTTGTGGAAATTATTATTATTATTATTATTGCTATTAATATTTATTAAAGAGGCGATGTGTATTTCTTTAGTCTATATTAAAACAAAACTACACCGATTTTCCCGGAACGGTCGACCGGTAAAAACACAATTAATCACAAATACGTATACAAAAAAATCGATTAATTAAAATAATATAATGTCTACGTATCATTGCTGCGACTACGGGTTTTTCCGTTGGTCTTCGATGATAGGCAGGTGTACGTAGGAAATTCCGTCCCGGATTTGACGCGGTATTCAAAATTATTATTACGAAAATTTACTTTTATTAACAGGCGATCACATTGGAACAACTTGCCAGATCGTATTTTTCGGTTACTTAATTGATTTCGTGACGGTCGATACTTTCTACGACTGGCCGCCAACTTCACGAACTCGATGCTGACCTGAGTGACTGGAGAGATTTTTTTAATTCACTGCCTAAGGCTCGCATCATCTTTTGCGATTTTTCTAAATTTGTCTTTTGTTTACTAAGCCTTCTCCTCCGCGAATCAGTGCCGTTTGATGAACAATCATCGTGCGCATCCCTCAAAGGTGACGTCAGCCTCTACAATCACCCGCAGCCGGCAACTGGTTTCCATTCACTCACACAAACACTCTCACACTCCGCTCGACCTTTACTTCTTTCGAAAAAAAATTTAATTTAGTTACAATTTATTTTTATGTTTTTTAATTTTTTAATTTAACATTCCCCTGTAATGTACACATTATAACATATAATAAACTTCTTCGCAAAATAAAATAAATTATTAATAAGTAACGATTTAAGGTTTCTCTTTCGGGAAAAAAACAACAAAAAATAGTATCTTTCTATAAAGCATGTGTAATGAGGTCGAAAAACCGAAAAAAAAAACAAAAAACAAACACATCATAAGTACAAAATCGAAGTAGCGCTTTAGAAAAAAAATATAGCCGGCAGTAATTTTAAAATTAAGTCCCCGGGCCGCTAAAAACCTCATGATTCGGAAAAAACATTTTTTTTTTCTTGGTTTTGTGATACACTGGTGAAAAGCTTGCTAATTAGAGGTAACGAAACTGTACTTCATTTCCCTAACCAAACTTTCGGAGTCAGCGAAAGGTTGAAGAGAATGGAAAAACGGTTGTGGTCTCCTCTTTGCGAGGTGCATTACATTTCGAACCAACTGCTTCATGCAATTATAGATATTTTTCAATAGTTTATACTATCTAAATTTCTAACTTTAAAATTAGACGCTTGGAGCAACGGAAAATTTAACCGGTTTCTAATAGATTCCGCGTGCTTATTACAATGACCACAAATAAAAACTTTTATTTTTCAATTTTTATTTACCCGTTTTTAAAATTAAGCTAGTGAAAATTATATATGTATACAAATTTGAAAAGAAAAATTCCTTTAAAGTCAAAATTTCTTTCAACAGTAAATTTTCGACTAATGGGTAGATAATTTTCGTTTCTAAAATTTTTATCAAAATACGGGCATAAAATGTATCAGTATTTTTTTTGATTTTTTTTTTTTTTTTTTTGAAAAATAAAACAAGACGGCTACTTAAAAGTTTAAGTAACTTGAAATGGGAACTATTTATAATTATCACGGAGATCTTTTCATTTTATTTTTTAATGGATACCATTAAAGTTGTCTGCTCGGGAGGATGACGGCTTGAAATTTAATGTATCTGAAAACAATTAAAAGGCTGTACAAACAACAGACGGCGAGTACGAATCTAAAGTCGACGTAACGACGGAAAACGGTTACGATATTTCCCACTGCTGTAAATAAAGAAGAGAGCCTTTGAAATAATGGCCTCGATGAGAAAGATTATTTAAGAATCTGTTAGGAGTAAGAAACGGATGAAGATGATTAATTGTAACAATCGGCCTAATGCATCCCTTCGCCGCCGCAGCCGCGAAAAAATGTTATATTTCACGTAACCTTTTTTGAGATTCTGTACACATATGGTTCAGAAACGACAAAAATACCAAACAAAATTCAATAACTCCAGAACGGCTTGACTTAAAAACACTTAAAATTTGGATCGTAAATTACAATTAAAGCTTTCTTTAAAACAATCTATTTTCCCTGCGCACCGAAAAACGTAAAAAAAAAAACGTTACAAATACATAACATAGAAATTTCAAACGAGACCGCATTCAAAATGTACAGCAAAAATCAAGAAAATTTTCATAAAATAAATATAAAATCGATAAAAAAATACTTCCTCCTTTGGGAGGCTAAAACAGCAAAAGAAAGAAATTCTTGTAAATAATAGCTTGAGTGTAAGGAAGTTGAAGAAACCGAAATATGTCTCAAAAACATAAACACAAAACAGCGCTATGGAGGAAAAATTAGCCGATATTGCAACTTCATATTTGAAACCCAGCGGGGCGCTAAGAATTCCAAATTTTAGGAGGGGAAAATATGTTTTCGAACGTGCAATAAATTAACAGAAAGATCGCCATTTACGGGGAACGAAACCATATTTCGATTTCTTGACCAACCACGTTTTTTCTTGATTAATTCTTTTTTGCAACAGCGAGGCTTCCATTTAGTATATCACAACAGACTGTACTTGTGTGAACACCATGTACGCATTTAAAAATAACTAAAAAAAAAATTGTGGCTGTGGCCGCTATTCGCGTAAAAAGGGGGTTATTTTTGTAGGTAAATATTTTTCAAAATAAAATTATTTGATGGAGTTCAAACTATACGTAATCATAAATTTGAAACAAATTTATTAACTGATAGGCTCATTTTGGATATTTTGAAAACCCTGAATTATTCTTAGACATTACAATATCTTTCATATTTCTTAATAAAATAAATAATTCTTTAAAAGCGCATTCTTTTTTTTTTTTTCCTGTTTCGGTGTTTTTTACATTGTTTTTATAAATTTAGTTTTTAAGGGTTTAATTTAAATAAAACGTTCCTCACAGTTTTCGCTTTTGAACAAAATAATACTACGATTTTACTATATTTTCGTAAGTAAACGAATGATACCGCCATGTTAATACCAATTGTTCAAAAAGCACATTTATTAAGTACGAAGGTATTATGCAGTAATGGTAAAAAACTAAAAATCAAAGAAATCATTTATTTTAAGGAACGAAAATAGTTCACAGTTAGTTATAAACGCCGAAATATAATACCTGTTTTTTGCAAACGACGACAAACAGAACCATCAAGTGCCGAATCGTTTCGACCACTATCGACTGTCGGCCATTTTAGGTTTCCGTTGTCTTCGGAAGGTGAACTGCATGACGGTAAAAAACTCGACAATGGTCCGGGAAGAGCGGCGCTGAAATTTTTTTTATCAAAATTACATAATTACTGGAAAAATAGAAAGCTGAAAAAGTTCTACTTTTACGTGAAACAAATTTTAATAATAGTACCTCGGAAAGTGCTTAACAGACGGCATTGATAGATACGAATTTGGACTAGATGCTTTACGGGTAACGGGTATTCCTTCTCCGTTACGATTGTTAGAGGGATCTTTCGCTTTTTTTCGAACTCCTAAAACTGACACGACCTATATTAAAACAAAATTTTAAAGAATTATCTATAAAAATTTCCGCTGATTAAAACCGGTCATCAAGATAGGAAGATGGTTGAATTTCACTTTGCTATAAAGATATTTCAGTGCAATAGAAAAAGATTCGGTATATTAAAAAATAATTTCCAATTAAAGGAATTTCCCAAATAGTCAACTTTTAAAGCGTGGATTCGAAATTAGTCCGAGTTGATTCGCGCTAAAAAAAGAATACTACATCTGAAAAACGAAAAAAAAACAAAAAAATCTCTTACGACCAGCAGAAAAACAGTACTGTATTTGGAAATATCGAAAGAAAAGACTAGCGTAAAAAAAGATTGGAGGCTAAGTTGTAAAATGGTAAAATCAAGAGGGCATCATGAAGCGCTCGCCTGACTTATTCAGTTGGCAATTTTAGAAAAATTCGAAATAAACATTTAGTTTTTGATTAAAGTTTTACGAATCAGTTTAGGTTTTAGTTATTTCTATTTTTGTCGGAATTATGCATTTGTCCGAAAGACTAAAAATATAAAATTTCAGTTATAACATAAAAAAAATTAAGTAATACCAGTTATATAACAACTAAGTCAGTAAACCAAAAAAAAAATCAATATTTGTAATCGGCATTTATAAATCTAACCCATAAAAATAACATAAATCTCTTGGAACATCTCTGCGTAAAATAATTATCCTAATAAGATGGTTCAGCAACTACAAAAATATTTAATAAAAATCAATAACTCACGAACGGTTTCACTTATTAATTCCGAAATTGGATCACAAATTACACTTAAAATTCCCTTTAAAACCATATCTCTAATTTCAAGCTAACCGATTACCCTGGACGCCAAAAAAAAAACACCAAAAGACCGTCAGGAATATATAATATGGAATATAAAACGATCTCGAAAATCACCCTTAAAAAATTCATAACTCATCACCAGATAACCCTTTAAAAGTAAAGTTCAAAATATAAAAAAAAACGCAGAAGCTCATTCATAAGAGTAAAAAATTACGGTTAAAAAATGATATAGACCCCTCCCCCACTGGACCCAAAAACAGCAAAAAAATTATGCTCATGTAAGCAATAGTTCAAGTAAAAAAGTACAGAAACCAAGACATACTTCAGACATATGCACAAAGGACTAAACTAGTGTCTCCTCGAGCACACCACCTAGTACATTCTCGATTTGTTGTGGCATTCTTATTTTCGTTTTTCCAATTTTACCTGATTCTAATGTTTCTCTAAGCAATGCCCAATGTGAGACAAAAGTTATAAATATATTTTCTATAATTTTACATTTTACGTAAAGTTTATTGTATTCGTACTAGAATAAATATTCACCGAAACTTTTAAACACATGTGTTTTTTTTGAAATGTTTTTTGTGTGAAATTCGGATTATATTTTACATTTCTGAGAGATGAACAGTGATGAAAAAAACCGTAAAACTTGAATGATTTTTTTAACGTTACAAGTAGAAGAAAATGATTGCGATTGATGAGAATCTAGAAAAAATGATACGGAAATAGAAATTAAAACATTTTTACAAATTAAAAACTTTCTGCGCATATATATATTTTTTTTTTTAAACTCAAAAACTTTAAATAGAAATTTTTCTTACTTCTCCTTGATTGGGAATTCTGTCGGCAATTCCAATATGCGTGTTGTCTTCATTTCCTTTAGTTTTACCAGAAGCCATTTTCCTCCTAATTTTATCATAAATATTGTACTTTTTAAACACCAGCGAAATGGCAATAACCGCGAACACCGAAAACAGAATAACGCCAATGAACGAGCTTACATACAGCAAACCACTTCCATCTTGCGAATGCACCAACGACAGTTTTGTGCTAAATTCCAAATACGCTGTAAAAGCAGTTCAATCCGTACTAATGGCGGAACAACAAGCTTTGTATAATACTTTTTAAAACTATTATCGTTCATGTTTCAGCACTTTTCGCTATCCTAAACCGTTAGAAAACTTGATATGTAAATTACATTATCGAAGCGGTAATGAGTCTAAAATGGGAAAAAAACTATTGACTGATGACAAATTACCTTCACTTTCTCAAAAATTTTATATTACTAATTAAGTGAAATAATTTGAAAAGTCTTGGTCGTTAAGAAATAAAATTTTGCAGATTTTAAACAAGATTCACAGTATCGTATATTAATGATAGAAAAAATAGCAGGTTTATTTTTAAAGGCACAAGAATTAAATATATTACAGCGTACGAAGTTGACACAATTTATTCATTCATTCTTCACTAAAGGTAGTGCCTTCTCGCTGCAGCCACTGTGTCCTGTTGATAGCCAATTTCCGAATTTCTTAATATTTACGTATCTTTAACTGCCATGTACACTTTTCGGTACAGAAACACAAAAAAGGCTAAGAAAAAAAAAAAACTTATTGTAGATTTATACAATCGGTTACTTCTGAATAGGTAATGTGCGTAGTTCGATGTAACGTGCGAAATAGCGCATAAAATAAGTGCCGAATAATCCAACTAAAATTAACCACACTCACTGGAAGTCCCGGTATTATCGGAGTAGACCCGACTCTGTATAAAAGCGTCAAATCTGTCGGCTCTTTCGATAGCGACCTGCCTTAAAGTTTAGACCTCACAAATTGTACTGAACATTATAGAGTAATACTAAAATATTAAGCTAAAAAATGGTTAAAATGAAAACTAATTAGCATTAAAATTAACAAAACTACTTGCCTTATGAAATTTCCGACTGAACAACATCAAATTAACCATGGGATTCGCGCATTGTTAGGTTATAATAACGCTCATTGTTTTGCTTTCTTATTTTTTTTTTTCGGTAACAATTTGTATGTTTACATAAAAAAAAAACGGTTTTTCGAATTTTTATCATTACAGTTCCCAGACCCTTTTCTGAAATATTCAATAACAACGGTCGCAAGGCAATGATTAGTAACGAAGTGAAAAAACATTCACAAAATAAGGAAGGAGTGAAATAAGAAAAAGGAAGTAATATTACAAAAAAGAGATGGCGCGGTAGGAAAAGCGAAACTGGCGAATTTAAATTAAATCCCGAGTAAATAGATGACATGATTTGAACAATTTTAACAGAATTACCCGCTCAGAATGTCTACAAAATAATAAATAACGAGGGAGGCGGAAGTGACTATTTAAAAAAAAAAGGAAGTTCGTAAAACAACGAAAGCCCCTAAGATTTTTTGAAAAAGATATTTTTCGGTTATAGGAAGTAGTATTTCACTACAATATTAAAACTGAAAAATTAGTTTTTTAAATTAATTTGGGATTCATTTTTAAAGAATTTTTAGTATAAAATTTATAATAAAAATATTCAAAATTATTTTAATAAGGTTGGGAATTACCAAAAACGAAACACCTCCTTTTTTTTTATTTCATAAAGAAATTATGAAAAAAAAAAAGGTGAATTTTCGTTAAATTTCTACGTTGTACAAATTTTATTACTAAACCGAATCATTTTTCACCGGCTTTTCATTTTGATCGGTTTTGTTTATCAAATTCTCATGGGAAGAAGCAACGCCTTCCAAGTATTAAAACCGAAAAAAAAAAAAACATTTTTTTGCTAAGTTATCAGGGGGTAAATTGAAAAAATGGGTAAACTGAATGAAGTAAATTGAAATGGGGTCAAAAAAATTGCTAGCAACTACGCTGCACGAAAGTGCAATTGACACTGCAATGCCTCTTAGGAGCATACCAATATCACTACGTATTTGTGTGCTACGTAGGTACCAGTTGTGACTTACCAGCTTTCACGATAAACAAAAAGGAAATGTAAAAAAAAATAAAAAAAATAAACGAAAATAAAAGTTCCGGGCGCCAACGTTACTTCTGGGTGTAACGTAACCGTTAGCTCGTTCGGGAAGAGCTTTAGGCCTTCCTAAGGTTTTAACGAAAAAAGAAAGGTCTCCGCGGCGGAGATGTCACGAAAACGTGTCCTTGCAACTAATTAACAAAAATTCTTCGTAAGACGAGTAAATCGTATTATATTTTAAAAACATCTATAAACTGATCACCAAAGAAATACGCCAACGAATATTCGAATCGGTATAATTTGCCTCAAGCGGCCAAAGCAGTGAGAAAATAAAATATATAAACTTTTCCTCGAAGGGCGCGTAGCAATGAAAAATAACGAAAGTGCTCACGGGCCAAAGCAGTTGAGACCTAAACGCAACCACGAGGAAGCGAAGACTGATCGTTCGAATTCACAGAGAATTCGACGACGATTTTGTTAAACGGCCATCTTGCCTAATAATAAAAAATATATATATATAAAAATGAATGCGCCACCGATTTTTCTAGAACATTCTGAAAATCGGTGGAACGGCGGGTACCCTGCATCGATTTTTTCGGGTTCTAAGAAAAAACTTCTCACGCCTCGACGTAGCTCGAATCGTATTTCCGACGCACACAACGCCAGATCGGACAAACAGCGGACGAACCACCCTCATATAATTAACACACACATATGCACGGATCGCCAAATTGGCGCCGTGCACATTGGCAATTCCCACGAAATTTGTCGATCTAGCATTACGGTCGGAGAATGCTCAGTTTGCACGCTGCCCGAAGAAACCGGAGAAATAGAAATCGGAGGCCTGAGAAACTGTCAAAATGCGGAGAGATGAGGAATTTAGAATTTGGAAAAGAAGTAATCATTATCATTTTTTAATTCGGTACAGCGTGATAATATCGAAAGTCATGGCGGCCGAATCCGTCACACTGCCCCACCCTTATTTTCATCCAAAACAGAAGTTTTGGATGAGAACTCAGGTGACCCAAGAGCGACAAAATTCGGACCACCCATTGCCGAGCTACGGAGTCCCGAACAGATCTCCACCATCTAACCCACTCATATATACCGCACGTTACACATTATTAAATTATGGTTATACCACTGAGACAAAATCCAATCAAGACAAGATAAACAAAAAAAATTTCGAATAATAAATTTCTATAAAAAAATTGATATAAGGGTAGTAAAAAAATTAAGGGTTAAAAAAAATATTAAGGGTTGAAAACCGCAAAAGATAAGGGTTGGAAAAAATAAGGGATGAAGAAATTACGATAAGGGTTGGAAAAATTTTAAGAAAAACAAAAAAAGTTTCACACGAGTTCATAACCTCTGTGGAATATAGGAATACCTGAGGAACATACAAAAAAAAAAATAGTTTTCCTAACAAAGAGAGAGAGACCCGGCAGACAAGACCGGTACTCCATTTGGGCAAATAATAAAAAAAAATAAAAAAAAAAATTCCCAGACACCCCCTGACACAAAATACACGCGACTGAGCTACTTGAAGCAAAACGACAAATAAAAAAATTGGCACATGGCCCGAAAAGCAGCGCTACTCGAAATAAAATAACAAATAAACATTGGCACATTGCCCAAAAGTGACGCTACTCAAAATAAAACAACAAATAAAAATTTGGCACATAGCCCGAAAAGTGGCACTCAGTCACGCACAACACAAAAAA
The DNA here is from genome assembly GCA_039619475.1 of Icerya purchasi. Taxonomy (NCBI): domain Eukaryota; kingdom Metazoa; phylum Arthropoda; class Insecta; order Hemiptera; family Monophlebidae; genus Icerya; species Icerya purchasi. The sequence continues at coordinate 273,790,516 of CM077116.1, forward strand.
ACCCCCCATTGGCCTGTGCAGTGGAAATTTAAACCTACCAACGACACCCCCTGACAAGAACATGGCGCGGGAACGTACGAACTGGGCCACCCGGCATCTTTCCGGCAGTGTACCACAGCGACGCCGGCGGGAACGTACGAACTGGGCCACCCGGCATCTTTCCGGCAGTGCACCCCAGCGACACCCCACACGGATTCTTTCCCTCCTACCTGGCCTACCCAACCTAATGGTGGACTTGACTGGGACCCCCGTTATTAGACACCCCCTGAGTGCGATCACCATCTTATTTCATGGGACGCAATGAATGTCCCCTCGGCGTCACGAACATCCAATATATTCCAACCATCTGCATAACATCACGACCGATCGGACCGCTCGAGGGACATGAACTTGGCTTACCTAGAGGAACCCTCCAAAAAAAAAACGGTGGGGCCCCCTACTCAGCACATCTGAACTGACAACGAACATCCATCTTGGTTGGGGAGCCAACTGTGAACCGGGCACTACACCGGTCTTCGGATTCCTTAGGCTCCGGAGCTGCCTTACAAGCCTTCTACGGCGCTTGTCACCGAACATGACAGGAGTATGAAGAATAGAACAGGAACACTCAACAGGATTACAAAACAAAAAAAAATGCATTAGGATAGACGACTGGAATTACACTTAACCAGGCCATTGAAACTCGCGGGGAAATATAGAAAAAATAAAAAAAAATTAGAAAAATTTAAGAAATTATGATTTTAGGTTTAATTTGAAGGGGCCTGGTGTACACGCTATTCACTCACGCTCCGACCTCCGGAACTTACAAACACGTGTGCGTAAGCCCGGAGAATCGCACAATTACACTCACACACTGTCCCAGTGGCAATATAAACGAAATTAGTGTATTAAATGATCGTATCAAAAAATAAAAAAATGTAAAATGTTTAAGGCGACACAGTACTGATTGCGTAAAAAATATATCGACCAGATGTCGAATAATATTTAAAATGACTAACAAATTAAAAAAATTAAGAGCATATGTATAAAATGGATAAACACATGTAAAAAAAACATGACTCAATCGGTTATAAACTACCCTACAATGATAACATCGAATGATACCATAAACGAAAATATAGATTTTTTTTTTTTTTTTTTTTTTTATATATATACAAATTACAACTGGCCAGAAGGCCATCCAGCAATTGGACTGTAACGCGAAAATAACTTGTTAGGGGTTAGCATCTAGCGATGGACCCCACTGAAATTTTAGTAACATAAAACTAGGCCAGATCAAACGGTCGACTACGTTTTAACCTTCGAACATCAAGACTATTATCAAGAAGATTGATCGCCAAAACGTTTGTGTGAGACTCCAAGCGGCCTATGTATCGCTTAGCAGCTCGCTTGATCTCGTCTTTCACATATGGGATATTTAAGTCTTGATGTAGAGTGTGGTTAGATACGTACCAGGGCGGTGAGACTATCAGCCTTATAGCCTTGTTCTGGAACCGTTGTATCTTGTTTATGTGTGTATCCTTTGCACAACCCCACAACATTAAACCGTATGTCCAAACGGGCTTTATAATTATTTTGTACACTAAGAATTTATTTTCCAATGATAAACTAGAGTACCTGCCAAGAAGCCAATTTAATTCTTGCAATCTTATATCTAGATGTTTTCTTTTTTGTGTAATATGCTTTTGCCATGTTAATTTGCGGTCCAAATGAATGCCTAAGTATTTTACATCTTTATCCTGGTTGATAACCACCCCATTTATTTCTAACGGCTGATACGTAAAATTTCGCAACGTGAAATCTACTTGCGTACATTTACTTTCGTTTACTCTAATACGCCAACGACTCAGCCAGTTTTCCACTTCCGATAAAGTTCTTTTCAATTTATTCGAAGTTTCACTATTGTCTTTACCGGTAGCTAATAGTGCTGTATCGTCTGCAAACGTCGCTATTATCAACTGGAAAATCAGCAGAGTAGATTAAGTAAAGCACCGGGCCCAAGACACTTCCTTGTGGCACGCCAGCAGATACAGGATAGATTTCAGAATATTGATTTAGAATTTTAACCTGGCATGTGCGATCTTCAAGGTAGGATTTTAAAAGAAGGTACAAAGGATGCGGCACTATTTTTTTAAGTTTATAAAGCAGACCATGATGCCATACCTTATCAAAGGCTTGTTTGACATCTAGGAACACACCCGTGCATATTTGCTTAGTTTCAAGACTTTCTTGAATAGTATGCACAATTCGGTGTACCTGTTCAATGGTCGAATGTCTTTTTCTGAATCCAAATTGATGTTCAGGAACAATATGTTCCGCATTTAAAATAGGATTCAACCGCTTTAAAATTATTTTTTCAAGGAGTTTTGAAAGGATCGGGAGCAAGGAAATAGGTCTATAGGATGAAACCTCATCCGGTGCCTTACCGGGCTTTGGTACAACTACTATTTGCGCCAATTTCCAGGATAATGGAAAATACTGCAGACGAAGAACAGCGTTAAAAATATTTGTGAGCAATAATATACCTTTTTTTGGTAGCTCAGATAACAATTTATTGGTAATTAAATCAAAACCCGGACTTTTTTTATTATTAAGTTTAGTAATTGTGTATTTGATTTCGCTGGGAGACGTTGGCTCAATAGGAGGGCTTAACTGTAAAGGTACACTTAAAAAATCATGTATATCGGTTTCGTCGTTTAATTGTAAATTTGGCTTAAAAACATCAGAAAAATATTTGGCAAATTCCTCGACTTTCTCTTCATCAGTTCTAGCCCATGTACCATCGGGTTTGCGAATTGGGGGAAGGGGTTGAATGGGTTTATTTCGGCTTTTGATCACTTTCCAGAGGCTGTAATTTGTCGCCTCCGTGGGTGAAAGTTCCTGCAGGCAGCGTTGGAAAGATTCATTTTTGGTATTTCTAAGTAAAATTTTTAGCTCTTTCGATTTTTTATTTAACAGAGTTTTATAATAGGGATTTTGAGACGATTGCCATTTCCTACGGATGATTCTTTTTTCTTTTACCAGGTCTAGTATATGGCGCGGTATATTATGTGTTTCTTTTATTTTGTTTATATTTGGCGTACATTTCCATGCAATACTCTGTACAGCTTCTGTAAAGTACTGAACCGCTGCATCTACATCTGATTCCGTTTTTAATGATAAATTTAATTTTAGTGTAGAATTTACAGATGCTCGAAAATCTACCCAATTTGTATATTTATTATGTAAGTTTGGAGATTTATCTTGGTTTATTAATCCTGTACTTACAGTTAATATTACAGCACTGTGGTCTGAGCATAAATCAAAATTTGGATCAGCTTTTACGTTCAACATTGAAATTCCATTAGTAACAAAAAAATCTAAAACATCAGGACGTTTGTTTAAGTCAGTAGGCCAATGTGTCGGTACGCCTGTTGCCACACAACCAAAATTTCTATTTAGCATTATTTTGTTTAAAAGTTTTCCCCTGGTGTTAGAAAATCGTGAGCCCCATCTTATGTTTTTGGCGTTCCAGTCACCGCCAGAGATGAACCTACAACCCAAAATACTAAAGTATTTGCTTAACATACGTTCATTAAATCTGTGGTTTGGAGGGCAATACACTGCAGAAACTACAATTTTACCATTCAATGTATACGCCATTATATTTGTTGCTTGAATTTCTTTAGTAGATATATTTTGAAGTTCGTAGTGTTTTATTGTACTTTTAATCACTACAGCGCTACCGCCATGTGCCTTATGGTCCGGTCTTGTAGTTACGTAGACATTATAATTTTTAATTCTAAATTGTGTTTTCTCTGTAAAATGAGTTTCCGACAACAATAAAATGTCGATTTGCTCGAGCTTAAGGAACATATCGATTTCTAGTTTATTTTGAACTGCACCATTGGCATTCCACGTAGCTATGCGTAACGATGCCATAATTATTTAATTAATTTATTTGTTAATGCTGTAAGCAGGTTTAGCATGACTGAATTTTGCTGCATAAGCTGATTAAACATTGACTTGAAGTCGTCTAGAAAAGCTGTTATGATGCTTTTAAAATCAGAGTTATTATTTTGATTATTATTATGGGAATTGCTCACATTTTTATTGACATTAGTACTTGACGTAAGTTCATCGTTATTGGTAAGAGAGTTAATTGCGCTTGTTTTGCTTGCTGTCATTTCAGCATACGATACTTTCGGATTGACCAAGGTTTGATTATATCTATTCCTTAGTAATTTTATGGCACTGTTTCCGGGCTTGTATTTTTGTTCATGCAGTTTCTGGTACACCACACAACCCTTGTAACTTGAGGGATGATCACCTTCACATAAGGCACACTTCGGGGCAGTACTCTGCTCTTTTTTGCATTCCGTGGAATTATGAGGACCTCCACACTTTACGCACCTATACGGCCGGTTGCAAAAAGATTTAGTGTGCCCCCAAGACTGGCAGCGCATGCATTGGGGAATTGTCTTCTTGGGATGGGGAGCTTCGACCTTTATTTTAGAGTAAAGTAAGTAAGTTAGATTAAATATTTCTTTAACATTATCTAAGGGCTCAAGGTCTACAAAGTGCAATGGCAGAGGTTCTTTTGTAATTTTATGCCTAACGTTTATTATATTTCGAACACTAAAACCATGCTCTTTAAGAGCTTCCATAATTTGTTCGTCCGTAAAGGAGTGGTGGAGATTTCTAATTACAACTCTATATGATCTTTCCTGCTTTAACTGATACGTATGATAGTTGACATCTTCTTTTTTGAATGTTGATACGAGTTTCCGGTAATCGTCAGGAGTTTGGACGTTGACTTTTACTGTGTTCTGTTTTAGGGTCTTAGCGACAAAATCCTGCTTGCCCAGTACTGTGGCAATTTTTTTAATCATAGACGCGAAATTTATAACTTCGTGTACAAAAAGTGGGGGTGGTGGAGGTATTTTCGATTTCGGATCGGTAATATCGTTATTTTCTGTACAGTCATCATTAAAGTTACTCAAGCAGCTAAATCGATTTCTGTTTCTGGAGTTGTTTCCCACATGGGATTGCAAATAAGATCGCTTTTTGGCCTTCCTCTTCGGTTCTTGCCATTCGTTGTTTATATTACTCTCACTCAATGTGTCGCTGTCATTGATATCGGCTACTGCAACATCGCCGATGGAGCTCGCCGATTGGCTCGGGGTAGTAATATTACCTAAAATAGGAAACTGTTGATTGTAATCAGCTGGCATTGCTGAAGACGGCTGAGATAGATAATAATACGGTTGCGCGGTAGAAGAGTATACGCCGCTACTGATAACAGGAGCAAAGCCCGTTATCAGCGTGGCCGGCTGCACAGTGTGAGAATGATGATTTGCCGCTGCTGCGTCGCATGTTGGTGAGTGTATATGTGTTTGGGCGTGTGTCGACTGCTGTGTAGCATATGTAACGGACGTAGATACCGCCGCCGTCGTCATGATAACGACGAACGACGTACCGTCGCTTGCGTGTGCGTGTTAAGCGCGTGTGAGTACACCAACACCGGAATTACGTATAAACTGGTTTAATCTCACCGAATTGATGCTAATACAATGCTGACGATGTTTCTAATAAAGTATTTATGGTAATCGGACGAAATAATAGAAAAATTAATACGTGAACGCGAGAACGCGGCGACACAACAAGAATCCGAAAATATAAATAAAAAATAAAAATACCAATGATAATAAACATCGATCCGAAATTGGATCGCAACCCATATAAAACAAAATAATAAACAAAATAGCAAAAATGCCGATTATAAACGACAAACAAAAAAAAAAAATATATATATAAGGTTCGCTCGTGATCGTCGACTCTGCGGAACACCACCGCGCACACTTGACTCCAGGATAATAAAACGTAGATAACAGAGAAGCGAAAAGGAATATGAAAAAAAGAATAGCGACCACCGGCAAGACACCGAAATTCTATATATTTTGCGGCGTCACATGTTTTTATAAAAAGAAAATGTTACTGAACTCGGAAGGAGAGAAATTATTCTAACAGTGAAAGGAAAAATGCAAGATAAAGAAACAGCAATCGATAACAAATTAGTAGGATATGAACAACACTAAAAAAAAAACAAAATTTATCATTATTAGATCGCGATCACAGACAGAAATCTCAGCCGAGTGACTTTAACATATTACCATACTTCCCGGCACCCTTGGCGGGCGTAGCGTCGTGATGCTTATTATTCTCGGCAGCACGATTGGCTGTACCGAAGTTGTATTATTTGTTTTTGGCAAAGCCAAAATCTTTTCCGCGTGTTTTGTCGAGGCTTAAATCCAATGTCGTGGCCGCATACGTTTTATGTTGTCGTCCATTACACCGAAAAACTCGCACGTCGGAAGGGGAATTAAAAATAAATAAAAAAAAGTACAGATCCCGCTAGAGTACCAGGTATCCATTTTCTACTCGACCGGTCCCATCGTGTGACGCTATGGACCAAAATTGAAGAAAAATAAGGAAGGAAAGAAGGAAAAATGAAAAAGGGAATAAAAAAAGAAAACAAAATCGATGCTTGTAGAAAAGGAAATGATAAGGGATTCCTAAGAAAAATTAAGTGGAGCACAAAGAATTGATAACACCTCGCCGTGAGTAACTAATCCTAGTATGGTAACTCCAGTTACCGATGTCTACCAACAACTAGAAAATTCGACCAAAGTGGCAAAAGGAGAAATCTGCGGATAAGAGAGTGCATCGGAAGGAAAGCGAAAAGAGGGTAAGGGAAGAAAAAAATAAGAAAAATTAAAAGTTAAACAACCACGAAGCCAATAAAAAAATGAATAAAATATATAAAATAAAAGGTTATTGCGAGAACCAAGAGAAAAACTAAAAAAAATATCGCAATAGTTTCCCTAAATAAAAAAATGTAAATGTAGGCGACCAAAACCAGAATATGGTCAAAAAATAAATCCAGCATACTAAGTTGGATCAAATATGTATCAAAAAAAATATATAAAAGAAATAAAAGGGATTACCCTAAACAGAATACATAAGAAAAAGAAAAATAAAAAAAACATAACATGACGTGAACATAATAATGCATAATTTCGTAAATCGGAAGTATAATATATCCTCATCTACACCTCACATAAACGCGAGAGGTTATAGACCAGAGTGGTAAGTATTAATGTAGAGGTAAACAAAAACAAAACAAGTTTTTTAAACGGGAAAAACTGCAAAAATCGAAATCCGAAGCATTTCGCCCAGATGAAAATATAAAAAAAAAATAAAAATAAAATAATTTGAAATAAAATTTTGAGCGAGTACACACATAAGTCGAGCTCTTTCTCGCACATCGTATACCTTCTGCCTTATCAATACCAAATGTAAATAAAAACAAAACTCTCCGCGCAATTGGCAGCAAACTGACAACTAATCCTTACATTCAAAATAAACACAGATCTCAGAGCACTCCAGGTCGGCAAAACATCGCAACAAAACCTTTGAAAAAGCGCACCAAAATATAAGATCCAACCAAGCAAAACAGAACAGAACAGAACATAGCAAACCAAAGCAAAACAGAACAGAACACAGCATACCAAAGCAAAACAGAACAGAACATAGCACACCAAAGCAAAACAAACCAAATCCTCATACTAAGCCTTTCTAAAACAAAACAAAACAGAACAAATCCTCATACTAGACATTCCTCACCTCACGTCTATCTGTACTCATCTCAAACTTCAAAATCAAAAAAAATACCTCACGTCCTAGACGAGTTTTGACTAAATTTCTTTTATTATTAATGTGTATTAGTGTTTTTTAATTAAATTATTTATGTCGTTATCCTAAAAAAAAAACTTGGCTAGCTTTGTAGAAGTCGCCTAGTTAAAAAAAAAGATTAATTCTGTACAGTAGCAACTGTATAAAATTATAACTGAATATTACAGTTGTGCAAAAATCGGTTTGTTCGATTATTATTAAATAATGACTTATAAATTTGAAAAAAAAAAAGTAATTATATAGTAATTAGAATGTTTACATCGGCAACCGAGTAAGGCGCGTTCTACATACACAACGATCGGCATTATTTCATTTCAACAATGACACTTCAGTATCGTTAATTATCGAATTTGTATTAAAAAATAAATGTAAATATTTCACACAATCAAACAAAATAATGTATCAAGGCGATTTTCGCAATTTTATCGGTCAGCTTCACTTTTTTTTTGTAATGGTTTCGAGAAATTCAGTCATTTGCTACCAAATTTTGCGAATAGACTACCAATGAGCACATATTGATTCATAACTGTTTTGCAAGATTCGTTTTGAATTGCCAGAAAATTGCCGGTCAACTACACACAACCGGCATAATAGGTATCGATTATCGCGAACAACTCATTTTTTTTTTTTTTTTGGGGCGCGTCAACAAGTACATTTACCCAACACAAAGGACTAACAAAAGATGAAACGTAGGGATTTGAAAGTTATATCAGGAAGCGATTAGAAACAGAAGAAATGAAGGTAGCCAATACAGGAACAACAGAAGGAGAAGGAAGAGCAAGAATGTAGTGGGCACAGTAAGGGGTCAGGAGGCTAAGGCCAAGAAAATTAGAATAAAGGACTGCGCGTTCCGAGGAGATAAAAGAGCATTTGAATAGAAGATGATTTACATCACAGGTCAAATTTAAGATAGGAGGATGAAAGGGAGACTGAACAATATTAAAACGAAAGAGGGAGGCAGGAAGCAGACTGTGATTAAAGCGGAGGTGAATTATGGAAGAAATAACCGAACAGCTGATGCAGGGAAAGTTATCAAATCAGAAAGAAGTGGGTGGAGAGGGTTGTATAGCAAGGTAAAAGTAGTTAGGATTGGAGAAAAGAGAATTATTGCGAACAACTTCGAACATATAAATTAATATCGCATGCAAGACATCAAAACGAGAACAATGGTAGATAAAGGACATGAAATACGTACGAACTTTGTCAATGTAACGAGCAATAAAAATTTGTGCACAAAGAGTAAACAGAGAAACTGATTCCATCATAGTAAGATACCTCGTCATTGTCAAGATTTTTATAGGAAAGTGTCCAAAGAAAAGACGTATTAATGTTAAAAGAAAAAAAAAAAAAAAGGAAAAAAAGATAACATATTTTATCGACAGGGTGACTATCTTGTGAACGACCCAATTAATGTTATTTTTATATTTGAAAAAAATACCAAATGTAAAAAAAGCGGTTTCGGTTTCTAACGACGGCAGAAAATTTTTTGCGGAGAGATTTTTTGTCTCTTATTCTAAATATATTTAATTGAACCGGTATTGAAATTAGAATTGCAAATTTCATTACGTTTAGCTTTAATTAAAACCGGGTGTTCTAATTCGTTAGCAACTTCCAAATCGGACATTAATCGCATGTCGTGAGCAGCAGCAGTGGCCAATACTGGCTGACCAGACACTCTGACGGAATATAATATTTCAACGATTCCATCGAAGGAGATATTATGAATTTTCACGCTCACTGGATCTCGATGAACACTTCGTCTCCGAATTGATTTTTTCGTCAAACTGAAGTAGCTTTCTTTCGAGCTGTTCCTGTTACCGAGCAAACCCAAATGAAAAGCTTGTTGCCTGTAAAAAAGTAATCGCCTATATATATATATATATATATATATACATATATATAGTAGAGCTATAAAAATAAATTAGTTCAAGTTAGGACAGAAGTAATGCAACAGGTTTATATTCCCATTTAACCCGTTTCTTCGTAGCTGTCATTCCGGAAGAGCAGGTATGGCTGCGTATCAAACAACATTGTTAATGTACTAAAACCATTTTTATAATACTAATTTTATTGGTGATCAATAATTAATGTAGAAATTTTTAAAACTTAAATTACCGTATTTTTTTTTTTTAATAAGGGATTGTCATAAAACAATATGGTATTGCACTTTCGTTTTTTTATTTACAACTGACAACGAGTTTAATCTTCGGATAAAATTTTAAATATAATACCCAGAAAATATTAAAAGTTTTGCAAATAAAACTTTAAAATTATTTTTTTTGTAATGCCTGCCCAAAACTAGAAAAAACAATTAGAGCCGTTTTTAGCTGGCGTGGACTTTGAGGTTGAAGTGTGAAAGAAATGTTTTCGCACCATTAAATGTTTAAATTTCCAAAAGTAACAATCTATTTTTTTCATCAAAATTAGCCTATTTCATCTGTCGAAGGACATCAAGCGAAATACATAAAATGTTAGTTTAAAGTGAACAGTGCTTGAATCATTCGAATTGGTTAAGCGATTTAAAAGAACAAGGAATTTAAACAATCGGCCTTTGAGTTTTAAAAATCGAAAGTCTTTTTGGTTCAACTGGTTAGGAATGAACAGAAATAAAATAATACCCTAAAATGAAATTCTATCATTATCTGTATTTCTTGAAATTCTTCTTATTTTTCGTAAGAATACCGTATAAATTTTTCCCCGCATGAATTTTAATTAAGCAGGATATAAACACATAGATTCATCGGCAAAAATAAAACCGGATAAAATACAAGATTTAATATTTCCAAAAGAAATTTGGAAAGTATCAGTCGCGAATGTTAAGAATTTACGGTACATATATATTTATATGCGTTCAATATTAAGTTTATTTTGATTCGAAATAAAGGCAAAAAGCTTTTCATTTATTTTTATAATTGTTTCCTATAAAAACATACAAATTTTCGAAATTTTTGTTCCTTCCTCTGTTTGTTTCTCACAAGGAAACTGAAAAATCGACTTTAATCAAATTTCTAATTTTTATATTTTTTTTTGTTTTTGAAGCCATTTCTATATATATTTTTTTTTTTTTCTTGAGAACAGTGGCGTACCCAGAATTGTTGTTTCGCAGGAGGTTCCAAATTTATGTACTGCAGATAAGATTAATAGTAAAAATATAAATATATAAAGTATAGGGCGGTCATTCTGTTGTTTTGTACCCGGTATACATTATAAAACTAGAAAATTAGTTTTTCAATTGACTCCGGATTTATTTTTAAAGAATTTTTAGCATAAAATTTATAACAAAAATATTCGAAATTACATTAATCGGGTTACAAACAATTTTACATTTTCTTCATTTTATTTTATAAAGAAATATTATTAAACAAAAAAAAAAAAAAAAAAAAAAGCAAGTGTTTTCTTCAAATTTTTGTATTGTACAGACTTTCTTACTACATAGAATCAGTCTTATTTTTCATTCGTTTTCTAGCTCAATTACTTTTCTTTTTAAAATTTCAAGGGAATAGGCAATCATCTCCAAGTACTAAAACCAAAAAAAAATATGTAAATCGAACAAAGTAGGTTGAAATAGTCGAAAGAAAAAAAACAACTTATTTTAAGGACGGAGATGCTCGGAATCCTCTCGCTGGCTACGCGTTGCTTTATGATTAAGAATTTTTCGAATAGCATTCCTATTTATCGTACTAAACATTACAAACGTGAAAAGTACTATTTAGAATTTTCCTTTAAATGTTGCCAAAACCGGGAAGCGCTAATAATAATTTTTGGTCACCAGAGCGAGAACACACATAGTTATTGGCTCAAAAAATAGTCTTCATCACTTTTACAAATATTTAGAAGAGAAAACGAATGGTTTATTATATCGCGTATATCAACTAGTACTTAGATGAATCTTTAAATTTATAAAGTTCAACACACCGTAACAATAAAGTACATTGTACATTTTTGGTTCCTTTCTAAACGAGTAGAAATAGGTATCTTTTGAAATCATATAAGGATATGGCGATTTTAAATTTTTCCTACCCTTTCAAATATCACAGCATTCGAAATTTTGTACAAACAAATCGTTCAACGGATAGAAAATAATAGGCTTTTAAGTTGACAAAATGAAGAAGGCAAAAATCGGAATCGCCAATTTCAGAATTATTAGAAAAATGATGTTCGGGTAAGTGAAAAAAACATTCGAAACATCAAAAATACGTATAAAAAAGTAGGCATTCAAACAAGGCGATTGAAAGAAAAAGAAAATTAACAAGCACTGGAGAAGAGTCTGACCGAAATTGACGCGACATTTAACTAAGAAAAAACGATATAGAGAGAAATTGAAATAGCGCGATAGCAAAGAGTGAACTGGGAGGTAAAGGTAGCAAGAATCAGAAAAGCGGAAACGATAAGTATCATAGTGGAGAACGACAAGATTTAGAGAATGATCCGATGTTGCAGCTGGAAACTGTGTACTCGTGAATCATAGTAGCCGTTGAATTTGTTGAGCTCTAATGTGGCTAGACAACTAAAATAAAATTAATCTAAATGGAATGTAAAAAAAAGATTTTTGACATGTGAACGAACATCGGTCGATGCAGGTAGGCTACAATTATCACGCAGGTGCGCGGCATGCGTCTAATCGTGCATATGTGCGCATAACGGTCTATTTAATAACAAAATAAAATGTGAACAGATTAGTCGATAACGCACTAAAAGTGTATGACCTACACAAAGAAAAAATGTCAACCTTAAATCCTCCACATTTATGAATAATTCTAAAAAACGATATTAACGTAACTTCACCGTTAACATTGACGCAATAAACACGCAAAGTAAACTATTTACATTACGGCATCAAAATTTATTTGTTCGAGTAAACTAATCGAATGAAATAGAAAATTAATTAACAAAATTCGTAAAATTCAAAGACGAAACTTACGCTTTAAAGCTAATAAAATTTTTCGTGCTACAGTAACACGCGAATTAACAGCCGTGTTGTCCGGCAAATAATGCCATCATGTCGGTAGTCCTTCTTTACATGGTAACCAAAGTCTAACAAAATAAGCAACCCTCCATATAAACGCCATCAGCTAATACTATAAAGTCTCCGTCGAATTCGTTCGGTCGACTATTTTATTTCCTAACCACTTTTTTCCACGACCAGAACAAATTAAAAAACCATAGAAAATCAACAAACCATCTCCCCTTCTCAAATCGGTACTTGCCAATCCACATTCCATAAAATCCTAACGTTTCCTCCGAAGCAAATTGAACTAAAATCAAAGCTGTGATGTTTTTTTTTGTCGTAACTTAATTTTTTTACGGTGCACATAATAATGTAATAACTGAGAGGATATTTCTTTTCATAAATATACGCCTTCAAATTACATTAGCATTGCAATAGTCCATTCTCTATTTATAATTAATTATGAATTAATATTAATCAATTGGTTTATATCTATATAACTTAATTTAGAAAAAAAAAAATTGAACTTTTAACTATTATTCCTAATAACAATTATATGGAGTGACTTCGAAAAAAGAACCTAAATGTATTATGTTTCGGTTCTTTTCTATTCATTTATTTATGCTCGATATTTTTATCTCAATTAAAATTGATACATACGTTGAACAAGAAAAATATAATGTAACAAAAAAAGAAAATAAAAAGTTGACAATGAATTAATAATAGAAATAAAACAAATTTATGTTATAAAAAATGCTTTTTTACAAAAAATAAATACCGACTTCAAGGGTTATTATAAAAATTTAAAAATGCACTAAAAAGTAAAAAATAATTACTCCCGATAAAATATATATATCAGAGTGATATAACTTAAGGTGATATCGTAATTCTTATACAACATTAATTTTTTGGAGTTGGCATCAAATTCATATTAAAAGAATAATTAAAAACTGCATTAAATGTTGATTAAATTGTTCCTAACATGAATTTAATTCCAACTCCAAAAAATTAATGTTGTATAAGAATTACGATATCACCTTAAGTTATATCACTCTGATATATATATTTTATCGGGAGTAATTATTTTTTACTTTTTAGTGCATTTTTAAATTTTTATAATAACCCTTGAAGTCGGTATTTATTTTTTGTAAAAAAGCAATTTATTTTTTACTTTTTAGTGCATTTTTATTCAATTAAATTAAAACATTTATTTCCACGGTAAAAACACCAAAAGCTACATTTCCATGGTAATTTGGCAAATTTATAGTATTTTAAGTCAAAAATCTAATCCGACGGTGAAAACAATCATGAATGAAAAGCATCCAAAAAGCTTCAATCTCCCGCATTATTAAGGATAACTCAAGAACTATCGGTCGGACCTTGATCAAATTTAAATGGGACCACATGACAAACGCCACCTTTCAAATAAAAGAAGAATCATCAAAATCGGTTCATCTAGAAGAAAGTTTTGTCGTAACACACATAAAAAAAAAAAAAAATAAAATAAAAAAAAAAAAAAAAAATACAGTCGAATTGAATACCTCCTCCTTTTTTGAAGTCGGTTAAAAAAGGAACGCACTTATACTTTCATCCTTTAGATTTCCAAGGATTTTCATATAATACATACCATTAATAAAATAGTTCGGAAACGATAAAAATGTCAAATTAAAATACGCAATAACTCAGAAATGATTTGATTTGTAAACTTCAAAATTGGAACATAAATTACGATTAAACTTCTCTTCATTTCTATAATTTTAAGATAATCGATTACCCCGGGCGGCAAAAATAATACGGAATTTAAAACGACTTCAAAAATCATGCTTAAAAATTCATAACTTATTACGGAATAACCCTTTAAAAGTGTAATTCGAAATATGAAACAAGGAACAAAACTGTCGATAAAAAATTATTTTAATTCGCCTTTTAAGAATTAAATTATGAACACTTTCTTAATCATTTCAGTCAACGATGTGAGATAGGCGATGATTTTTGATGCTAAGAACGAAGCTTGGGGATCAAAGCCAGTTCATTTTAAAAACCCAGAATCTAGCACATATCAAAGGAAAAGAACTGCTGCAAGCAATTCACAGTACTCACAGTAACTCTGTGTTTCAGGAGGCAAGCCTACCTATTGGCCAAGCGACAAAAGAAAAATACCCGATTTAATTGACTTTTTTATTGTCAAAGGTACAGTGAATAATTACATTTTCTCAGAAAACATTGAAGACCGCCTATCGGATCACTCTCCGGTATTACTTATTATTAGTTCTCCAGTAATTCAGAAGTCAACAGCTAAATGTATGCTCACAAATAGATTTACAAACTGGGAAAAATTCCATGTGGAACTCGACCAGCGAGTAAACTTAAAAGTGCGTTTGAAAACGATAGAGGAAACAGAGAAACAGACTAATAATCTCATCGAAGTAATCCGTAAATCTGCCAAAGTTGCAACACCCGAGATTAAAAATAGGAAACAACGTATCCTCTTGAAGTACGTAAGTTAATTACTGAACGACGACGAGCTAGATGGATTTGGCATCAATCCCACCATCCGCAAGATAAGAACATCTTCAGTAGGATAAATAACCAACTTAATCAGTTAATAAAAGAAGTTAAAAAGAAAAAAGCTTAGCCCTTCGGTAGCTGGCGATTATTCCCCGCGGAAAGCTACACGAAGAACGAAGCGACCATTTCTTAGAGTTCTTCGTCCCCGGAACCAAAGTGGCAGCTGGGTCAAATGTAATGAAGAAAAAGCGAAATTGTTTGCGCAACATTTGGTCAAATACAGTTCTTCAGCCGCAGGATATAAAATTGAATATAAATGCTACGGTGTCATATAAAAATAATGTAAATTTTAGTTACATCACCCGTTTCGAAATCGCGAACGAAATTTCAAAGACTATTAATGTAAAAAAAGTTACAGGAATCGATCCCTCTTGCAGTTTTAAAAGAATTACCGCATAAAGTTGTTGTATTCTTGACGCATGTATACAATGCTTGTTTACGACTGGTATTTCAAAACAGCGCGGATCATTATGTTACATAAAACAGAAAATCCAGCGGAGGAAGTTACTTCATACCACCTAATTTCATTACTTCCTGTATTATCAAAACTTTTCAAAAAACTATAACTAGAACGTTTGAAACCATTTACCGATCTGCCGAACCATCAGTTTGGCTTTAGGAACGACCATTGGACTATAGACCGAGTCCACAGGGTTACATCTATCATCGAAAAAACGTTTGAAGAAAGAATGTATTGTTCTACAGTATTTCTTGACGTATCGCAAGCGTTTGATCGTGTTTGGCACGAGGGCCTTGTATTTAAAATGAGTAACCTTCTTTCAGAAGACTATTGTAGACTTCTGGAAACTTATTTCGTTAATCGCCAATTTCTGTTGGTACACGAAAATTCTACGTCAACATTCTACCGTATACCAGCAAGAGTGTCCCAAGATAGTGTTCTTGGATCTATCCTGCACTTCTTGTATACGCAAGATTTCCCTACAGACGACGAAACAGTAACCGCAACATTTGCAAATGACACCGCTATTCTTTCAGTTAGCGATAGTCAGGCAAAAGTTACAGAAAAACTTTAACGCGCGCTCATTCATGTTAGGAAATGGAAAATCAAATGGAAGATTAAATGAAGCTGAATCTGTCCATGTCATTTACGCCTATCCTAAAGTCGATACGCAGCATAAAGTTTATCTAGGCAATCAAGTTGTTCCTCAGACCGAATCAACTAGATAACACTTGGAATGCACTTAGATGAGCGTCTGACGTGGAAAATGCACATTAGAACGAAAATTTCAAGAAGCTATGTAATACAAGAATTCATGGAACGCTTCCTAATGGTCGTCATTCCTTGGTGATATGAATATTTAATTAATTATATTCGACCATTTTAGTCTTCTGAATCGGGTGCCATCTTAAACGAGAATGTGTGCCAATTGATTACTGTGAATTCATAACCGTTCTACATATCGTAGTTTGACTGCTTCAGCCTGATCTTTAACCGTTGCTAGGTTGAAATCTTTGTGAATCTCGTCGTTGCGTGCATACCATGGCGCGCCGGCTATCGATCGTAGGGTCTTCGATTGGACTCGTTGGATGATCGTTACATTAGATTTATTTACGATTCCCCAAAGGGAAATTCCATAGACCATATAGGTTTTAAAAGAGCTTTGTAGAGTAATACTTTATTTTTTAGCGATAGCAGTGGCTTTTTACCAAGTAACCAATACAAATTGCGAAATTTAAGATTTTTTTTTTTTTTGGCCTGGCTTTAAATACCATTTGGCCACCGTTTAGCATCTACTCATATATGATTTTTCTATCTTCTTAATTCATCAATCTATATGGTGGATTGCCATGTTCTAAAAGTTCCTGGATAAAGCCATTTTCTTCATTTCTCCATATTCGTTTGCTTTCACGTCTTCCTTTATTTGTTTTATGTATTTCTGTCTTGGCCTTCCTTTTGGTCTTTTCCCTTCCATGGTTCCTTCTATTATTTGTGTTAGATATTCTCATTATTTCTATATATATGTCCAATCCATTTAGATCTTCTTTCCTTTAATTTCCTTAATAGACTTCTTTTCTCTTTAACTTTATCTAATACTTCTTCATTTCTTATTTTTTCTGTCCATGATATTCTCTGCATTTTTCTCCAGCACCACATTTCGAATGCTTCCAGTTGATTGCTCAACCGTTGATTCAAATTCCAAGTTTCTGAACCATATAGTACTATACTCCATACGAATACTTTAATAAATTTTTTCTTTATTTCTCTTTAAATATTTCTAGATGTCAGGAGGTTTCTTTTTTTCTTGAATGCTAATTTTGCCGTTGCTATTCTTTCCTTTATATTTTGATCACTTCTTCCACCTTCTGTTATTATACTTCCCAGATATCTTTGCTTTTTTACCTGTTTTAATTTTTCTTCGTCTATTTTTATATCTATTTCTTTACTACATCTCATTATTGTTGTTTTTTTTTTTATTTATTTTCATATTATATGTTTTAAATATTTGGTTCATCTGATCTAGTGAGCAGCTTAGTTCTTGTTCGCTGTCTGCTATTATTGCGATATCATCTGCGAATCTAAACATACTTATTTTTATACCGCCTACTGAAACACCGTTATTATATTTTTGTTTACATTCTTTTATCGCTTGATCTATGTATATATTAAATAGTGTAGGAGATAAGCTGCAACCTTGCCTGACCCCTTTTCTTATCCTTGCTTCTTTTTCTATATCTTTTATCCTTATTATTGTTTTCTGATTTTCATATAATGCTTCTATTATCCTTCTATCTCTGTTGTCTATATGTATTTTTTCCAGTATTTCATTAAGCAACTTCCAGTTACATCAGTTTTTTTTTGTTTTTTTTTGTACGAGCGAAAATCATGGAGCTTAAAAATACAAATAAACTATTCATTTAAATCATTGCGAGGATTTTTTTAAAACATAACTACTAAGTGTGTTGTGGTAAGGAGACGATAATTCTAAGTATATCTAATAACATTTAAGGCGGTAGATAAATGTTAGACGACAAGCACGAATGTAACGTATATGTAAATGAACAGAAAAAGGTTGTGATAACCCGCTGTTATAAATAGCAGACCTGTTACACCATCGCTCGATATACTTTTGAACTAACGACTTCGGTGTGAAATATAAATAAACAGATTTCTGATACATATATATAAGAGCTCTGTTAACCGTAAGAAACAGATGAAGATGTCAAGTTGTTTGTCGAATGTTTTTTTTTTTTTTTGATTTAATATGTATTCAGCCATATTTAAAATGTTATAAACTAATAGCTCTCTGTCATTTAATACGTAATATGAATAAACTGAATTTGGTTTTAATATAAATTCCTATTTTATTTTTTTTTTCATTCGTATTTAGCAAATTCATTTATTGATATGTTTTTTTGAAGAGTTCCTTTTATTATCTAGGTTTCGTTTAGTTTGTTGTTAAAAGATTGAATTTGCGCGTGGGACATCATCGTATCGTAATTTTAATATATGACTGAAGTTCTAACACATTTCCGTTTGAATCAACTAGAAACAGTATTTTCCCGAATACGGGGAGTAATTTTGAGATTGTCATTGTTTTATTTTTTTTTTTTTTTTGGTAATAAAACGACTTGAAATTATTTAATAATTTACAATTGCTTGCGAGTACGGTTAGGTTAAAATTTCGAAGCGGTAGATTTTGATTAGGTATTTTTTTAGTAATTTCATACAAAAAAATTCGAAATTATTTAGTATTTATATGAATAATGTGACAAAAACTTGTTTAAAACGGTTTATAAATACAGCTCTGCTTATGGACAAGAAAAACAGAAATAAGATGCGATTAACGTTTCCCAATGTGCATTTAAGTTAACAGGACTTCCAGTTGAAATGCCGCGTAAAAGAAAATTAGTTTTGTTTGTATTATAAATTTATTCTGTGTGCAATGTGCCATCAGACTGTTTTCAGTACGTACAAGTTAAAATGTTTACTATTAGTAATATCTATATTATTTAAATTTTACGATTATGTTTCATAAATAAGTGACGATAAATGTGTCAGGCAGTCGCATGCAATCATTCTGCCTCCAAAACAAATTTTTAATTTATAATAAAAAAAGAAGTAAACAAATAAAAGTATACGAATTATTACGTCGTTAGCATTTTTAAATTTCTTGTTTGCATATAGATCGGAATTCGATCATACTTGTTGAGTTACCTGTTAAAGGCTGTTTTATATAATTTTGCCAAACGCTGTTCGAATTTCAAAGGAGAAAAACTCGTTGTAGGAGCAAATTCATCTTTTGTTTTTAACGCAGTTATCAACCAGTACCGTTTATCTGTTGTAACTTCAGTAGAATTCCACTTGGATGGCTTACTAATATCGCGCAGTGCCGGAGTTGGACTTATCTTACAGATTTCGCCGTTGCATCTTGGCATTTCTGAAAACTACAAAGGTCGCGTTAATTTATATCAGGTTCATATAGCGTTTGATTCGCTGCTCTCGAAACCGATAGCCGGGTGAAATCAGATTAACTGAATACAATAACGACGAATGAATTATCGAACATTTGCAGATTTTCTGTGAGTTGCTATGTAAATTGCTTACAAGCAGGATTAATTATGTTTAAAGCGGCAAGAGATATTAAAATAAATTTTTTAAATTTCAGTTTGAGATGGTAAAACAGTGGGGAATCTTTTTTTTCATTTTTAATCAAATTTTTCTAATTCAGATTTTTCTGTACATGAAAATAAACGCATACGATTTCAGCTAATAAGCCAATTCTATCATTCCATATAAATTCCTTTTTATTCGATAATATCTGGGAAAGAAATACATAACATACATATATATATATATATATATATATGTATATCACATTTATCCTTTTTTTACGCTGTGAATGAAAGCCAATTTCCATTCCTTTAAATACCACAGAGTTTTTCACTATCATAACTTCTTTTATTTTCTTTTAATATACCACATCGGTCAAAAAAGACCACTATTATGTTTAACACATTTTAGCTTGTAGCAGTATTTAATTGATTTTATTTATATAAAATTATAGACCTATCAGAACAATACCTGTTAGTTTCAAAACTGGTAGCTCGAATTCAACAATATACTTCTCAGTAACATGTTCGGTTACCGCGACTCTAATCCTACTTCCTTTAATTTAGCCATACAACCCGTTCCTTCCGCTTCTTCCGTAGTTTCTTTATTTCTCCAACATGAAGCGGTCAACTATCTCATCTATAATTAGACTTCGGTTAAACCACAGCTTGTTTCCGGCTTCGCTCTTCCGTTTCTCCATTACCCAGTTACCTCTTTTCCCATTTGATCCGTCAGAAGCAAACTTCATTTATGATGCGAATCACATTTTATTTGAATGTCCTTTCATTTCTTCAGAACGTGCGATGCTGTATTCCGGTCTTTTGCGTCTTGGCCTCCCTACGCCTTACAGCGCTCACAGCATCCTTTCTTTTCCTTCTCCCCTGATTATTCCTTTCTTAGCTTCATTCACATGTTCTATTTCTAATATTTTTCGTATATAATCATTAATGCTGTCACACTTTTGGATTTGGTAACGCCCTTAGCCGACATGCTCAAAAAATTAAAAAAAAAAAAAAAAAAAAGTTTCAAAACTCACCTTGTTTAATTTATATTATAAGATCTAGATGTCTTAATCAATTTTGAAAAAAAAGAACAGGGAAAAAACCAACAAAAATTCCAAGTACTAAATGCATTTTATTTAATTTTTTTCTGGCACTTAATTTAATTACAAACCGAAGTAATGAATGAATGAATGAATAAAAAGTTTATTACATAAATTTAAAAATTAACAAACATGTAATAGCGCAACATTGCGTAATATACGCGCATCGAGCAATTACGAAGCAACAAAAAAACTAGCTTCAGGAAAAACAAATAAAAATAATAAAATTTATAAGAATATAATAAAACATATAATATTTCAATATCATCATAAAATATCATGCAATAAGATATACTATAAATAAAAAAATACACGCAAAAAGATTATCATTGATATATGTGAAGAAGCCTGGGAACAGTTAGACTAAAGCAGTATAATATGTTTAACGCGTTCGTGTTTGCATTTTTTGGATTTTAGCTGAAGAGAGGTTCTTGTGTAATCTCTAATTTTATTGGCAAAAATATGATCACAGTCTTTAAAGAATCTTTTAGCTTGTTTGTTGATTACATTTTCGATAAACGCAAGTTTCAATGCAGCATGCATATTATTTACGTTATTGTACACACATTGGAGCGCTTAGAATAATTCCACAACATTTATTTTGGAATCGTTGAACTTTCCGAATGGTGGATCTTGAAATATTAGACCATATTAGAGAGGCATAAGAAAGGATAGGTCGAATTACATTTTTGTATAGGCGTAATTTATTTGGTAGTGTTAATTTGCATTTTTTATTTATGTTCTAGTATGAAATTGTTTGCATGTGTTTTATTGATAGCAAAATGAACGTTTTTATTAAATGTTAGCCGCTGGTCTACCAGGACACCTAAATATTTAATTCTCTATATTTTATCGGACAGACTGGATTTTCTAGGATAGCCTTTTTTTTGTGAAAAGGATAGAGCTTAGAGCTTGCGTTTTAGTATCGTTTTAATCGACGACAAAATTTGATCGCCTGTTTGACGTGAACTTTAGAATAATGAATTACCATTTATCATCATAATTATGAACGGGGACGGTTACAGCATGACTTGCGTTTACCTTCGACATGACTTTTTTATACTGCAAAATAATAAGTCAATAAACGAACAATGGTACAAAAACTAAAAGAAGTTTATTTACAGGAGCGTTAACAAATAGAGTGATATACTGTTTGATATGTAGCGGTTACGTCGAAATAACGCGGAAACTTTGAATAGCATTAGTGGCTTATTTCTGTAATAACTGCTGACAACTTTTGTGTGTCGCTTTTTGATGTATTTTAATTATACCGTATCAATTCACACAACTCGAATTATTCCAGCAACATCGGAACGTGAAAAATGGAAATTAGTGTAGCCACAGATGAATAATTTTTTAAATATAACGCATAGACATGTAACAGAGTAGTTCAACTAAATTTAGGATACTGAGACCAATTCGTCTCATAACGTTTCGTTATAGTTTTCATATTGCCCGCAACTCGGAAATAAAACTCTATAAACTAGAAAAATTTTAATCAATTTTAACTTAATTTTGACCGCATAAAATTCTCGAAAACGGTTAGCAACTAAACGTTCTGTATTTATATTATTGAAATTTGCAATAATTATAGATGCTAATTTTGAAATGCCACTGTCGAAGCCGAAATGTGTATAAGATAGATTATTGGGCAAAATACAAGTAAAATACGAGATCTAGAGTGTAAAAGAAGTAGTTTCATTAATAGCTCCTGAAAACCAGTCGGTTGGCCTTTCCGGACAGGAGTATGAAATTCTTGGAGGTCAAAATGACAAATTTATGTACAAGTATAATAAGTTGTTCATAATGATTTTTTTACGCATACATTATGTCAAAAAGTCGTACACATAACTTTTCTTCTACTTTTTCAAGTTTAAGTTAAAATAAATTCTCTTCTTAAGGTGCCGTATGCTACTTAGCACGTTGGCGCAACCTATTCGTACATTTTTAGCTGTACCAATATATAGGTTGTGTACCAGGCAATTATTATATGCAGTACGCAGATGTACACACGCAAGACTACATTCGGAACTGATTAGTAATCGTTTGATTTATCGATATACAAGTGCAGTCCGTCCGGTGCGGGTCTGCTGTGTACTGATCTAGCGTGCATGTGATGTTGAACATGGTGGTTTGCCATTGCCTTCCACGTGATTATTAGCGATTATTTTATTTTATTTAAATTAATAAAGAAAAAAAAAATAACTTTGCTTAGGTGAAGGAGCACTTATTTCATGTTCTACCTTTTAATTCTTTTACTTAACTTGCTAGATATTTTAACCTAAAAACCTCTAACTTACCAGCGCACTTCCATTTGGAACGTTGTATATTATAGTGGCAGTTGACATAATGGTAGTAGTATGGAAGACGGTAATCGTAGTGTGATGAACTGACATGGTCGCTGTAACCGTATCTGATAACGAATGTCCTTCGCTCGATTCAGAATTCGAATCCATCCAAAGAAAGTCTTCCAAGTTTTGCACCGAATCATCTTCCAACTCCGCTACACAATATTATTGCAGCATATCGTTCAATAGCATAATACTGATTGATGAATTTTTATTATTTGCATACGATACAATAGTGATCTGGGGTAGCGGTTGCGATGCGGACAAAAATAAGGTAGCGTAGTTGGTAAGGCAGCGGCATTTGGTTCGGGCAGGACCTCATTCCATTGCTGCACATTGAAAATATAGAAAAAAAAGTTTCTCTTGCGCAAGATCATATCCATAGTTGACGGGCCTTCCAAAAATAAAAGAATAAAAACACTCAGGGAGAGGGCGAGAATTGTCGCAGAAGGTAAGTAAATTCGGAGACGTTGAAACTAGGAATTCATAGGTAGGTTGACTGTTTATTCTCTTCTAATACGTACAGATCTAAGTGTTGCTGGCAATTGCTATATGCAACGTAAGACTGCACCGTGAACAGATTGTGAATGTTTGATTTATCGATATATCAATGCATCCCTAAGTGTATATCTGTCTACGTACCAACTAGCTTGCATACGATGTTAAACGTGGTGGTTTGCCATTGTCTTCCACGTTACTGTTAGCGGTTAATTTAATTATTTTGTAATAATTTCTGCCAACGCTCGAAATCGAACTTAGGACCTCCGAAACGGAAGTCAAAAGTTCTTTAACAAGTAAGCCATCGACCCGACATGCAAGGGGAATCTAAATCCAAAACAGAAATGTGTTCTGGTTTTCATTCTATATATGTGAGTGTTCTGTTTCTAGTGTTAATCGTTTGCATTTAATTTTGTCCACATTGCCCACCGCACTTTGGTAATCCTTCGGATTAACATAGAACATTTCGATATTTCTATGTTCGGATTTATACTAAAAATTTATAAATGCTATGATTTTTAGTGATTTATTTATTTCAGTATTTAAGTATATAAAATTTAGCGTACTAATGAACTTTTGAAGTTAAAAAAAGGAAAAGAAAAAAAAATTATATGATCATTAAAAATTGGAAAAAGAGAAAGACACGATAGTTTTTCCGTTTTTTTAAATCTTCTAAAATAGAGTCGAATTTAAAAATACGATTCTTAAAAAAAACATCCCCCCAGAAAATATTTTTAAAATCACCCCTAATTTTCATAAATTTATTAGAGTTTACGTTAATTTTACACACAAAAAAAAATCCATTGTATGATGTTTTGTAACTTACGCAATACTTCTTTAGAATGGAATTCATCAATAGTACGCGATTAATTAAAACTAACGATGCATTATATTTTAACGTAGTTCTAACAAAAAATATACGAACATTTGTCAAATGCTAATCGCATCCGTAAAAATATTTCGCGAAGCGCTTTAAATTGAAAATAAAATCATTTTTATATACATATACTAGCTGACTCAGCCACGCGTTGCTGTGGCTTAGTAGTTATAATAGATTTTTTTTTTTTTCATTGTACCGACAGAAGTCTGCCGTAAACAATGGTGATATAAGAATATAAGGAAAGGGGGGAAAAATTATAATAGATTAAATTAATTTTTTACTTATTATTTTGATGCAACCAAATTAATTTTTACTAATAAACCTGAAATTATTTAGCCGATTTTGAATCATATGTAGAGAATGAAATTATCCAACTATAATATACACTTATTGAATTTACATTTTATTTATCTAATCTTTAACTTTCAATCTGTAACCAATGACTTATTTACACAATATACTAAATAAATTACTTACATAAAAATTAAATGTTATAAATGAAGCAGATAACATTGGTTTCGAACTATTACATATATTATTTTATAAAATTGAAAATTATCTAAGCACTAATTTGTGCACGATGTTCTTGGTCAACCTGTCTTTTGCCAACACGAATAGACACTCGATGGTGTTCCCCCACACGTGAGCAGCAGGCAACATGCGTTTATTCTTGCAATTTCTTCTTCCGATTCAGTAGCTCTCATAACACGCGTACGCCGTGCATTGCATTTCTGCCACGCGCATTGTTGAAGTTCGATTGTCTCCGCGGCATTATCTTATACTGAAATATAAAGCAACTTAGATGCCCAACAATGTCAGAGAGTTGTATCATTGCCACACTATTGTTGTCGGAATATTAAAATAAATTTTTTTTTTGATTTTTTTTTATCAAGGCAGGACGTTTATTAAATGCACTGAAATATAAATAAATTAAATGCCGCACAATATCATCGCACAATATATTTTTGTTTTTCCTAAACAACAACTCCGTAATAACACGAACTTTTTTGTAAACAACAGAGCGAAAAAACGTTTATTTCATCATTCATCGATAATAACGCCATGCGCCAGCGATAAACTCGGTTGCATTTCGATTAACATCGCACGATACACAAAAGTCGCCACGAAAAGTAGTTGGTGCTCAAAAAATAATAAAATTGTCAAAATTTGTTTTATTTAATATGACAAATATTTATGTAAATAATTAAAGCAAAAAGTAATAGCCAACAATTAAATTTGTTTTTTTTTTAATTGATTGATTAAATTATTTAATATAACAAAAATATTTATGTAAATAATTAAAACAAAAAGTATCCTATCTCTTAAGAGTTGGATTAAATTGCATGTACTTTCAAAATTTTATAAAAATCGGTTAAGTAAATTCCGAGTTTATCCTGCACAAACATAAAGACACGGGATTTTTATTGTATATAGATAGCAGTTGCCAAACAGAACAAAGTTACAATGGATTACAAATTTTTACGCAAAATTATTGCGAAAGAACAATGAATTTTCCATTTCTCTTTAACTTCTTACATTTATTTTGAATTATATCTAAATTTCGTAATATTATTTTTATTACTACGATATTTTACGATAAATGTGTTTTTTTTCCTACCCCAATTCAGGTTTCCCAGGTAAATATTTTTTACATTATTTTTAAATGAGAAAATAAAATAATTCATACACGAGTTACATATGTCTTCGAAACCTTGGCGCACTGCTAGGAACGCCGAGTTGCGCAAAGCGATATCAAGATAAACGAATAACCGTATTTAATAATGATAAATGAATGTATTAAAGCTTCACTTAGTTCTCTTCTTCACTCCGACCTGTCAACATTTACCTTATTTTCTTCATCCTTCACAATTTATTCTACCTCATCGACCGAATGATCAATCCTTATACCGTTCAGTCATTTATTCGATTATTTGTGTCTTTTTCGAACTACCGCCTATTTAAAAAAAAAACAACAACCTACCACTTCTCCTTATTACAGCGTAACTAAACCTGAATTTTATTCTTATGCTCGGAGAACTTCAAAATAAAATATTCGTTAAAAAGCGTACAAATTTGCTTCATTATTGAACGGTAAAGCCGCGAATGTCATCTTAAAATTTGCGAGTTCATTTTTTCGCTCGAGTTCTCCTCTTGATCAAGCCAACTCTAACTCACTACCTGTGTTCGGTTATGCTACAGAATTTTACTACAGTTTCATAATTCGTAGTAGAACTAAATTTTTTTATGATTCAATAAAACGATACAAATATGTATCGGTATTATTACTTTTTTTCAGAAACATAAGTCATATATAATTAAATTTTAAAATAATACAATCCAATTATCAGACATGAAATTTGTTAAATGCCGATTGAAAAAAAAAAAATCTGAACTGCAATACAGTTAGAGCACTTTTTAACGCTCAACATCGTACTAGTAAAATAAAAAATGTATTTTTATCGAGTAAATAAAATTATAAATATAAAAAGAATAATAATTACTAAAATGAAAACAGTGAAGTAAGTAGCAACCTTTTCTTTCAATTATAGCGAATATTTTGTAACAGTGAGTTAAAATGGAAGTTATAAACCAGCTAAATAAAAAATTGTTGCTGGAAGTAACGGAACAACAATCAGAGCACATTATTTACCATTGAAAATTTACGACCCGACGACCGTGCGTGTACGAACGACCCCGAACGAAGCAATTTCGTCAAGTACACAGGTTATCGCACTAGCAGACATCATACGTGTTCCTTCCGTCGACATTAAACATTTATAATAAGTCGGCACAATCCCTTACTGACAAAAATAGCACGTGCCTATACTGTCCAGCGTAAAGGTAATTGAACTTTAATCCTTCTGGAGTATCGCTGGATAATAATTCGCAAAAATTACCCCTTCCTTTGTTCGCTGTTCCGATCAATATTGCGGCTTATCTTTGTCGCGGTTAACTTGTTCTTCCATTTAATCAAATTTCACACTCCGTTAAAAATCATATTAAGTAGTAAGGGTATTTGCCAACTTGCAGAATATTTTTTTCATATGTCGTATAATTTATAATTCGCTGTAGCATACAAATAATAAGATATAGCACGAGGGTAAACAAGATTTCCCCCCACCCCAAAGTGACCGAAATATTTTTACTTTTTTTTTTTTTTTTTTAAATCTTGTTTATTTTTATTTCTACTGTTTAATCTGATTTCTTTTATTTCGTTCTTATCACTTTCATTTCTCACTCCGTTGTTTTCTAATTTTTTAATTAATTGCAAGTGTTGGATTCGTTTGTCGCGGGAGGTAAACTTTCCTTCGATCATCCCCATTTACTTCGAAAGATAATATTTCAATAGAGCATTTACTAGGCTTGTCAACGTGGATATATTCCTCTTACTTGCAATATAAATCTACTCTTACTTCGTTACTCTTTGCTAGCACTGTGCTAGACAAATTACCGTCTTAATTGAAAAAATTTGGAAAAAAAATATTGCCTATCTTCATCTCGATACTGTATATTCGCCGACTGCACAAACATACAACTGATAATCTTACATTTCCATCGACCTGGTTGAGATCAAATTATTCTTTATTCATTTTTATGATTCCTATTCAATGAATGTTGAACCAACGATCCCCGTAAACCCCTAAACTCTGTTGCAATTGTCTCCGTTTCGGTCACTTTAGCTCTTCATGCCGCAGCAAAAATACTTGTTCCCTTTGTGTGCTGGTAGTTACTCTTCTGCAGAATGTTCCATTTCTTAACAAATCGGCCATTCTACTTGCGCCCACTGTGATGGTAATCATTCAGAACTGGACCTTTCTTGTCTGGTTTTTAAAGATCAAAACAACAGTTAAAAAATCACGAGTTTTCAAAACGTTTCTTACTCGGAGGCTAAAAACATTAGCGAGTGTATGAAAGCTCCCCCCGCCTTTACCTTTGGCCATATTTTAAACTCTGCTAATTTTTCCGTTTTACCTAAATCATCTGACACAACAAAGAGGAGAGGACAACACTATTCCAGCAGTTCATCTTTCTTTTGCACCGGGTTTCCGCCTCAAAAGAACTATTCTAATTTGAAATCCCTAAATCCTCTCAATTCGCACTATTCAAATTTTACCTTCAAAGCTAGTACTAAACGTTATCGCTTCGTCGTTCCTAAACACGCTTCAAGTTCTTCTACAGTTCCGTCTTCTTTTAACGTCATGAATGCTGAATGAACTTCAGTTATCGATAACATTTATTTTCATAACCCTTCTTCATTTTCTTCTAAAAATGTTATGCCGTTATCCGCTCTCAATAAATTCGATGTCCCCAATTTTGTACAATCGTCTTGTCCATACGTCAAATTCTACAATATTAAACATAGTAGAAGTCATAGTTTCTTTTATTCTAAGTTTTTAATTTATTTACTCTTCTAATTGTTCTCTTTCGTTTACATATCATTTTGTTCTATTTCGATTATGTTAATGCTATTTGTCTGCTTTAATTGGTGTCATGTTTACTACTTTGTAGTGTGTTCCTTCGGTGTTACTTACCTCCTTTAACTCGGTTGGTTGATGGCATAAAAAAATCCAAACGCAATTATTGTTTTGAGAGCATGTTTTCAAAGTAATTAATTGTTCATACAGATCAACTGACATGTCTTTACTGTATTCAGCAGACAGTTTTGCGACATACTTTTTATCGTTTCGTTTGAAAAAGATAAGAGTTTCTCCGGTTGTAACACTTCGAACGTATTACTGAGATCACAGAATCTCTGAAATCTTTGTTTAGTTTGAGAAATTAATATATCTAAAGAGTAATAGTACACATTGACTTTGAACTACAATTCTGGATTTGAAATTCTCTCATCTTCTGCTAGCTCATCAAAAAAACGCTTCGTTATCTTCCGTCTTTTATTTTTCAAAACATTAGCTACCCCCTACTCGTTTGCTAAATCTGTGGACTCGTTTAGTAAGGCATGGAACGAATTTTGATTTCTTATTTCATTCAGTCTATTTAAAAGATTACTTAGTAAAATACTAGCTTTCTGAAAGTCATACTACATTTTTACGAATTTTTTCTCATACACGTTTGGGGCCCCTATACCCCCGGAGCCCCGTATCATTAATACGGCTGATACGGCGGTAGCTACGCCCCTGTCATTCTTTTCTTTTTTGCTTGTTTGGTTGCACACATATGATAATGAATTTCTTCACCATTTTTTCTTCCCAGGGGGAACCCCCATTCAAGATTAGTCCCGGGTCCTGTAAATCCTTAATACACCCCTGATCATAGAGACAATGATGCAATGACTGAATGAAGGAAAATCATAAAACCAAAAATAGAAAGGAAGTTTTGATTGGATGAATGATTAAAAGGAAGATTGTTTAGAAAAGGAAAAAGCACAGATATCCAACCAGAATATAATTTAGAAATTTTTGCAAAGAGAAAGTAGGTTGGAAGCAGGAATTTTAGTAAAACAGGGACAGGGAGATGCATGGGTGTCGCCAGCGAGGTGCCATGGACAATTTGCCAGAAATCCACAAAAATTATGTTTTAATTAAGATTTTATTCTTGTTTAATAAAATAATACTCCTTACAACTTATAAATTTTATTTTTCCTATAATTCATATCTTCTTTCTACCATCTTGCCCCCCCCCCCCCCGGCTCATCGGCTGGCGACGCCCTTGGGAAGATGCAACAATCTGAGCTATAAGGGAAGAATGAAAGCAGGTTTTTGTAAAAAAAAAAAAAAAAAAGTGAACAGAATAATATTTCAGACCATTTATAATCAAGTATCCCCTTTAATCAAAAACAGAAATTCTCTCTAAACAAGCTAGATTCAGAAAAGACAAAGAAAAAAAACAGAAGATTCTTAGCACGTGACATTATTTGAAAAAAAAAAAAGAAAATATAACACAGAAGTAATTATATACTTTGTGAACTGTCAGAAGTCTTATGACTTGTGCACAAATTATATCATAAGAAAGTCTATTTCCCTGCAGTACACTATTCTTTTGTAATTGTATTGCTAATCAATATGCTCTAGAACAGGGTTTCCCAACCTTTTTTTCGTTGAACCTCCCCGGATTATAAATAACATTTTCATGCCTTCCTTTAATTTTTTCATTCCAAAGAAAAAACGCACATTGTTTCAACGTATTTATTTATTTCAATCCTAAGTTATAGAAAATAAACGTTAATCAAATTTAAAATGTTTTTTGTCGAAATAATTTACTATAATTAGAGTACTAATGAGATATTGGAGCTTGCATGCTCTGCACCAGCTGGTTGATTCTGGACTCAGTTTTTGCCAGAGCTATCATTAGGTCGCTATTGACGGCAAGGCGATTTCGCTCCTTAGTTTTAATTAAGACCAGAGCTGAAAACCCTGCCTGACATAAGTAAGTCGAAGAAAGAGGAACGTATATTCCCACAGCAAGAGAAGCGACTTTCGAATTAACAAGGAATCGTTTGATCCAAAATTTCTCTAATGTCAAGAGATGGAAGTCATCTCTCTTGGTCGAATCGGCCTTCATTTCTAGAAATTCTTCCTCAACTTCTTGTGATAATTGTAAAACATCGACAACAAATAGGTTTCTGTCCCATATTGGTGACTTTGAATTAATGTCTCGATAGTATCGAAGAAATTCGTCTTCCAGCGCTTGCAAATAAGTTTATATTTCAGCTTTCAAATCTTCGTCCAATGAGTTTGCACACGTAATAAGCTGGCGAAGGCAGGTGTATATCGAGCATATGAACTGTGCAAATATTCCTAGCTCATTTTTATTACGAAATAATGACCACGATCATAGAATTTTCATCCAAATTGAAGACCACGTATGTCCAAACTGCAGAAAAGAGAATAAACTGGTGAACATGCAACAAGAGAGTCATTCCAGCCGTTCAGACATCATCTGCCAACCTCAATAGCTAACCGCGGACCATGATAGCGATTTGCCTCAGACAGTACAGAAGGAAACCCATGTCTCCCCCTTAACGATAGACACCACAGGTCCAGACAAAATAAATTCAAATACCACAATTGAGCAGCCGGAAATAGAGATGGACACGGACGCTAGTCCGCTGAAACGGCCTCATCCCAAGACCCCAGAAGCACTTGCTGACCCGAGGCCGGCGATTTTCCCATCACGGCCGCTACCAAAACGGCCAGCTCTCTACATTAATCAACCAGATAAGAAAGAAGGGCATGCACCAGCTGAGCCACATAACGAACAGCCAACCCGAGAGCCAGGAGACGTAACTGAAAAAGCCAAGCACCTTTTCAACGCCGAACAACCAACGTTTATGATGGGATTTGAAGAATTCAAAACATTTATCCAGGCAGTAGCGACGAACCCAAAGTACATCTCCTATGAAACTGATTATACAAGGAGTTATGACGAGCTAGTATACATGCTGGCAGCAGTTAAACCATATCTTATCGGCAGAAGCATTAAAAGTCGCTGCTCCCGAATTATAAGGAAATTATCGGAACAAACAATCACAACGTCTGAAGACGAACGACATCATAGCGACGGCAACGTATCCAACACAAATTAATAAACTTCCCTTGTCCATAAAGTATTATAATTATTATTTGACTCATTTTCAAAATAAATAAATTAATTAATAATGGCTACTAGAGACAGTATTATGCAATAGAACTGCAGAGGCCTTTTCAAGCATATAAAAGAACTCAAATTACTAATTAGTGATTGGTCGCTGGGCATCATCTGTCTCCAAGAAACGCATTTGAAACCAACCCAGTCTTTCTCGCTTAAAAATTTTATAGTCTACCGATAAGATTACTCTCAAGGAATATCAGCGTGTGGAGGTGTCGCCATACTAGTGCATAAGTCTTTCCCATCCCAACTCCTTAGTATTACCACAGAGCTACAAGCGGTAACAGTTACAGTAAAGCTGCCATCCCTTTCTTTCCCTTCTATAACAATATGTAACTGTTATTTTCCTCCTTCAGTAAATATTTCTGAAGCTCAGATTGAGAGGTTGCTTCGTCAGTTACCCACTCCCGTGACTTGGATAGGTGATTTTAACGCTCATTCCCCTCAATGGGGTGCTGCCTATACCAATGCGCGGGGAAAAGTAATTTCTGACTGCGTACTAGGTAGCGATTTAATATTGCTGGGACCTCCGTCCCATACACACTTCAATGCAACTCACAACACGTTTTCAACAATAGACCTTGCCTTCATTTCAACGGTGCTGATTCCTTACGTAAACATCATGGTGCACCAGGATTTATGCTCCAGTGACCATTACCCCATTTTTATTCATTTTCCTACTCTGTCACCCACGCGACGTCCTATCCATGTGCAAACACGATTCGCGTTCCAGAAGGCGGACTGGAACACTTATCGAGATAAAACTATAATACCCTGTCGCCCTGTACTAAGTATAGAAGAAAACTTGTCCATCTTCATTCATGCGATCAATAATGCAGCCCGAGCAACGATTCCGTCCACATCGAATTATCAACGCCGATGCGTTCCATGGTGGTGTCCAGAAATTAAGTCCGCAATACGCCAACGGAAAAGAGCATTGAAAAAGTTCAAGACAACGAGCTCACAGCAAGACTTAATCGATTTCAAAAAATACAGAGCTAAAGCCCGCCTGCTTATACGAATTAAAAAGCTGCAATCTTGGGTAGCCTTTGTCTCCTCCATCTCAAAGGACACACCATGTGCTATAATGTGGAAGAAGATAAAGGCGCTGAATGGTAACCCTAGCTCCACTCCGACCCCCTCCTTAATTATAAATGGGACGCTGGTGACAGATGAATCCGAGGTGGCGGGTGATTTTGCGCTCCACTTCACAAATGTTTCCTCCTCTGCCTCGTACACTCCCAATTTCTTGGAACAAAAAACATCAGTGGAAAGTGAACCAATATCATTCCTTTCCGAGAAAGATGAAGCGTTTATAACCTTCCATTCTCAATAGATGAATTGAACTTCCAACTAAATAAAACTAGAAACAGTGCGCCCGGTGCGGATTCAATTCATCCACTCATGTTGAAACATCTTTCTCCTTCCGCTAAAAGTCTCCTACTGCATATTTATAATCAAATCTGGTCCTCATCATCCATCCCTAACTCCTGGAAAACTGCTTTAGTAATCCCTGTTCTTAAATCAAACAAAGATCCTTTCCTTCCTCAAAGTTACAGGCCAATTTCCTTAATATCGGTCCTTTCAAAAACTCTGGAAAAAATGGTGAATAGGCGTCTCCATTCCGTCCTAGAATCTTTGGAGATCCTATCTGCAATCCAGGTCGGTGGCCGTACATAAAAATCCGCAATTATGCACCTTCTGAGCCTCCAAAGGCAGATACTTACAGCCCAAAACAGAAAGCAATACTTATATTCGGTCTTATTTGACCTTGAAAAAGCTTTTGACCGCGTATGGCGATATGGTGTGCTTACTAAGCTGAAGAACCGCTGATTCCGGCGTTTTTTTTTTTTTTTACTTAGCCGCCAGGCCATTAAAAAAAAAAAAAAAAAAAAAAAGAACGCCGGAATCAGCGGAAACGGGGGCAATTTCATCCTTAACTTTCTTTCTGATAGGGCGATCCGAGTTAGGATTGGCTCTAAAATATCTTCCTCCTTCCTTATCGAAAATGGTATTCCGCAAGGCTCAGAGCTGAGCGTAATATTGTTTATATTATACATAAATAATACGGCAGATTGTAGATTGTATACGGCCGCCAGTTACAGCCCGCTTATATATTGATGATCTTAATATATCCCTTCCTTCTAACCTTCCGTCCAATGCGAGATCAATCCTTCAATCAACTATCAATAACTTGGAAATATGGGCTGATAACAATGGCCTGGAATTCTCTCCGACAAAATCCGGATGTGTGCAATTTCACAAGAGACGCCAGCGTGATCCCGATTCCGACATAACTCTTTTCCTAAGGAATTCACCACTCCCGTTGCTCCACACAATTAAATTCTTGGGTCTTGTGTTTGATGAAAAACTGTCCTGGTCACATCACATTCACCATCTTAAAAATAAATGCATGAAATCCTTAAATATACTAAAATGTCTGTCAAATCCGAAATATAGCATAGATCGCTCCTGCTAACTGTGTACAAATCTCTCACTTTAAGTAAATTAACCTATGGGTGCCAAGTTTATTCCTCATCAAACAAAGCACTCCTTAAATTACTTGACACAATCCATCATACTGCTATACGAATTATCTTGGGAGCGCATAGGACGTCGCCATCGTTGTAAATCTGTTCACTAGCGGGCATCCCACCCTTAACGGTTATCCGAAATTCTTATGAATTCAGAGATTTATTTTACTGGTACCAAGCTAAATTACGCCGCAACGATAATTCCGAAATCCCACTACCGTCTTTTCCAAACGATCCCCTCCCCAGTGTACTATCCCTCCTTAAGGAAAGAGGAATTAACTGGAACTCTGACCTTGCACATCAGCATGTTGAACTCCCCTGGGAGGATACTCTGATTGTTGCGGATTTATCTCTGCTGAGCGATCGCTCGGACCAGGATGTCATACTTCCGTCCCAGTAAGGTGCGGAAAAAATGCAACTTTTTCCCAGCTACAGACAGCTGTATACAGATGGTGCCAAAGCAAACCCCCTCAATGGGTCCTCGCCGGTGGCTTGCGCCTACGAGGTGGAGGGAGTTGTTCATGCGGTTCGGCTCCACGACTTCTGTTCAGGCTGGAGGGGGAGCTGTATGGTATTTTCTTCTGCTTGAGAGAATATCTGCAGTCTTATCCCCAACGTCGAAATGCATTTCTAATCACAGATTCCTTGCAATCGATTAGGACATTCCAGACACTTAAAACCTCACACACATTATCCCGAAAAGTAAAGCGCATCATTAACGTGTTTTTCCAGGCTGGCTCACAAGTAACATTCTTGTGGGTCCCGGGTCATACTGGTGTGCCGGGGAATGAGCGTGTGAACTTGGCTGCTAAGGCAGCAACATATAGTCCAATGCCCGAAGGTGCCTCTCTGCCTCAGCTGGGACCACCCTTTTTTCAGCAACAGAAGGCAGAGACATGGGAAATTATGTGGTCGGCTCATATATCATGGCTGCGATCCATTAAGGTGAGCACTGAGCCTTGGTGGCCACCGATATCCATGTCCCGCAGAGAGTTTGTAGCATTAACTAGACTCTGCATAGGACACACAGCAATATCCCACAACTATTTGCTGGAAGGAACATCTCCTCCCTCTGCCTGTTCCATATGCAATTCCCGAATTTCACCAACCGCTGAACACGTTCTGGAACATTGCCCGCCTGCAGGCACCTCCAACTTACCGACGGTTGCGTTGTCAAACGAACCAAAACAGGTCCAGGATATGCTAAATCATATTAGAGCGGCTAACCTATTAAAACACTTCTGATCCTGCACTGATCCATGTGCTGTAATAATCCCGGGCAATTACACACAGCACATGGACCATATAAATTTAGGGGAGAAAAAAAAAAAAAGCTTGTCGATGAATAATACAATTAATACACATTATCGCGGGATTCTTTTCCTTGTGTTTTTAAGCCAAGCTCGATCGTACACCTATCATTGCAGAGGCGTCATCTATGCGAAGTCCAATAAGTTTATTCCAGTCCAAATCATTTTTTTCGATAAAATGAGATATTGAATTAAATATATCTTCAGATGTAGTCCCTGCTATCAAAGGTTGGGAGTACAATATGATCTCCATTGACGTAAGGAACATAAACTATTAACTGTGCATAATTAACGGTGTCGGTGAATTCATCACACCTGATGGCAAAAAATTCCGATAATTTTACTTTGTTAATTATTTGTAACTTTATGTCTGCTAAAATATCATAGATTCTTCTCTTAAAATTATTTGCATGGCTTTTAGGACACACCGTTTGATTAATTCCTTGCCGATAGTGTGAGGTTTCTTTTGCTTTGCTATTAAATAAGCTATTACAAATGAAGTTTCGAGATGCTGTGATACACCTGTGCGATAATTTCCCAATTTATCCAATTTCACGGGTTTGAGTGATTCTGCTTTAGAAGAAAAATACTCTTTCGACTTTTAAATCAGAGTAGAATGTTGCTGCCTCAAATTCCTTTCAATTTCCACATTCACTGTACTTGCCTGATGTGGCACCTTCAGATTTTCACGTTTATCCCCATTTTAAACGCGATCGGAATGGAAAACGTTCCATAACAGACAAGGAGGTCACGAGTAAAAAAGTTTTTCGCTAAATGCACTGCCAATTTTACCATGACGGTATCGATAAACTCGTGACCCAGTATGATAAATGTCTAATGTTTTCGGGAATTATGTCGAAAAATAAAGTATTCCTTCTAATTTCTTTAGTACTTTGTTCATAATTTTTGAATGCCTGGAAGGTCATTTTTGAGGGTATGTCACGTTAGTTGCTGAACGCCCATCGTATGATATTTAATTTACGAGTTAAATTAATTTTTCTTTCGAAAATGTAAACATACTCGGCCCCCCTTGACATCTTTCTACGCCCCCCTAGGGAGGCACGCCGCCCTGGTTGGGAACTCCTGCTCTAGAAGAATGACAAAGGTAGGAATTATGTGTTTACAATAGCTGTAATGAAATTTTATGATTATTTTCACATCATCTTTGTTTATGAATTATATTATGTTGTTATAAAAAATACACAATACTTTCTTTACTGCTCATTTGAGGTACTAATTAAATAAAACTCATCATATAAGTACAAAAACCATTATCTTACAGATCAAATTTACAATTATAATTTTACAAAATAGCATGTAATAAAAATAAATTTTCTGCGCGTTAAATTTAATTAATAAATAAAACATAAGCCAACACTAATAAAAAATAGTGTTTATCTTATAAATCTTTCGCTAAAAGATTTAATAAATGATTTTTTCTTTTAGAAGTCATATAACAGACATTTATTTTTATTGCCATATATGTAGTTGTTGAAAAATTTTTGTTTATCTAATAAATAAATACTCACTTTTTCAAGCTATGATTTCAAAAACAAATATTGAAATTTTATAAAGAGAACAATAAATAATAAATGGATCTTAAATGAAATGTAGTTACTTGTTTTCCTAATTTACTTACATATTACGTTGTTATCTTGTTCAAGTTTTACTTTCTCTAATTGATATCGATGATAATTTTGGAGACACAATTTCATGTTTCATTCAACTTCTCCAGGCCTAATCCAAAAAAGAAAAAATATAAAATCATAATTGAGTTAAAAAGTATCAGAATTTGCCGCTAGTTGTTTAGGTATAAGTAGCGAGCTAACATACGAAATGAATAAAGATATTTCTTTGAATAAATTAATTTTAAAATATCGTAAATGGATTAGTTCAAATCCACCGAAATGTTCAGAAATTGAAAGCACCGTAAAATGGGTTTCTTTACTTATATTAAGTAAGTTTTTTTACTTTTATTAATTACTATAAAACGGCAAAATAATATTAACAAGGCAATACATTTCGAGTGAACTATGGAAATTTTTAAATTTCATTTCAGATCAGTATAGTAATTCGAATGTTTTATCGGAATTGGTTTTTACCCTTTCAAATTTGTTGATATTTCTAAATGATCGTATAATATTGAATTCATTACCGCATAGTGCTGTACATAAACGATATGAAGACAACCTAAAAATTGTAGTAACATTCCTTGAACATTGTGAAATATTTATTGAAATAACGGCGAAAAAGTTATGGGGATCGCGAGGAAAATGGATTGTTGTAACTTTCATTCAATTATTTAAGTACGTTCATTACATATTATTTTTATATTTTATTAAAATTGCTTTAAAATCACAGTTTATATCGTTTGAATTAAGATGTTTTGGGAGCAATAAGCAGGTTGAGCGATATTCGTAACGTTTTGATATATCAGTAATAATCCCGACAATAAAAACCACAATATATTATGATTGGGGAATACAGATTTTATCGAAAAACCTTATGTGATTTTAGTTAAATTTAATTATATTTCACTTTACGAATGAAATAATATGTGTGCTTTAATGGTAGTGTTGCTAATATTGTGTTCACTCAAAAACCAAATAGTAATTTTTTACACTGCAATTTAGTTTTCTTTATTGCGATTTACTTAAACAATATAATGTTCTTGTTTTGTAATGAAACTGGGTATGAAAGTACGATAAAAAAAATATTTATAAACTAATTTTTTTTTATTTTCAATTTTGGTGTTTTATGCAAATTTTTTTAAATTTTAAATGCAAAATTATTGTGAATTATTAAAAAATATTAATTTTATGGTTTTAAATAGTAAAATTATTTGTAGTTTTTTTGAACTACATACAACAGCAGTAGGTGATACAAAATGAGAAAAAAAATGAATTAACTTAGTAATCGGTTTATATAAATGAGTACCTCCAGTGGGCTTTGAAAATGACCCAAACAAAAAAAAAAAGTAGAGATTTTATTACAAAACTGTAATGGCTGCAGTTGTATACAGTTTATAATCAATAATCGGATTATATTACTAAACAAATTATGGATAGTACTCTCCACCGAAATTATTAAATTATTTATTAGCTGAAGAGTTAGGTTTGCTATAATTTGATTTTCTGCTTTTAAATGTAGCTCAGTATTAAGTATCGGTATTATGTGTACATAGAGCGTATGAGAAAAATTTAGTTACGAAAATCCTAATTTATGTGTAATTATGAATACTTTAAAATACAATAGTATCGATTAGAACAATATATATATATATATATAAAATCTTCGTTATTTATTTGCAAAAATGTCGTAATAATTATTAAAAAAAAAATTATAGATTAGAAAAATTCTATAATTATATTTATTTAATAATCTGAAAATGTAATACATTTTGTAATTTCTTTTAGAAACAAAAAGTTATATGTTCACAAATGCTTGTATTTATAATAGTATGCTCAAAAAACCATATATTTTCGGTTTAAGTATATGTTAAAGAATTATTTATTTTATAAGATCTATTAAAATAGCTAATACGAAAACGCTGGTTTGATTATATTTTAGAATAGGATCTTGGAATAGAAATGTAAAAAAGTTTTTATCCTATTGAACAAATTTTAAGTTTAAATGTATAGAATTCAGCAAAAGTTTGTCATTCGTTATTAGTTTTAACTTAAGCAAAAAAAGAAAGTAGATATTTAATAATATTCAATTAACTTTCTGTTTTATTTCTTATGACTGCGACACGTTTTCAGAAAATATATTTTGGAATGAAACACTTACATTTTTCTGTTGTACTAGGAATTATTAAAAATCGAAAAATTATTTTTTATCATATTCGGCAGGAAATCATTCTAATTAATCTTTCTCCTCCCCCCCTCCCCCTCCCTCCCCCCACGAATAAAGTACTAGAAATAAAACAATTATTTTAAGCTGTCAACTTTAAACACGTTCCATCAGTGTGGTCTTGGCAACTAAAGAGTAATTTTCGTATAATTGAATTTAACAAAAGTTTTCTATTAGATTTACCGTAAAAAGTAGTAAATTGTGATATTTCTCATCATTTTTCAAATGCGCCACACGATTATATTTAAAGATTTACGTAACAGTCAAGATTCAATCACTCCAACTATACATATTACCCACTGTCAATTCTAAAATTAAAAAATTCCATTTTTAAAAAGACCAGTGTAATATTATAAGTCGTATAATAATGTTTATATTTGCAATTAAGTTGCCTGTATAACTTTAAGCCTGCATTTCATAACATGTATTTATGTTGGAATCAGTTATGGCTGACGGTAGTTTGAATGCACAAGGATTAAACATTGATTTGTGTTAATAAAACTCGAAGGAAATAAAAATTACAATATTTGTAATTTTTATTTTTATTAGTTATTTTCGTGCGATATATATTCTAGTTCCTTATAAAGGTTACAACTGTACAATTGGTTCTCTGTGAAAATTTTTTGTTATCTTAATTTTTTTTAAAACTAGTGTTTCTTAATAATTTTCAACAAGTTTCGCCAAATCGTCAATCAAATAAAAACTCATATATTATTAAACCTTATAAATTATTTACAGATTTTAAATTTATTATCGTATACATATATATGTATTAGCATGTTACAGAAGGGGCAAGATTAGAATATCGAAAAGATTATAAAATTCAACAGAAGCTCAATGAACAAATATATTAATTTATAAAATGTTAAAGATATAAATTAAAAAAAAGTTGGATGAATATAAAAATAAAAAAATAAAAACCAGTATTTCAGTACCA
Organism: Icerya purchasi; assembly: GCA_039619475.1. NCBI lineage: Eukaryota > Metazoa > Arthropoda > Insecta > Hemiptera > Monophlebidae > Icerya > Icerya purchasi. Next base: position 273,831,405 of record CM077116.1, read on the forward strand.
GTGAGAATGATGGAAGTACACGAAATTAAGAAATCAGACAGTACGATTATTGTTTCATATGATTTCTACATAAAAATCAGAGACATGTGTCGCGTTTTAGTGGAAATAGATTTTCTTAGACGTCTGTATTTTGTTAATGACGTTTTCAGTTAAAGAGACCAAATATAACTGCAGTTTATCTGTAGGTTAGAGATATCTAACTTTAAAATAAAAATGATTTTCTATTTTTTGTTTTTATAAATTTAAAATTAAATTTAGCGTATCATATAATTAAAAACTATTCAGGAATGCGCATACCTAATGTCCGGAAATCTGATAATGTTTCAGGAACACCAAAAAAATTGAATAAAATTTAATTGCTTTAGATAAATTTAACTTATATACTTGAAGAAATTATGCTTATAAATCATAATTAAAAAACCAATAACATCGGAGCAACTGATTACACGGAATGCTGCAAATTATAAAGAAAATTTCTAGAACATATTTAGAATTTAAAATGAATCAATAAATTACTTGGAAATTATTAACGACGCCAGATAAGTAAGTAAACGTGAACTTTTATAAAACAAAAGGAAATCGTTAAAATATAATAAACATTTCATTATTGATAGAACAATTTAAATGAATGTTCTCGCTTGATGAGTTGAAAATAAGAATAGTTGGATTTGAATTACGGATTAAGTAAACTAAATTGAATTTATGTAACGGATAGTGAATATATCTAATTCTATCAGATAAATCGTACTTAATACAAATGAATATTTAAAATAAAAACATTTATTTTTTTAAACGGATGTGAAATAAGCTAACTGATAATGTAATGTAATTGAAATCGTTTCTTACGTAATATATTTTCACGAGAACACGAAAAAGTTTGTGTTTTCATTTTACTTTTTTTGTATATAATAAATTTTACAGTTTGATTATAACAAATTAAAAACAGTGTAATTATAATACACAAGCAAAGAACAAAAAAACATAAATTCCATTTATGATACATCTCTTTTAAGGGTTTATGAACTAAATAATAGTAACGGAATGTGTTGGAAGCACAGGTTACTCCAAATTGGAGGAAAAAGTGAAAATCTATTACTTAGTGGTATAATAAAATAAAAAGAAAACTAAAAGAAAATATTATGATTAGAAATATTAGGAAATTTAAATCCAATCTAGAAAGTTTCAACTGTAACGTTAATGTCCGTAATTTGGCAATTTCCGATTAATACAATAACAAAATTTCAACAATCAGCAAGATCCATACCATCATGCAACAAAAATTATTTTAATTGTGTAGACTAAACGGAAACGTTCATTTTGTCGCTATTCGTTCGGGTTTTTAGCGCGTTTGGTTGGCAGACAAAAAAAAAAAAAAAAAAAAACGTACTAAAAACACGCCTGAAATATTTTATTTTTAATCTCGGCAATTTTCAAATCTCCGAAATCCAACTTTGAAGTTAAAAATGTATATGTGGTTAGCGGAAGACATTTTTGTTTATGTGTATGCTTATTTTTAATCTTTTTTCCAATTTTTGGAGTTTCAGAGACTCATGCATTTTCTGAAATAGTGTTTTAACTACGATTTATGTGCATAACTTCAAGTTTATAACTACAATCGTACTAAAGTAACTGAATTCTATTTCAACATTGCTGTAGGTTATAGGTGCATGGAATCTTAAAAGTTAAAATACAGAACTGTCATATGTTCGTTTGATCCTTTTATTATAATTTACAGAACTTAAATTATTTAGATTTTTTTTTTTTTTTAAATTACTTGTACAACACGCGAGTTTATATAAACTAATCTAGAAAAAAATTTGAGAATCAACATATTAACATATTAATCGGATTTATACGGTGAAACTAGAATAGCACAACAAATATCCTAAAACGGTTTTCATATAATTTATCTCTAGTTTGCCGGACAGTAAAGACGACTAGCCTAAAACTAATTTCATTTTTTATTGAATGAATGAAGAAAACATTTTTTCTCTTTCTCCCTCTCTCTTGAAACATCTGCGTCAAATTTTAAAAAGGTCCCTCTCGGTTAATAATATTGAAAGAGCCGTTATCCCCTCTGACCTCTGAAGTTGGCACTGGCGGATTTATTTTATTTGCATACAGTAATCATATAATATTCATTTTTTATTAAATGTAATTATGAAAGTATTTAAAAACGGAAGATCTGCAACAAAGAGGCTAAAGTTAGTTGTATGTTAATTTTTAACAGATATAAATTGGCAGAATCAAAAAAATAATGCAAACATATGTGTTATGCGCAAATAATCAAAAATTACACAATTCAAGAAATATTCAACTTTTTGTTCATTTCGAGAATAGTATAACACTTATACAACTTTTTAAATATGCAGAATATCAAAAAGTCTACGAAATATACGTAATGGCTTCTACTCATTTTATGTATTTTATAGTGTATGTAGCTAAAAAAATACAAATTTAAAATAAACTGCTTCGTATTTAGTTTTTATTTCTCAAAACACAACACTAAACAGATCTAGTGGTGGATAACAATAATTTAAATTAATACACGAGTAAGAGGAAGAAATTCCATTTACATGATCTGTATAGTATATGAAATGAATAAAAACCATTACATATATGTTTCATGAACTGTATAAGGAAATATCTCTGTGTTATAGAAATATCTGGATTCAAAAAAAATTTACATAATAAATAAGTATAATGCTACGTAATTTATGAAATAAGTAGAAATTATTATGCACATTTTGTAAATTATGTTATTTTATTATCTCCAGGTAACAAACACGAACGCGCGCGCACATATGTATATATACATATATATATATATATTTATGTATATAAAATATCTTTATTTACTAAATAAATCAACAAATAACATGTCAGCGTAACTTCTTAGTAAAAGATTTTTTAATAGTACAAATAGTAATATAATAAGCAATAAAAATCTAATTAAATTATCATTCTATATTATAAAATATTATGGTGTAGAATTTGTTGAATTAAGCTTCCAAGATAAATATGTATTCCAAGCTACTGCAACTGATTGGGTAACTAGTACTCTATAGTCCAGTGGTACAAAAGAGAAATTAATTATTTGAACGAACGGCCATACCTATTTAATAAATATTTTGTTTAAAAATTAACGAAATAATTTATAATATTTATACAGATAGGGTATTCTCTTATATTTAAAAATTAAGTTATTAATGAACAAATTATTTATAAGTACTTATAAATTTAGTATGTGCTCTGTTTGTTTATTTGAGTTAATTAAAATAAAACATATTTAGTAAATGGAAAATTTAACATTTGTAAATAATCACAATTTAGAAAGCAAATCATGAAATGTTTTTAAACTGACTAATAGATGCAAACGAAATTAACAGAAATTATATAACCGTATAATTAAATATTACCTTGTAATTGTTCAATAAAATGCAAAAATACTCGTTTCTTAATTTCTCATTAATTTCTTTACTAGTATGACCTTCTAATATGCATACCGCTGTAGTTAAACCGGCGATAACACACGGGGCGAATATTAATTGATCCAGAGCGACTTTTTTTAATATCGCAGTTTTCAATGAACTATTTACAATCGTATCGATTACACGGTACCATTTAGTCATCAAAGGTCCCTACGAAAGCGATAAAAAATTTGAGAAATGGAAACTAGTTTTAGTTATATACATTAAATATTGAGTAAACAATTAAATACCAAAATAAAGCCAATACATCCAAATCTAAGAGTTCGCATACAATTAATGCGTTCTTGTGACTTTTTTTCAGTTATGCATTGGGCAATTAAGTCTCCGGTTGCCATCAGTCCAACTATAAATATTTAATAAAACAAATATTTATTTTAAATATACTAATGTAATTATTAAATTTCTGAAGTTTGATTTGTGAATTAATATAAATAATATTATATGCGAAGATTGTTCTTTCATGTTCTTAATTGTGTTCATAAAAAATTTATTCGAAGATACGTATATCGCAATCTATAATTAATTTACCTGATTGTTTTACGTAATGTAAAAATTGTATTAATGAAAATACTTTTTTAAATCTTTAATTCGAAAATTTTTAATTATTACATTATTTCTATAAAATTTTACCAAAAAAGTTAATAATTTTCGTAGTGCAGTATATTTTTATTAATTAGCTGTTGAATGTTACAACTATTTCTACTACTTTTATATATCGTGTTCAATATAAAACGTAAATCATTCGTAAACTGTATTAGTGATTTACAGATCTGTACCAGTCTTCGTGTTTATTTGTAATTTTGCAAAAAACATTCTATTTTCGGTATTATTATAAATTCTTCATCTTAGTATAATTTTACAAAAATACATACAATCTTACAAACGTAAATTAATAATAATTTAACATATATGTTTGAATTGTGTTAACTTACCGGTTTGAACTGACTGAACTATATACGGTTTGTTTTGAACTGTATTTTTATACAAATGAAATAATTTTATTTTCGACATTATACAAAAATATAATCATTAAATCAATTTTACTTTATTTGTTCCAATTTAAGTTGCTTATAAGTATTCTGATATTTATTTTTTTTTGCCGGTGAACTGGAGAGTAATCAAGCTGAACCATTGACTATAAATTATTTCATTGCAAATGTTTTTTTAACAAAATAATAATTTTTGAAAACTGTTTTATAAAATGGAACTAAATAAATGTTAGAAAATAAAGTTATCCTTATATATATATTTATATATATATATATGTGTGCAATTAAATTTAAATATTTTAAGTGGTACAGTAATAATAAAATTGTTGAGTTTTATATTTTTCAAATCAAGTAAGTAACCGGCTGTGAATAAAGTTGCTAATAATTTTTTCTGTAAAAGACTTAAAGATACATTGATAAAGTCATCTATTAATTTATAAGTAGTAACAAGTAATATTAACAGCAATCGGAGACATATAGTAAACATCAACATTCAGGAATGTTTGCCCAAATGTTGCAGGAGAAAAGGCAGTCATTAAATAGTCTTACATAATAAACAAGTTTAAGAAAGCAATCGATTTATTATTTCTATTTGTTTTAATTATAGTTTGTCATTTGTTATTGGAATAACCGAATAACAAATAACGAATAAATTATTTGAATAACGCACAAATAAGATTAATCATTATTCGTCAATCATACATTAACCATTATTCATCAATCATACATTAACCGTTATTCATCAATCATACATTAACCATTATTCGTTATTTAGTAATTATTCATAAACTTAGTTTAATCGACATGTACATTTTGCTATAAACCACTAGCAAGCTTAAAAAAATTCAAAATACAATTTTCAATTATATTTTTTTTAAATATTTTTAATAAAAATGTGGAGTTAAAATAAATAATGTAGAAAATTTCCAAAATTTTTTTTAAATTAAAAAATAATATTAGCATCTTTTTTTAATGCTTTGAATTATTAATTGTATTTTACTTATAGTACTGCTTAGAGTATTATAAGTTTTTATTAATTAAAACGTTTAATTATCTATTAAAAAATATTAATATTAAAATTAATTTATATTAGTTATCCTTTTTATATTAGCGATTTGTAACCATTATAATATGATCCTGGGAGGTTTCTTGTTCTCAATTTTAAAAAATCACAAAAATATAGAAAAAAAAAAAAATTTAATTTTTCAAATAAAATTAAAATATATTTCCAAAAATGCTTTTCATATATAACAGATTAAGTTTTTTACAGATCACTAATAACAGTGAAAAGTATATTTAGTGAAATGTACAGTTAAAATTAACATAAAAGTTTTTTTTTTGTTTTTGTTTTCCTTTGGGTAGGGCTGTTTATTTGTTTAATTTACAATTTTTATTATAATGTTCATTGCAGGCACCATCCAATTAAGTATATTAAAAAAAAAAAAAAAATGGTTGTCAATATTAAATTATTAAAAAAACATGTTATATGTATTAATATTAATTGATATTTGAAATAATGATTAATGCATGATTGATGAATAACAAATAATGATTAACATGTGATTGACAAATAACAATTAATGAATAATTTAATCATTACTCATAAGTGTGAATAATGATTAAGGAATAATTTTGTTATTCTGATTATTATTCAATAAATTATTCGAATAATACCCAACACTGGTTTTAATCAAAGTTAATTTTTCATATAACTAAAAAATTATAAATTTAATGCACTGTCCTTTTATATTCAGAGTGTAACAGCTATTAATTGAATAACTGAATAATGAATATATTCAAATCATTTATAAATGAACAATGATAAATTTATTTGTTATTCAACATTAATCATTATTTATCGATCATGCCAAGGCCGCGTCGGGGGGGGGGGGGGGCTATTACAAACTAAAATAGTTATTTTAGGGTTTTCTTATATTTAAAAAAAAAGAAAAAATATGCTCTATATTTTTAGGTACTTTATTAATATTTTATGTAAAATTTTTTACTATGGATATAATCAATAACGTATGTAATTTTTATTAATGTGTTTATACAGTAATTCATTTATGTAAATTTTTAATATATAAATTATTAATATAACTACCCTTAAATGGTAACCTTTTGACAAAAAATTGAAAGTAAAAGTAATTTATAAATATGTATTTTAATTTAAATCGATTGCTATTTAAAACATTGTTGATTTCTTTGCATACATAGTTTTTTTTTTTTTTTTTAAATATATAGTACAGTAGTGCTCCTGTATCTACAGTAGCAGTATTTACAGTTTCATGTAGGAGAAGCTGCATCTGCTGATGAGAAAGCTGCAGATTTCTTTACAACTAAGTTTGAAAAAATGATTAAGAATGGAGAATATGTGAACCTAGGAAAGTTCTCAACTGTGATGAGACACTGGCCTGTTTTGAAAGAAAATTCTCAACAGGACCTACATTTAGAAAAAAAACGAAGTATGGGAGGATTAACACAACTGAGATAGTTTAGACACTTGACCAGTGTGTCATTGGATGTGTCAAAGTCTAATACATGCATCAACTATTTCAAATGATTAGGATAGCCATTGATTCAGATCTTGATTTTGAAGTCATGCAATGCTAGAAGTTGTTCAACATCGCTGATGCGATAACTTAGATGAAAGCAGCGTTGAATAAATTGAAACCAGAGACGGTCAGAGTCTGTTGGGGATCTGTTGATGATATGATTAACTTCCCAAGGATCAATGGAGATGTTAGGGCGCTCATTTAAGCAGCAAAAGATGTTGGTGGCGAGGGATTTATTGATTTGCATGTTGCAGAAGTAGAAAAGCATATAGAAGAATGCCAAAAAATGTTGACACACGGTGATCTAAAAGAAATAATTAAGTCATCTTCCGAGGAAGACGTAAGGAGGAAGAAGAAGAAGAAATTGATTTAAAAGAAACTGAATGGACGCTGGAACAATTTAGAGAAGTTTTCTGGACTTAATCACAGATGTCATACAGTCTTTCCAGTAAGTCTTCAGCGATATGGAAAGAAAAAGAAAACAATCCCCTATCATATTGTTTTTTCAAGTAGGAAAAAAGTGCTAACTATCGAAGATCCTGTCCCATCAACTTCATCTGCATCACCAAGCATAATTTGTGCTTTTTCCATTTTCAGATAAAGATGTTTCTGACTAAAGTTTCTTATTCTTAGTTTTAATTTTCAACTTTTCATCGTATGTAATAATTCATTATTTTTAAGTATAAACTGTAGCATGTAATACAGTACATACATGCAGTACAGTACTATTAAATAACTTTTAAAAATGACGTCAAAAATTACCATCGTTTGCCGTTCGACCGTCATCATAATCTGTTTAGCAACAGGGAGAATGGTGTACAGTATGTAATCATGCATAGTAATAATTTTTAAGATCGTATATGGTGTACTTATGCAATTAGGGTATAAATATTTATAATTTTCTTAGTTATATTGCCTTGTTTTGTGTGTGTGACTACCTATTTGCATATTCTTTTTGTATAGGTGTAGGTAGTGCTGATGGTGATTCTATATGAAACGTGAGTAGTAGCGAAGTCAGTGAGGGCGTTTAAGCCCCTACCCTAAACACCTAGACCAGAGCTAAATTATGGAAATAGTTATTTTTGACAGATGTACATATTTAAAAAAAAAATCAAATACAATTATACTATTTTTTTTTTTTTTTTTTGATAACTGAAAACGCAACATACGTAAATCAAATTTATAATATGTTTTTCAAACATCCTCCTTCATACATTTCTGGCTATATCACTCAACGTGAGTATGTGCAAAACAATACAAAAAACATAATCATTTGTTAATGTGGTACAAGTACAGTCCGAATGTGTATGTCTACAAACTAATCTATGCACACTGGATATTTTCCCATTGTCTTCCAAACTATTATTAAAAAAATATTTATTTTTAATAATTTTAATTCGTTGTCACTGATTACAAATTTAGGACTCCGATTTAGTAATGTGAGCGGGATAATTATTCTACCCAACCGGCCGTTGAATTAATTGAATACATTTTTATAAATTAAAACTAAATCATGCTTAGCGGATTGTTGACGGTTAAATCTTTTTCAATAATGTGACGGTAAAATATTTTTTAGTTCTCCGATATAATAATAATTAACCATTGCATTAAATTTTATCATAAATTTTATAATTTTCTGTAACTGAATCTTATGTTATCACTATTATTATTTATGAAGAGAAAGATAGTTTAAAACAGTAAAATTGTTTTTAATTGTTTAAAGGAAAATAAATTTTAGTCAACAGATATGAGCGCACCCGACTTTTTTTTGAAGACTGAAACTTAACCGGAAGTAAAAAAAGTTAAAATAAATACTGATGAGAAAATACTCATGGATTTTTCGTTAAAATAAATTTTTTGAACATTATATAACAGAAAATAAAGTGTAAAATAAAGGAAACAAGATACTAGAGTCCTAGAAAAACAGCTTTCCCTCCCTCCCGCGGATAGAGGTATATGAATAGGATCCGCGATTTAAAAATGTTATGAAGATAATGTTTTGCTATACCTCACAGTTTAAGTTGAAAATATAGTAAAAATTTCGCGCCGATTCCGGCTAGGTATCACTTTTATAAGTGAAGTATAAAAGAAAAAGAAATTTTAGTAATATCGATTTAATACTTATTAAATTTACGATCTCTTTCTGTAACCGATTAATATTTAGTTATACGGATGAATTTTGTTATTGTTGATTATTTTTTGGTATAGGAGTTTGAGCAAAATTAAGTTATTATACACTTACAAAACTCCGCTGATTGAGTGCCCTCCTGTTCCGTTTTTAAAACGAAAAGAACTCGCTGAAGTTTACGAAGAAATTGGCGCCGAAAACACTAATAACAATAATAATGAACAACGAGTTAGAGTATTAATGGTTAATTCAGGACGGATTATACGGTCAATTAATTCAGGTACAATTTAAATTGTTATTTACATTTAACGTTAGCTATTGATTTTGTACAAGTTTTAGTAAAAGCCACTGACAGACACGAGTGAGAAATGAAAATTAATTACAGATTAACGAAACTAACTTCATAATGCCGTATAATTATTTCTGTAAAACGAATGCCAATTTAATTTATACAATTTATTATAATTCCAAACTTATTCATTATTTTCAGTTTCTTTTAATAAGCTGTGTTTATCTTTGACCGGGGGTTTTTATTACACTATTATCGAAATTAACGAATACACGATTGGGTAGATTGTTTAATGCTCTAATTATTGGATTCTTTAGCAATTTGTTGTGGAGTGATCCGTTAGCGGTTTTATACTGACACAAGTGGCCGTTACAAAAAATTAAAACCGCTGAAAGAGGTGTTACCCAGTTACTCACAGCTCCTGTGGCTTCATTATTTGCGCATTTATTTCATTGGTGTCCTTTGTTGGAATCATAATTTACTTGATTCTTTTTTGTCGTAGATTACTTTCCATCGAGTAGAATTATAGACTGTTAAACAAATAAACGTATGCGAAACTGAACAATTTTGATTGGCTGCCTGTCCTTTGTACTATTTCACGAATTTAATTCGAAATTATAAATATTTATTGATTATTTTTGTTTAATAAATTTACCATTTATTCTTCCTATACATACATTTATTTAATTATTGCAGTTAGCTACAACATAGTTATAAATTCTAATAATTTTCCGTTAAACTGATCGCACCGAAAAATGTCTTCAGCTCAGAAGAAAATATAGTTTTACTCGCCAAAAATTAACTGAAATATTGGTATAAGTTTGTAGAAAACTTTTTGCCCCCATAAAACAGAATAAACAATTTAAGAAAAAACAAACTACGGTTTAATTTTAATCACTTTACTATTTATTTGCTGTTATATTTGACGTTAAAACAAAGGAATACACTATACAGCGGTTTTGGCCCAAAACTTCGAATATTTGACATATCAGTTAAATACTCTTACTTTATTTCTATATGTTCCCTATTAAGTCCAATAGTATATGGCTTAAACCTCTTCCAGTTTTTACGAACATATTGTACAATACATTTTTGTATTTCTACTCCTAAAATTCATTATTATACAATAAAAATGATAGAAACGAAAACAAACATGCACCATCCCTATCTATGTATTTTATTGTATGATTAACACATATTAATTCTACATTCGTATTAACAGTGAATATATATATATATATATATATATATATATATATATATATATAATACATAAAATTAAATTTAAACACACGAAAGTGAAAATTAAAGGAATAACAATCATTGAATAAACATTTACAACATATAAAAATATAATACATAAATTTACATTAGGTATAAATCATTACCTGAATCGCTGAAGTAATATATGTGGAATAAATCAAAAAGAAAAAAAAGGAAAAGTAAACCGTTGCCTTTGCCAGTAATTACCGAGACAGTAGTGACAGAAATAAATAAAAAACAGTAAAAACAAAGTTAAAAAGTTAATTTAAAAAGTGTGTACAGCAGTTTTGCATAGCCAGGCAATTCACAAAAAAATTTTTAATGATTAAAAACAGCACATATATCACACAAAGCTTACGAAAACGAAATAATTTCGATGTATACGATACGAAAAGAATACGCAGATCGAAACAAATTTGAAACGAACACGGACAATACAGAAAAGAATTGTTTGGTATAATAAAAACAGTTTAATTTTCCCTAGCAATATATGTTGTCCCTGTTCAGAATAAACGCCATATTGTTTATATTGTTATTACTAAACTACCCAGAAAAAAGAAACTAAGTTAGAAAGAGAACATGATGTTGAATCGCTCAAGAGAAAAAAACATCGAAATCAAATGAAACCATCATTCTTTCCTTTTGAAATAAACAAATAATCACAACACAGCTTAACACTACGACAAAAGTACGTTTTGTTACTTTTTTTGGGTACGATAAAAGCTGTTCGACAGAAATATTTCTGTCCCCTCCTAAAATTGGCTACTTAAATTTTCGACAATTGCAGTTTCTAAACCACTTTAATCCGAAATCAAGTAAAATTCCTAAAGCACACTTCTTTCTGGATGTTGTGTGATATTAAGTTTTCCTAAAAATAGATTATAACCCTTCTCACTTTTAAAAATCCGAAGATACAAAAAAAAATGAAACAACCTTTGTAAATATTATAATATGGTAAACCCATTTATTACGAAGGTATAACGCTTTAGTTATATTTTGAAAACAATTTTCAACCACTTTTCACCACTTAAAGTTCAATTTTTCTAAAAATCTTTCTCATTTGATATTTTCGGTGTATGGTGTGTTCAAATGGGCTTTCTGATAACCAATGCAAATGGTTTTGGCTGAGGCGTAATCATTATTTTATACCAAAAACGGGGTGAAGCCTTTGATACAATTTAACTTTAGGGTACTTTACACAAATCGTGTACAATTTCGGTGTGCTGTATGAAAAATTATTAAGACAAAACTATAATTTGATAACTCATTTCTATGGGAAATATAACGGTTTATGTATTTTTGGAAAATGATTTTTTATCCCTTTCCACATCTTTAAGTTCAAATTTTCAAAAAAGCGTTCTAACTTGACATCATCAGTATATACACTGTATTCATATTGATAATCACGATTCGTTTATATTGCAGCGCAATTTTTGGTTTTCCAAAAATGGGATTCTGCCATTCTTTTCCCTTAAAATTTTGGAGAAGGAAAACAATTTTGCACACTTTTAGTGCACGATACACGTATGTCTTCATGCGAAATTACAATTAAACCCATTTGCACCAAAAAAATAACTGTTTGTGTATTTTTTTGGAAACAACTTTTAACCCCTTTCCACCCATTAAAGTCCAAATTTCGAGAACAGTGTTCTTATTCGACATCTTCAGTATATACATTATATTCATGAGAGTTTTATAAACCTATTTCACGCTTTTAGTAGACCATGCGAGGTAACTTCATTCGAAATTACAATTTGGTAAACCTAACAGTTTGTGTATTTTTGGGGAAACGGGTTTTAACCTCATTCCACCCCTTAAAAACTGAATTTTCAAAACAGCGTTTTTAATTCACATCTTTAGTACATACACTGAATTCACATGAAATTACACATGATAATCATGATTCATTTGGACTATAGCGTGATTTTTGGTTTTCTCAAAAATGGAGTTTTGCCCTTCCCACCTTAAAATTTTGGGATTCGAAAAAAATTTGGCACACATTTAGTACACCATATGAGCCGTCTTCATGCGGAATTATAATTTGATAAACCTATTTGTACTAAAAAGATTTAATTTTGTGTGTTTTTTTGGAAAACAGTTTTTATCCCCTTTTAATCCCTTAAAGTTCGAATTTTCATAAAAAGTGTTCTTATTTTCAGTACATAAGTAATGTTCATGTAAAATTTCAATTATCTGCTGTAAATGGTTTCGGCTGTGGCGTGATTTTTGGTTATTTAAAAAGTGATTTTCTGACTTTTACCCCCCTTTTCGCCTCTAAAAATTCGAATTTTTTAATACGTCTTTAGATGGTGTCAGTACATAGTATGGTTGTATTAGGTGCCAATTTTCAATTTCATAGACCTAGTAGTTGCAACGATATGTTAATTATTGCTGTGTCTTTCAAATATTTCCCGATTTTCGCTTTTATATATATCGCTCATTAAATACAATAACGTCATAACTCAAAAAATAGCGAATTTGAATTATGTGTATAGTTGGAATGCATTTTATGAGTACAATTAGAGGTTAGAACGTCATATTTGTAAATAAGAAACTCGACAAAATAACCATTGCTTTTGGAACGGGTACACCGTTCAAATTATAATAAACGTAAATATTAATTCGCGTTTCCTGCGAAATAGCATTTTTTGAGTTATGACGTTATTGTATTTAATGTGCGATATGTAGATTATTATCGTTATTTCTAACATAATACTTCGTGTTATGCGATTTGAACAATAATGCGTACGTCATTTACCATCTAAACTTTTCCTTTCGAATGGTTTGATCCATTTTTCTTTTTCATGTCTATTTGACGGGAAATAAATTAGAAGTATAAATAATATTATTCTCATCAGCGGAAAGAACAGGGACCGAAACCAACATTTATTCTGTCATTTAGTTTTGGAACATGCCCGATTAAAATATTACAAAAAAAAAAAGAAGAAATTTCGGATCCCTCACGCCCTAGTTTTTGAGAAACTCCCTTTTTGCTGAATTACAGTTATTTTTTTTTCTAAAGCTCAAGTTGACCGATTTTCCTAATTTTTCAGTATGTTGCAGACACATGGAAGGGGAATTTTAGAAAAAATTAACAACCCCTTCCCATCATATTTCACCCTCCAAATGACACTTTCTAACATTGTTCATGTTTTTTTTACCAATGAAAATACACGAGCACAAAAATTAAACTGGCATTTTTAGATGTATTTTTGACCCCTAAGTTACGTATTTTGATCAGAAAAAAATTTCGGGTGGTTCATGGTCAAAATTGGCAAAAACGTAGGGTAAATCAACATTTTATTGAAAATGAAGCTGTTTATGATAAAATATATATATATATGTTCCACCTATATACTGCTTATTTCAATACAATATCATGGACAAATGGCACCGACTTCCCCTCTTATGGATCCTTGTAACACCACAACCCTCTAAAATTGAGTTGAAACAAGGTAATACAAATGTACACTATACTTGGCAGAATTTTAAGTAAGAATACAAAAAGTCTATAATATATTGAAAGGAATTTATTTACTTAAATACCCAGTAAAAATAAAATCGAAAACATCAATCCTCGTCGCTGTTTTCTTCGAACACTACTTCAGTCTCACTGGTATCGAATAGCCGGTTAAGAATTTCAGCGGGTCTTACAATTTTGGACCGATAACAGCCGTATACTAAATAATAAATTATAGTTACTGCGGGTCGCTACTCCTCATCCAGCGAGATGAACTTGAAAGCACCTTTTGTTTTTCTTAAAAATCTATTACAGATACAGAGCATCTGGAGTGAAAATAAAAATTACATGAAGCAAGGAAAAAATTTAGAATCCCGGATTTTTGGGATGGTCAAGAAATTAATTTTTTTTTCTTTCAAAGGCTTTCTTATTTAATAAAATTTACCCGGGTGAGAAAAAAATACAAAAAAGCACGCGATCAAATTTTTCCGCACCTCAGAGGACTCCTCTCGGGGGAATTGTTCATGGTATTGTATTGAAATAAGCAGTATATTGGTGGAATATAAATATTGTATTATAAACAGCACCATTTTCAATAAAATGTTGATTTTACCCTACGTTTTTGCCAATTTTGATCATCACCCGAAATTTTCTTTTTAATCAAAATATATATTATTTAGGGGTCAAAAATACATCTAAAAATGCCAGTTCCATTTTTGTGCTCGTGTATTTTAGCTGGTAAAAAACATGAAACTGTCATTTGGAGAGTGAAATATGATGGGAGGGGGTTTTCCAATTTTTTCTAAAATGCCCCTCTCATGTGTCTACAACATACTGAAATATTAAGAAAATCGGTCAACTTGCGCTTGAGAACAAAAAATAACTGTATTTCAGCAAAAAGAGAGTTTCTCAAAAACTAGGGGGATGAGGGATCTGAAACTTCTGTCACGAATGTTCCTTGGTGGGATCCACATACCACCCAAATATCAACCCGATAGCTTCTCAGAGCGAATTTATCATTCTTTTCCACCTATGGCATTTCAAAAAACAGCGTGAAAATAAATTAGGGTTGCAAATGACAATGCGATAATGGAAAAAGTGAACAAAATTTAAGGTCTTCCTTAAATCAAATGAACCGAATATTTAAAAACAAAAAGAAAACAACGATGAGAATTAGAAAAAAGAAGGTAATGAAGAAATAAATATAAAAATAGATGGAGAAAAAATGAAATAGGCTGCTAAAATATTTAGGGTTCATAATTCCAGAGGATGGAAGAAGTAAACAAAATAAACAAGAAAGAATTGTAATGGCAAAATTAGCTTTTAATAAAAAAGAGGAAGCTTCCTAACGTCTAAAAATATTGAGAATTAAATAAAGAAAAAATTTATTAAAATATTCATACGAAGCATATTAGTTTGTAGTTTAGAAAACTTGGAATTTAGACAACCGATTAAGCAATCAACTGGAAGTATTTGAAATCTGGTGTTGGAGAAGAGCGGAAAGGATATCATATATGGAAAAGACAAAAAATAAAGAAGTATTAGAGTTAAGGAAAAAATAAGTATATGAAGAAAACTAAAAGAAGGAAGGAGATACGAGTGGTTGGAACTATATACGGAAATAATGAATACCTAACATAAATAACAAGAAGAAGACCAAGAGAGAAATATATAAATCAAATACACAAAACATAAAGGCAAATGGATATGAAAATTTGAAAAGACAGCTCTATCGAGGAACTTTTAAATAAAGAGTTGTCTACCAACCTAATCGTAAAGATTGAGTAATTAAGAAGAAGAAGAAAAATACAAAATAGTAGTGCATGCGCCCACTTCGGTGTTCTAATCATCAACGGTTAAATAAACGTAGAGGCATTTTTTCGCGCATTTTCGTAATGCCATGAATAAAGCTCATCGAATTCTCGTATGGAGCGATCCTTTAGCAGAAGTCCATTTGAAATGTGTGTGCCGAATTTTAGAGGTCGCTAACGCGGAAAAAATTTATCTTGAGCCATTAGAACATGTTTTGGACCGATTGTTGATAATGTACATTTTGCTAGAGTTTAAAAATTCAGTCAATTCTGATTACAATAAATAAGGTTAAAGTTTTGCATTTGACATCTCCTTTCTAAGCGTTTCAAAGATTTTAAAATCAAAATATAACGCATATTTCGAGCGATAGCGTTATAAATGCATATTTTATGTTTTACACGTATTTTTGCATATTTCAGTAGTTTTATCGTGTTTTGTTTATATTTTGCGTATTTTAAAAATTTCAGTGCCATTTTGTTTTCAAATTCTAGTACGTTTAAATATAATTATTAACACGAATGCGGTTATTAATTTTCATTTGAATATGCACCGATTACAGGCGATAATGTTACAAACGGGTCTGGCAATGAAAGAAGCTCTTTAAAGGTAAATTAGGACTAGATTTTTCTTGGCTTGCCATCATAACCTGTATTGTTATTGTGATACACAAAGTAAATTCACTTTTCTGCGTACCTTTTATTATTTTGGACCGCTAAAGAACGCACACTTTGTATGAATTCACTCACATGCTGTCAGTAGGCTAACAGTTCTACATTTTACTGGCGAAAAATGATTTTATTTTTATTTTATTTTTATTATATTTTATCCGTTTTAATAACCGAACGGAAACAATCACTTTTCTTTTAACACATCAGATTATGCATTTTTCCGTAGAAAAATGGATGAAAGAAAAGTAATACTGAGAATTTTATTTAAATATTTTATTCCCTCCCTGAAAGAAAACTGCTCTGGGTACGCCGTTGCTTATAGCTGTCATTGTGTTGACCTTTACATAGATAACGACTTTACCGGAACGAAGAAAACTTATATATTTAATTTATTTTTTTACAAATATTTTTGGTATTAATGTTCCACCTTTTTAAAAGATTATTGCTCGTAATGCTTCCCCACTTGTGGTGTAAATTATGTGCGGACTAAACAGTAGACCAATATCGTTGAACAAAATCTGTCTTATAATGCTGCAAGGCTTTAGCCTAAAAAAGCTACTCTTTAGTGAAATTATTTTCTTTTCTACTCAAATTTACACTATACTTAAGTTTTTAACAAAAATGTTATACTAAAACTTCAATATATTAACACGAGTTTAATGTAGAGAACACAACTTATTATTTTTCTATATGCATCATACATAACGAAAGTTTTAGTGCATATAAATCCGAATTTTAGTAATAAATTATCATATTCATGAAATAGCACGTTTTAGATTTTTTTTTTTTTTTTTTTTTTTTTTAACCCCCCTTTGGGCATATCAACAAAGGATCTTCGCCCAGAAACGAAAGGAAGGAGAAGGATCAGTTAAATGTAGATTCGGTCAGCTATTGATAAGATAAAGGAACTGAGGATAGGAACAACTGAGATCGACGGAAACGATAAGATATACGAGGCACAATAAGGAGTAGGGAGTTTGAGTGACAGCAGATTGGAATACAAAGAGGTACGTTCGTTCACGAGGGATGGACATTCAAAGAGGATATGGTCAGGATCACAGACGGCTACGTTGTCAGGATGAAGAGGGCAATAAGGGGAAAGAGCGAGATGAAAACGAAAGCGTGAGGAAGGAAGAAGAGTATGATTCAGACGTAAACGGATAATAGGAACAATAACGGAGCGGTGAAGCGAAGGAAAATCGTAAAACCAAGGCCGCGTGGGAAGATTAGGTTGGATGGAAAAAACATACGGATAGATATATGGATATAAATAAATGTTACCAAATAAGATTTAAAAACTATTTTTCGGAGAATACAGCTTGTTAAGTGTATAAAGCATAATAAAATTTATGTGTAGATATTTATTTCAGATTGCAGTATAGAAAACAGGTCATGGAAGCCGGTTCAATTGCATGAAATAAGCCCTAGTCAAGATAAACAATTCAATAATCACCAATTATTAGCTGAGGTATTCTTTAATATCGAAAAAGATATATTTATTAATTAGTATATGAAAATAATCTTTCGTGTTAACTTCCGTTTAATCTTGTCTTTTCAGATGATTTATATAACAAAACCACTTGCTCATTTGATAAGTATGTATTATTGCGGAGAAAAGTCATGGAAGCCTTGGATATTGGCATTATCTTTTGATTTGACAAGGTAATTTTTTTTTCTTGTCTAAATACAGTGGTAACAATGTTTTACGTATCTTTGTAAATATCCATTTATCTATCTACGAAAATATTTACAATTTATTTTACGATACGCTATTCGTTATACTTTGCAACTGTTTGGTCTCGAAGATTTCATTTTACAACAACTACAGATGTTCCACACATTCAACAATAAATTGTTATAAGCCCAAATATTAATCATGCAAATGAGATTGAATTTTATTAAATTTTTTATTATATTCAAACTTCGAGCAGCAAATACATGGAATTAAAATTTTACGCGAATATTGTTATTTGAAAGTTAAAAAAAAAAAGAGAATAAACTAAAAATAAGCGGATAAATAAAAAATGATAAATTCCTAGTCGTTATACGAGGATGGTTTGAAAAGTTCCGGCCCTCGCCGAGAGATAGCGCTGCTAGGGTTAATTAATCGGAGTGCGTTGCGAAGTTCTATCCTTCATAGCATCACTGAACAAGTTTCAGCATGTTTGAAAACGTATTATCAGTTTTATGACAGTTTTAAATAGAGAAGTCGAGTGTTACATACAAAAAGGGAAAAAAACCCAAATAAGAACTGTGATTAAATATCATTTTCTTTTAAAAGGTTTAAATGCAACACAAATACAAACTGAGCTCGATTTTAAAGGAGTTTTCTCCTTCAAAAAGCACCGTTAAACGCTGGGTTGCAGAATTTAAGACGGATCCTATGAGTACAGAAGATGAACCACGCAGTGGGCGCCCGCTAGAAGCAACTGCGCCAGAAATCGTCGAAAAAATACACAGAATAGTGCTGGAAGATCGGCGCATCAAAATTAAAAAGTTAGCTGAAGGTATAGACATATCGTCTGAACGTGTGTACCATATTTTACACAATCTTCATCGATTATCTTGGAAAAGGTAAAACAATGAACGGAGCCTATTACGCGGCTCTGCTTCAACGTTTAAGCGAAGAAATAAAAAAAAAAACGTCCACATTTGGCGAAGAAGAAAGTCCTTTTTCATCAAGACAATGCGTCTGCTCACACCTCTGTGGTCGCGATGGCAAAAATCAACGAATTAAGGTTCGAATTACTTCCGTATCCGTCCTATTCGCCAAATTTGGCACCGTGCGACTACTATCTATTCGCTAATTTGAAAAAATGGCTCGGAGAAAAAAGATTTGCAAGTGATAGTGAGGTGATCGTCGGTGTTGATGAATATTTTCGAGACCTTCCTGAAAAAACCTATAAGGTCGGTATTAATAAACTTTCCGAGCGATGGAGGAAATGTGTGAGCCTAAATGGAGACTATGTTGTGAAATAAAGCGTTGTTTTCATAAAAATTTGCTTTTTTTCATTGAAAGGCCCGGAACTTTTCAAACCACCCTCGCATATATGTTAATTATTACGTAATTTTTTCACTGTGGGTAATAAGAAAATTCTGTATAAAAATCGGCAACGCTTTTGGTTAATGCCTATAAGAGATTTATTTGTAGTTAATTGAAACTAATTCTTCTATAGGAATTATAAAAGACCAGTACTTGGAGGTTGAGACTTTACGGGATTTCTCTGTGGCAAGGTTCGAAGAATTGAGTTTTATGCATGGTGAATCTTTAACCGAAATCGAGTGATTGGGAAACTCATTCTGGTTAAAAAATGGCATGCGAAAAATTTGTTTACCTTTCGCTTTGAATGGGATAGTGCGATTTTAATTTTAAAATATCTCAATATAGGTTGGCAGTGACGAATTTGATGGTGATGGCGCTAAAGAAAATATATCTCGTATATACATCAGCGCAGGTTTTGATAACAATTATTACAGTTAAAGCCAACAATTCTTACGTACGAATGATAAACTTACTTTAACTACGATAAAAATATGTTATTCTTTGATACATAAAATGACAAGATATATTATCAACATTAGAACAGTAAAATTCAGTCTCTCAGTTGACGGAAAATTTCATCAGTTTTGACTTTTAAGCGACCGTAAAAAATTGTTTGGGTTCAGGCGCCTTTTACATTTTAGTAAACTTTTAAATTTTGACACTTTTTAAATGTTACCGCCCTAGGTCTAGGTCTCACGGGCCTAAGCCTAAATCCGCCACTGTAGGTTGGCCAAAAGCCACTAAAACTATTGCGATTGGGCGGCAACTGCGTCACCAACGGCGCGACAATCGAACGACATCTTGCAGCACAGTAATTTTTCTGTACCGTAAATTTATGTCTATAAATGTTGTGGAATGTGACGTACTTTAAAGTACTCAAAGATAGTTTGTGTTTATCACCATGCAAGTTTCCGATGAGTCGAAAAAAGGTACTTAAAGTTGAAAAAAACTTTTATTGATTAATATGTAAACGTTACTTTTCTTTAAATTATAAATATTAGTCGATACTTTTTTTTTTTTTAAACTTCCACTTTGTTTTCATTTGATCCCCAAGAAGTTTGTAAGTCAGCACAAACTATCTTCAAATATTTAAAAATAATTCGTGTCTTACGGCACCTAAACGCTTGATTATTTAATATGTTATAGCAAAATGATTGTACCTTAAACTAAAGTTTGATTATCGTCGGCAAAGTATGTGACTGTCACTCAGTCACAGCTATTTCGGTAGTTCTTGGCTAACCTAACCTACGTACGCATATTTTAAAATGAAAAGCGTACTAGTTTGTTCCAAATGAAAGGTTGACAAATTTTTCATCAAATATTTTTCGATCAATTCAGTTGCCCAGTCATCTAGTTTCGAATGGGTCATTTTATTAAAATTCACCCTGCACATGTGTTCATACATCCCACGTTATGTATGTATGTATGTATATTGAAATTAATCTGCGAAACAACCGTTAATCCAGAGTCTACTTATTCACGCGACTGGGCTGCTTCTTATTTAGATCCAAGTATTACGCCTTTACGTCTATTAATTTTTCTTTATTACGAATATTAAAAAAAAAAAAAAATTAATAAACACGAAAAAAATATTTACGCCACTACGGACACAGGGACTAGCGTTTTTCGAGGAAAAAAAGGAAAATAAAATGAATCAATTCAACCGACAGATTGCAACGAACGAACCGGAAATGAAAATATAATGATAAAAAAATTCTCGGTACGATTAGATACTTTACTCAACCTAAAATTATAAAAATTACATACGCGGAAAAAGTATGTGTAATATAATATCGTTACAAATCGGCAAACATTAATGGCTAGGTAAAGCAACATTTTTATTTTGATAATTTTTAATTTTGTGCGCACCGACGTAGCGTACAAAAATACGAGATTAAATTTAAAAAATAAAAAATAAATTGAAAGTAAAAAATAAATCGATCTAAGTTCCAAGTTTCATAAGTAATAGAATTTTGTACAAAAATTTCGTTCCGAGAGAGAGAGAGGAAAAGCAGTAAATTAACAACATATTCATCTATACAACTTTCATACGTATTTGATCACGTTAAATATGTCAAAAATCACTCGTAGTGATCGACTGTGATTATTGTACGAAAAAATGTCACATAGAACAATCATTGTATAAAATCTAAGATGTATAACTTTGTTCAGCGATGTTAAATTATTCCTATCCGACTAACTCTTTAGATCTTAAATTTTCCACTATGTTGGTGCGACTTCGTTACCTCGTTTGAATGTCTAAAAATATTCTACTTAGATGTAAGAAATTTCCAACTGCTCGAAAAATTTGATTTAAGCTACGTTACATGTTTGAGTTTATAGCTACGCCGTAAACTGAAATAATATTAATAAGAATTCCTAATACGTTTTTGTGTTGACTGGTTTTAATTGCTTGAAACAAATGGAATGGGGAATATAACTGTCCTATTACAATACCAAATTTTTTACCTTAAAATAATATAATACCTTTATGTTGCTAAAATGAGATCACCGAAATATATATATCTATTATATAAAGCTGCAAGAAAAAAAATCGTACAGACCGTTCTATAGTAGCTAGAAAGTTAATTTTTTTTTCAATCAACGTATTTTCTTCGTCACATCATAAGAAATTATAAGACCCTTAAAATTTTTAAATTAAAGGGCCCAAATTTCAAAAAATGTGAAAATCGAGTTTTAAAAAACAAATTTTTAAAAAACTCCGCAGCCGGTTCTATATGAGTTATGGTAATAATATTTTTTTTTAATCTGTACACTATGGTCTCCAGAATACAGGAAAAATAAAAAACCCGAAAAACTTTGATATTTAGAGACCAAAGTTTATGAAAATTCCCGCTTAAAGCGATAACCCCCAAAAAAAGTCCACAGCCCTTTACATGATAGCTGAAGGGTCAATCTTTTTTTTAAATGATGTATTTCAATCGTTAGAATATAGGAAAAATACGAAACCCCCAAAATTTTGAAATCAAAGTACCCAATTTTTGAAAAATGTGAAAATCTAATTTTAAGAAAAATTTAAAAGAAAAATTGTACAGCCAGTTCCATATAAGTTACGATATTGATTTTCTTTTTAACCTGTACACTAAGGTCTTTAAAATAGAGGGAAAATATAAAATTCGAAAAATTTTGATATTAAGGACCCAAAATTTTGGAAAATACGCGCTTAAAGCGGTAAAAAAAGTCTACAGCTTTTTCCATGGTAGCTGGAGGGTCACTTTTTTTTTTAAATGATGTATTTCAATCGCTAAAATATAGGAAAAATACGAGAACCCCAAAATTTTAAAATTAAAGAGCCTAAATTTTGAAAAATGTGAAAATCTAATTTTAAGAAAAATTTAAAAGAAAAATTGTACAGCCAGTTCCATATAAGTTACGGTATTGATTTTCTTTTTAACCTGTACACTAAGGTCTTTAAAATAGAGGGAAAATATAAAATTCGAAAAATTTTGATATTAAGGACCCAAAATTTTGGAAAATACGCGCTTAAAGCGGTAAAAAAAGTCTACAGCTTTTTCCATGGTAGCTGGAGGGTCACTTTTTTTTTAAAATGATGTATTTCAATCGCTAAAATATAGGAAAAATACGAGAACCCCAAAATTTTAAAATTAAAGAGCCCAAATTTTGAAAAATGTGAAAATCAAGTTTATAGAAAAAATATTTTAAAAAATTCCACAGCCGGTTCTATACGAGTTATGGTATTGATTTTCGTTTCAACTGCACATTAAGGTCTGCAGAATACAGGAACAATAAAAAACTCGAAAAATTTTGATATTTAGAGACTAAAATTTGGAAAAATGCCCGCTTAAAGAGGAGAGACTGGAAACTAAAAAAAAAGTCCACAGCTCTTCCCATGGTAGGTGGAGAGTCACTTTTGGCTTTAAATGATGTATTTCAATCGTTGGAATATAGGAAAAATACGAAACCCTCAAAATTTTAAAATTAAAGGGCCCAATTTTTGAAAAATGTGAAAATCATGTTTTAAGCAAAAGATTTTAAAAAAATTCCACAGCCGGTTCTATATGAGTTATGGTATTGATTTTCGTTTTAACTGCACATTAAGGTCTGCAGAATACAGGAACAATAAAAAACTCGAAAAATTTTGATATTTAGGCACCAAAGTTTGGAATAATGCACTCTTAAAGCGGAAATACTGGAAACCAAAAAAAAGTCCACAACTCTTTCCATGGTAGCTGAAGGGTCATTGTTTTTTTTAAATGATGTATTTCAATCGCCAGAATATAGAAAAAATATGAGACCTCCTAAATTTTGAAATCAAAGGACCCAAATTTTGAAAAACGTGAAAATCACGTTTTGAGCAACAAATTTTTAAAACATTCCTCAACCGATTTATATGAGTTACGGTATTGATTTTCTTTTTAATTTGCACACTAAGGTCTCCAGAATACAGGAAAAATAAGAAATTAGAAAAATTTTGATATTTAGGGACCAAAATTTGGAAAGATACACGCTGAAAGCGGTAAGACTGGAAACTTTAAAAAAGTCCACAGCTCTTTCCATGGTAGCTGGAGGATCATTTCCTTTTTTAAATAATTTAATAGAATCGCTAAAATATATTGAAAATAAGAGACCCCCAAAATTTAAAAGTCAAATGGACATGAAAAGTTTGATGGAATTTCTAAATAAAAAATTCAAAGAACCAAACGAAGAATAAATAAATAATAATATAAATCTAAACATCGATAATTTTAAAACTATGCCCCACAAAACGGTCCAAAATGAGGTAGTCATTTTGGAAGAGAAGATGGAGGGACTAATACAGGAAAAAATTGTAAATTTAGAAGGAAAGTTTAACGAAGAGAATAGAATTAATGAGAAGATAAGGGAAATCGGTCACATTTGGAATTTGAAGAAAGTATTCGAAAAACTCATCGTCATGTACTTGGTGATCGACCAACTTGTGCTGAAATTGTGGAAGTGCTCTATACTTCTCCAAATGCCGATCCGAGAAAATTTATTATATAGAAAGAAAATTAATTCTGCTTACGAAAGTTTGCAATATCCATTATTATTTCCACATGGTTCAGTTGGTTGGTAAATAGATATGGCAGATAATAAAAATAAAAAAATATCTCAGATAAAATATTACAGTTAAATTAGGGCAAGAATATTTTGTTGACATGTGGTGTAAGGTGGAAGAAGAAAAATTACAGTTTATTAGATTTAATCAAAAAAAAAATGCTACAAACGGCTACTCGAAGTGAAATAGACAAATCTATCGCAGCTATAGGAGGTCCAAAATCAGGAAAAATTTACCTTGCAAGCTCATATACACATGTTCCGCACCAATGTTTTTTATTACGATGATGTGTAATGCTAATTGGGTAGAAATAAAATTAAATTTAAATGAAAAGCAATATCATATCAATCATCCAGATTTGTGTTTTAGGATATTCCAAATAAAATTAAATCATTTATTAAAAGTTTTAAAGTTAGGTGAAATTTTCGGACAAATGGTTTATATTTTATACGTAATCGAATTCCAAAAAAGAGGTCTTCCTCATGCTCATGTTTCTTTAGGAGTAAAAATTCGTCCGTATCTAATGGAGAGATTAAAAATTTTGTACAAGCCGCAAATCCGAATTCTACTGGGTGATTTTTTAAAATTTGATTCATTAAGTTTTAACATTTTTGTCCATCTACATTATAAAAAATTTAAAAAATATATATATCTCCAGCTGAGCCCTCATAACAGCTACAGCTTTTTTTTTTTTTTAATCAACGTCATTTCATAAAAACATTAGAAAAACATGAAATATCCAAAATTTTATAATTTAAGAGTACAAAATTTTAAAAAAATGTAACAGAAATTATCAATGTTAGTTACAGCGGAAACGCAGCAAAAATTCAAATATATAAACTATGATTATAGAATATTGTGTCCTAGACGTTTCCGTGTGAACAGAGTTAATATAATAATATATTATTTCTGACAACATTTATTTATTTATGTATACTGAAGCAGCGTGCTAAACATAAAAAATTCATTATTGAAATCTATGAACATATATAGTTTATGAATTTATGAAAAAACATCTGGCTATTGCGAAGAAATTCTTTGTTATTAATGAAACATCAGTTTCTTTTTTCTTAATACTGAATTGCTAATTTCGTAGTGACCTGATCCTAAGTCAACCGTCATCGCATTGCAGCTGATAATAGTGTTACGTATTGTTTTATATTTTATTATTTCTTTTATACTATTCATAAAACTTTCTATATTATTATTATTATTGTGTTGTTTTTTAGCGGTCTACTGGCGAAAAAAGTAGTTTAAATTGTAATTAGAATATATTATTTCACATAAAGTATCGATATATGTCAATGTTCGCACCTTGAATAATTAACCATTAAATTAATAACTAAAGTAGGAATAATAAATTAAAATTAAAAATTAATAATTAAATCTTACGTCTCTGTGACAAACACCGAGACCACAGTGGCATCCCTGAGAGTCAAAAATAGCAAATAACTTTTCAATATAATAGAAAAAAAATGAACGAAATCAATGAAATAAAAAGAGATTACCTATCTGGTGATATTATTAATAAAGTAATTAATATAATTACACGTGATACTTCATTCAATCCTGTTAATGTAAATTTAATGGGTATATATGATTATTCATTACCTCAAATATTGGATAAACACCTACAAATTTTACCCGACAAACAAACGAGTTTTATTGGAGAAATTACACACTGGGTTACTTTTTATTTTGATGGTTCTTTAATTCATGTATTCGACAGTCTAAATCGAGGATTTGTGACTTCTGAACAAAAACTTTTTTTTGATAACTTATTGAGACAACGTTATAATTTCGTACATCATACAGTACAAAAGCAATCTAATGGGTTAGATTGTGGAGTTTATGCCTTGGCGTTTGCGACTGCTGTATGCTTTGATATGGAACCCGATAAGCAAAATTTTATTGATTCTGAAATGCGTCCTCATATTTTAAAAATTATTTCTGAAAATGAAGCATCTCCATTCCCTACAATTGATTCTAAAATGTGTACTAATTTTTTTTAAATGAACCATGGAAATATATCGAATTCAATTACCGTAAGTGGTACTCAAAACAGAGGAAGACCAGAAATAGTTAAAATTACAGGTAGACCTAAAACAAAAAAAAAAGTAAAAAGGATAACCCCGAAATTCGAGAAGAGAAAAGCAGTACACAAAACAGAGGAAGACCAGAAAAAGTTAAAATAGTTGGCAGACCTAAAAAGAAAATAATTGAAGAGGATAAACCTGAAATCATAGCAGAGCGAATTAATTTTCAAATTGAAGAAAGATCAAAAGAACAGAGCAGAACAAAAAAAGTTAAAATAATGGATAGAACTAAAATCCAAAAAAATAAACTAAAAAAATGTAAAGAAGCTATAAAAAACAATAAACCGAAAATTCGGGAACAAGGAAGTAGTACACAGAACAGAGGAAGACCAGAAAAAGTTAAAATAACGGGTAGACCTAAAAGAAAAAAAATACAAAAGGATAACCCCGAAATTGGAGAAGAGAGAAGTAATACACAAAACAGAGGAAGACCAAAAAAAGTTAAAATAGCGGGTAGACCTAAAAGAAAAAAAATAGAAAAGGATAAACCTAAAATTCGAGAAACGAGAAGTAATACACAAAACAGAGGAAGACAAGAAAAAGTTAAAATAACAGGCAGGACTAAAAAGACAAAAACTGAAAAGGATAAACCTGAAATCTTAGAAGACCGAATTAATCACAATGGACGAAATTCAAAAAAGGTTAAAATAAAAAATAGAAGCAAAGCAAAAGAAAATAAATTTCAGAAACAACGAGGAAGGCCAAAAGAAGAAAAATTACAGAGAGAAATTAGTTACAGTCTAAAGCAAATATCGCTAGATAATTGTTACAAATGCCCCAACTGCAATGCGAGACTATTTATAGAAGAATCTTCTAGAAATATGTGGTGTTGTGGGAACGGCCGAATTAATATTAAATGTCCAGCATTAAACGCTTCCTTTTATGATAATCCACAGTTTTTATTACATTCCCGAGGGTATAATAATTTATTTGCTTTTTCGGCTCTAGGTGTATCAGAAGGATTTCAAATGCCGAAATTAGGACCATCTTTGGTAAAAATTCAGGGTCGAATATATCATAGAGTTTTTGATTTGAGTTACAAAGGTAGCACAAACAATTCTTCCCTATATATTGATGATGGAAAGGAACGATTAAAAATTGCTGAAAAAGAAAAATTAGATTCTAAGATAGTAGAAGAAATTTCTAAATATTTACATGAAGTTAACCCTTTCATTTCATCACTAAAACAATTGCATAAAGAAAAATCTGCAACTGCACATTTGGCATTTGAAAAAACTACTCGAAAAACTCATGGTCCTGTACTTGGCGATCGACCAACTTGTGCTGAATTTGCAGGAGTTCTCTATACTTCTCCAAATGCCGATCCGAGAAAAGTTATTATATGGAAAGAAAATGAAAGGAAACCACAATTTGTACCATTTTTAGATCCTGCTTACGAAAGTTTGCAATATCCATTATTATTTCCACATGGTTCAGCTGGTTGGTCAATAGATATGATAGATAATAAAAGTAAAAAAATATCTCAGACAAAATATTACAGATATTCGTTATTATCAGAATTACGATTTACGCGTTTGGATAGATTAGGGCAAGAATATTTCGTTGACATGTGGTGTAAGGTAGAAGAAGAAAAATTACGGTTCATTAGATTTAATCAAAAAAAAATCTTACGAATGGCTACTCGAAGTGAAATAGACGAATCTATCGCAGCTGAAGGAGGTCCAAAACCGGGAAAAATTTACCTTCCAAGCTCATATACACATGATCCACGTTATATGCAATTAAAATATCAGGATGGTATGGCAGTTGTTACCAGATTAGGCAAACCAACGTTTTTTATTACGATGACGTGTAATCCTAATTGGATGGAAATAAAATTAAACTTAAATGAAAAGCAACTTCATAACGATCGTCCAGATTTATGTTGTAGGATATTCCAATTAAAATTAAATCATTTATTAAAAGTTTTAAAGTCAGGTGAAATTTTCGGAGAAATGGTTTATATTTTATACGTAATCGAATTCCAAAAAAGAGGTCTTCCTCGTGCTCATATTGCTTTAAGAGTAAAAAATTCTTCCATAACTAATGAACAGAGTTTAATAATTTTGTTCAAGCCACAATTCCGAATTCTAATGAATATGATGGTAAGTTACGCGAACGTGTTTTAAAGCATATGGTTCATGGGCCGTGTGGTATAGAAAATGAAAATGCACCATGTATGGATAAATTAAAATGTACTAAAAATTATCCTAGGCCTTTACTAGAAAGTACTTTGACTGATGAACGAGGTTATGTACATTATTATAAAAGACCAGGTAATTCCGAAGAAGTTTTAAAAGAAGGAAATCGTAAAATAAACAATCAATGGATTGTACCTTATAATCCTAAATTACTACTTCTCTTCGACTGTCATTTGAATGTTGAAATTGCTTCAACAGTAAAAATTATAAAATATTTATTTAAATACATTCATAGAGGACCTGAGATATGGCGAAAATGTCCGTAATTTCCGATTCCACAGATGAAATAACGGATGAAATTGAAAATTATGTAAAAATGAGATATATTAGTGCTTCAGAAGCAATTTGGCGTTTATTAGAGTTTGACGTTTCAGGGGCGTCATCCAACAGTTATTTCGCTGCCAGTACATTTACCAAGTACGGATATTGTAATTTTCAAAGAAGGTAAAGAAAAAGAAGCTACTGAGTGCAGTGCTTCCAAATTGGAATTGTACTTCAATCGGCCCAAAAGTGAAGAATGCAAAAATCTGACCTATTTACAATTTTATGAGCAATATCGTATTAGTGAGAAACGAGATCGTAAATCAAAGGAAAACTGTCTCGTTAAAAGAGTCCGTAATGAATGTGTAGCTAGAATGTATTGGCTCTCTCCAATTCTCGGTGAAGTTTTGTTATCTAAGACTAGTCTTTTGGGAAAGTTTCCAGCATATAGTTTTGAAGACTTTAAAAACGTTGACGGAAAATTTATGGAAACTTTTCAAAAATCAGTTTATGCTAAATGATGTCGATGAATATGAACAAGCAATCATGGAAGCGCAATAGGTTTCAAAACTGGTCGGGATTTAAGAATTTTATTTTTTAATTTAATAATTAGTGGTGCACCTTCCGTAATTTTATGGGAAAAATTTAAAGAAATTTTGTCTGAAGATTTTTTGGAGAAATTTTCCAATCATTGTGATCAAGCTTTCAATGACGCTTTACGTCACATAGATTCAATGCTCAGAAAACATGGTAAAAGCGCAGAAGAATTAGGCCTGCCAGCTCCTCTAGATGATTCCAAAGAGATTGATCGTGAGAGGCAACGGTGGGATAAAGATAATTTAAAAATTTATATTAATTATTGGGAACCACTGTTGAATAAGAATCAAAAAAATATATACAAATATGTTACTGAGCAAGTATTATCAAAAAACCCCTATAAGAATATTTCTTGATGGTGCAGGAGGTACAGGAAAAACGGTTCTTCTACGTTGTATTACTGCAAAACTACGTTGTGAGGGTAAAATTGTTCTTTGCACAGCATCTACAGGAATTGCGGCTCTGAATTATGATGGTGGCTGTACAGCACATTCAATGTTTAAAATTCCAATTGAAAATTTAAATAATTCTGCTTCGTGTAATATTTATAATAGATCACAACGAGCAGAGTTGATTCAAAATGCTGATGTTATTATTTGGGATGAAGCTCCGATGGCTCATGTATTTACTGTTGAAAGTTTAAATAATACTTTAAAAGATTTAATGGGAAATACGTTACCTTTCGGAAATAAAAACATCATATTTTCTGGAGACTTTCGACAAATTCCTCCAGTTATTAAATATGGATCAAAAAGAGAAATTTTACAGAGTAGCATAAAATTTTCAGACATTTGGAAATCTCTAGAAATTTTACGTCTTTCAATTTCACAGCGAACTATCAGCGATCAAAAATATTCTGAATTTTTATTACAGATAGGAGAAGGTAAAATTCAAGAAGTTTTGTATGGTGGCGAAAAAGCTATATCTTTAAATTTCTCCAAGTTGAACATTTTTTTCTCTATGGATGAGGTCATAGATTTTATTTATCCAAATGATGTTTTCCAAAATTTTCGTGAAATGTCAAAAAGGTGTATTCTATCACCTACCAACAAAAACATTAAACAAATTAATCACGCAGTTATTGAACATAGAGTTTCTGGAGATAAAATTTATTTGTACAGCGCAGATAAAGCTATAATTGAAGAGGATGGAAAAGAAAAACAAGTTAACGCAGATTCCATTTATTTATGTGCTGATATTCTGAATAAAATTTGTGAACCTGGAATACCTGACCATAAAATAATAATAAAAATTGGAGCAATCTGCATTCTAACAAGGAACCTGAATTTTGAAGAAGGGTTAGTTAACGGTACGAAAATAGTGGTAAAATCTGTCAAAAAATTTATAATTGAAGTGTTTCTTCCAGAAAATGAAAACAAAACCTTTCTGATTCCTAGAATTAATTGTAAATTCTCTGTAGCTGATTCCGGTATTCAGATTTTACGTAAACAATTTCCAATACAATTAGCGTATGCTTTAACTATAAATAAAGCACAGGGAGAAACGCTCAATTTAGCTGCCATAGATTTGCGTGATGATGTTTTTGTTCATGGGCAGTTGTACGTTGCTTTGAGTCGAGTGAGGAGTTCAGAAAATATTTGTATACTGACAACTAAAAGTAAAGTAACAAATTTAATTTTTAAGTACAACATAAATTTTTATTAAGTTCACCATTTAGCTAACATGAATTCATTAAAAATTAAATGAATTGTTAACTAAAAATGTCTTATACTCCGCCATATTTTAATAACGAAAATACGTTGATTAAAAGAAAAAAAATCAACGATTTACCTACTATAGAACGTATCATAGACTATTTCATAATTTTTTGACTTGCAGCTTGATACATATATATATTTTTCAAAATTTGGTTCTTTAAGTTTTAACATTTTTGCCCATTTATTTATTTCTTCATTATAAAGACGAAAATACGTCAGTTAAAAAAAAATAAATCTCCGGCTGCTACTACAGAATGGAACTAGGGACATTTTCTCTATTTTTTGCTTTATATCTAAGTATTACAGTAGTGGGAGAAAAATAAGAAAAAAGTCAACAGCCCTCATAACAGCTACAGCTTTTTTTTTTTTTTTAATCAACGTCATTTCATAAAAACATTAGAAAAACATGAAATATCCAAAATTTTATAATTTAAGAGTACAAAATTTTAAAAAAATGTAACAGAAATTATCAATGTTAGTTACAGCGGAAACGCAGCAAAAATTCAAATATATAAACTATGATTATAGAATATTGTGTCCTAGACGTTTCCGTGTGAACAGAGTTAATATAATAATATATTATTTCTGACAACATTTATTTATTTATGTATACTGAATCAGTGTGCTACATATAAAAAATTCATTATTGAAATCTATGAACACACACAGTTTATAAATTTATTAGTGAATTTTTAAAAGACATTAACAAGGTGATATTATTTATTTAAAAAATATTTGTAAATTTATGGCTATTTATATATCAATAATGTAGTTATTTACTCTTTAACGTGTAGGATGAAGAACAATTCATTTGTCCTCAATACGTCCATCACTGTGGACTAAATTCATAAAAACGCACTATAGAGTTGGATAGTGTTACTTTCTTCAGCTTTCCCTCAAATATTGTGGAAACTACTAATGCAGAGACGGTGGTGCTTAATAGATTTCCTTTCTTCCTTCTCGCATCACACATTATGGGCACTGTTAATACAGACGCAGCCATAGTGATGGATGGTAAATCTTCTCTTCTATTTTCTACTGAGCATTATGAGCACTTTTGACCCAAAGGTTAAAAAAAATGCAAAATAGAATTCCTTTCTTTATTATTCCATGAAGCATTGCGGGCACTGTTAACACAGATGAGGCCATAGTGCTAAATGGTGATGCTTTTACTTTCCACTGAGAACGGGGAAACATTCTCTGCAGTAGTAGTTATGGAATTAAATAGTGGTTATTTTTTAATATTCAAATGAATTCTTTTGTATTATCAGTTTATCGCCACTTTGCTTTAAACCGTTATATGTAACTAAAATATTATTCAACAACCAACCCCGCAGGATATTCTTAAACTATTTTCTGATTGATAAAGTCTCCTTCAAACACTGTGGCCACAGGAGACTCCAGCAGTTATGTACAACTCAAAAATCAATAAATAATATATGAAGTAGAATAAAAACAAAAATGTTATTATGATAAAATAAAAACAAGAGCGGTAAACCGTTCAGAATTAATGGAGAATTTTTACTATTTCTAAACAAGCTCGTAAAAAGATGAATCCAGTAATATATCGCTCGAAGCTAGTCTTGATAGTTAATTCGAAATCAGTTTTTGATGTATTTCTCGTGCAGTAAAAAATATGAAGGTTAATCTGCGATACGCTGTGTTTTGCTAGTACCGTTTGTATAGGCTGACCAGGGAAGAATGATGAAGGACTACATACACCACGCGTGTAAATTAATTTTACCGCAAGATCCATCGCCAGAAAAAGAATCATCTTCGGTAGCGGAAGCGTGAGTTTGTAAAATTTATTATAATATCTCATTTCTTTACCTTGGATCATCCAGTATCTGTGGTATAGACCTCTCAAGAAATTACAAGTGCAATATAATATAATAACGATATCTAAATTTAAAATCATAATTCGATAATAATAATTGAAATGAAATGAAAGATACTCATCACGAACCATTAAGAGAAGTAATCAGTGGCGTATGGGGTGGAGTTTTAGGGCCCCACCCATTCCGAAATCTTGGAGAGATTTGATCGCAGAAAAATGAGCAACTGCTCAGAGCGGTACAGTTTGAGGGGCGGAATTATATTTATTATACTTACACTGTAATGGAATTGTTTTTTAAAGTGATACGCCTTATAATACCGGGTTATAAGATGATCCTCATTTTCACAGTATGAATTGATTATAGTATTTAAAATTAGTCGTGTTTTTGTGATATTAATGTAATAAACATTAATTACAATTATATTCGTATTTATTCGTAATGATTTATCCTGTTCCTATTAAATTTGTATTGTTAGTAAAATTATCTAGATTAATTTTAATCTTTATATTAACTTTAACGCATAGAAATACTCCGTTTTCTTCCTACGTTGTCTACTTCACTTTTTTCCCCTCCTATATGTTATCTGCCTTTGATCGAAACGTTGCGATATATGTAAAATTTATTTACCTATAAATTTTGACTGCTTACCGAATCGGCTGTCTGCAGTTCTAATTATACTTAATGTTTCTTATGTTGCAGTTTATATTTGATGAGGAAACGCGGTTACAAATATCTTAGTCGCAGACAGAAAGTGGATTTGACAAAGCGGTTTCTGCAGCTATCCTTCTACGTAGTACGATCTCCATGTTACGATGAGAAAAGCAAACAAAAAATTGAACATATTCTAACCGTTTTATCGAATTCAATTCCATTATCCAAATTTGTGCTCAATCCGACAAAGGAATACTTGCCACACTGGCAGAGCATATATTTTCACACGTGGTCTAATTGAACCAAACACAAAATTCTCGGTGGAAGCTTTTACTCTTAATCGTTAAACGATGAGAAATTTGTGGTGGTAAAAATCCAGCTTGAGGATACAGCCTCAAGCATAATATTACGCTCTCTTACACCTAGCTTATGTTTTAGCGTTTAAGTGTTCAGTACTGACTGAATTGAGTCATGTCCCAAAATGCGTGAAATTAAAACGTAATTTGATGAAAAAGAAGGAATTCAAAAAAAAAAGAACGTTTACGATGACTATACAGAACTTTTAACATTCTAAAAAATATTCCATGAAATTCGCTGTAAATATTAAAATGCGAGCAGAATTATTTGTAACTTCACTCACAAGGGTAAGTTTTCATCGTCTTCCGTAGTGTTTACGTTTCTCTACTGTTACACTAATTTTTAGAGTTTCACTTTTTGTCTCTCGTTATTTCCGGAAAATGAATTAATACTATTTCAGGTTAATATTCGGTGTATTTTTTCAGAGTAAAAAATGGCTGTTACGAAATAATTAATTAAAAAAGGTAACTTTAAAACTTTTCTTCTACAGTAATTTAAATCATTTATTAATGTAACAGAAATAAAAGAGTTGATCAGTTGTCTCGAGGTGGTTAATGGACTCCTCCCCATTAATAAGTTCACTCTAAAGAGTTCCATTACAGGTTTTGCTCAGACTCATTTACTTCCTCCTTTTGTAACCAATTTTCCTCTTAATTTTTCTATTCAGCCGTATCTTCCAGTTAATCCTTGGTTTTATAAATTTCCGTCTTTGCAGCGCTATATTATTTCCTCTTTGGGTCGGTTGCGCTTAGATCATAGCTTCCTTCATCTCGCTATCGATTTTCAAACTCTCCTTACTGTCCGCTGCATCCTGCCAATAATATTCACGAATGTAATTCTAACCGCATTCTTTTCGAATGTTCCACTCCGTTGTCTGAACGTTTCCTTTTCTGCTCTCAACTTCTGAGATACTTAATATTCCTGCTCCCTCTATAGTGCTGCATCTCTCCTTTCCTTCGCTATCTGTTGTCGCTCCCCTTCTATTCTTCATTGATGCTATAGCTGACCGCATACGAATCTAAATAATTAATTCAGTGTTTCTTTCTTGCCGAACATGGGTTAAATGCTCTTTGTCAGCGAGCCTAAAAAAAGAAACTTGACAATTTATCACGTTTCGAAGAGGAAATTAACTGATTTCAAAATTATTTTATAACAATATTTGACTTTAATTAACACATAGCGACATTGAAATATGTGGTCAAAATTATGAATAAAAAAAAAAGAAAAAGTGAACGCTTATCTATATTTTTACGTGGGTCACATTTTTATGGCGTTTACGTAATAAATAAGTTTGATACTTTGTACGGATGCAAACGCAGGGAAATACGGTAGAAAAACCTAAACGAATTTAATTTATTGAAATTACAGATTTTTTTTTTTTTTTGTTTAATATGTAAAGGAAAAATAAGAAAAAAATATATTTGCTCTGAATTAGTTTCCCGCGGTATTCTACAAGGCATTCTAGCTATGAGAGTTTCCTTCTCTCTCTTCAATGATATGAGCAACACATTTATAAAAGATGACTTGATAACGGTATAGAATTCATTTTCAAAAAGCTTTCAGTAGTAAAATTAAAATTGGCAAATAATCGAGTGAATTATTGCTGTTATTCATAGTAAATTAAACTAACGAGTTGCTTGTTCAATAAGTTAACGAAAGAATATAAAACTTCGAAAAAATTCTTGAAAAAAAAAAATTAAAGAAACTTTTACGAAAAATATTTTGTTTTCATTGCGGCTAATTAGTCTTTAAAGTATGTAAAATTTGTTTCGTATTTTTCATATATGCCGGACACTATTTCCGTGCAAATCAGTGGGTTTTTTTTTCAATATTTTGACTAAAATTAGGCGAATAAGTGAATTTTGACTCTTCTATTTGTTCGCTTCGACATATTTTAGAAATAGGATATGCCTGACGATTTTCGAATAACTCGCGCTTAACGTCCAGTTTAAAGTACAACTTATGTAGAGACATTCCTGCTATACTTTTATTAAATGTTATTTTTCACTTTCGTGAATGTACATAGTATTTTATTCTTGTAAAGATTTTATATATGTTATAAAGCATCCTTAGACGACCACGCTAAGGATTTTTGCTTTTTTTTTGCACTATTGATACCATTCGCACTTCTTCAATAGGGAAACTTCCAAATTATTTTGCACTTAAAATAATTTTTATAATATATTTATATTTTACCTTAATAAAAAGAATGAAAATTTCTATTGAATACCTTCTTCCTTAAAATTTACTTTTACGCGTTTTTATGAGCTAATATTTTTGCGAAGGATTAAAAAAAAAAAAAAAACGTACTTATATTTGTAAATAGGGGTACCTTTAAGAATGAATCCGTCGCTTTTTTATTTTTTATGTTGGTATATTAGGTTCATAATTGAATGGTAAAAATACTTTCTTTAACGGTGTAATTTTTTTTTTTTTTTTTTTTTTTTATGTAAATTTATCATCGCCAATTGGGTAAAAAACCAGTAATACTAATAATAATAGTATATTTTAGATTTGTTTCTCGTATATACTTTATTGTCTTCTTTTGTAAAAAGAATTTAATGGTTTTCTAAGAAATTTTCAAGACTACACAATTGATGACTGAATTATAAACAACACAGATATAGATAAACCTTATCTGTCATTTAATTGCTGAGAAAACAAAAATGTAAATGATATTGAAAATTCTTCCTTGGCTTCCTTAGAAACTAAACCCGATAGAAATCATCTAATTTAACATAATTTGATATAATTAAATTGCTATCGATTAATTAATGAAAAAAACAAGTTTATTGACTGTATTAATTTATTACATTTAAAAGGGAACAAAAACCGGCAAGATAGAATAATATTCTAAAACAACCGTATAAAATTATTATAATCTGAAAGACCCAATAAAAAAAATTTAGATTTTTTAAAAGTCTACTAATATTTCAATCCAATTTAATTTTTCAAATTGAAGATTGGATTAACTTTTAAAAATTTTTAATGTCTTTTAAAGTGCTGTTATATTTTTGTAATGTTGAAATATTCGTGAATTCCGTAATGAAAATTTTACTTTATAATGAAATTTTAATTATATCATAACGTTAGTTTATTAGAGAAAAACAATATTCCAGAGTATATTTTCTTGTAATTTATTAAAAAAGTTCTTGCACTATCATCTATTTTTGGTTTTACCTATAGAAGATAGCTTTACATTTTTCAAAGACGATAACCGATTGCAATTTCTACTGGTAATGTATTTAAAGCATTTAGGAAAGCATGATTTAGATTGTTCTAAGTGTTTCGTTAAAATCGAAAGCGACGAATTGTTAGAATTTAATTCGATAAAACTTACTTTTGATTTTTCTTTTTTTTACATTGTTGAAAATAAATATGAGGATGCGAGTGAAACATTTTATTATTAAAACTAACGAACAAAATTTTCAAATGAAATACGGAATCCGGATCGATTTGATTTTTTTTTAAATTCTTTTAATTTAATTTCAGTTGGTATCTTTGTAACCATTTAATTTTTTATTATATATATTTTTTATACATGTAAAAGGTTTTTATTATAAGCACGTTGACGTTTCTCTCTTTTTATTTTTTTAAAATCTATTCGTCGTACGTTGGAAAATTATTGACTAAGTCGACTAACTTTTTCTAAAAATTTTCATTGCCATATCGCGCTAAATGAATTTAATAGCATTTCGGTTTGTTTTTTTTTTTTTCTCTCTATAAAGGGAAATCATTTTTTAAGTGATGTACGAATAAAAATATATTGGAAACGGTTGATTTATAAGTGAATTTTGTAATTACTAGTGTCGCAGACGTTTTATAATTTAACGATTATTTTACTTTAAATAGAAAGTTAATTACAGAAAAACAAATCTCGAAAATTAATTAATACCAAACTATGTTCACCGTCGCACAGGACGAGTTCGTAACGTGACAGGTCTGAAATGTGACGATCCTTTTACGAATGACAACATGTGAAACTAAAAAAAACAATGAATAAACGGAGCCAAATAAATCAAAACGCAATGTTCATGAAATACAAATAAGTGTAATCGGTAACTAAAAAATTCATATTTACGCCGAAGACGAATCAGATGTAAATTGTTTTCATCCTGAATATGAATACTTTAATTTGAAATTAGTTGGTATTTAAATAATTACTTTTTTAATTCTATTCTGTCAACAGTGTGTTTTGTTTTATGCAAGATAATAATGTAACGTTGATAGATTTTAAATCATAGATTGATTAACTTCTATTTTCGTTACAAAATTCTCTACTTGAGGCATTTTAAATATTGATTTACTTTTGGTGTAGCTTTTTCAACAGTGTATGTAGACTGATAGCTTTTGATTATTATTACGTGACCAATCAAATAAATTACCAGTTACGTTATAAATTATACTTTTTAAAATCTAAAAATCTCTATTTAAAACTCAAAAATACACTCTAAGGAAAATTCTCGAATAATCACAATTTCATATTTACCTTTGAAATTATTATTATTATTTATATAATTCTACAAAATTTGAAAATATTTTGGCAGCTCAAGGAAAACGAATTCTACAATTTATATACAAATTACAATTTATCGTACACATGTATAATACATAAAAATAATTATAATATTTTATTATCTAGCCTGTATTATCTGACTATCCAAATTCTGCATCCCTCGCCGCTTATTCCTGGTTATATTAACTGATGTTATTCTTTCGCTTCTAAAATGTTGTGATATCTTGGTTGACACTATATCGTTAATTTCCAAAGTATTTGTCTGAATTTACATAATTTATATTATTTACTATCGGTACGACGCATCGATGAAAATAAGCAATATACTTTTTTTGCTTTTGGTTTTAACATAAATACTTTTAATATAACTAATCCATGTAAAAATACTACCGAATTTATAACGGATTCGATGAAAAAATAAAAAATTTGACTGAGTTAAATATAAATGAAGAATTAGAATGAATATCTTGAAAAGAATAAATAGAATCGAATAGAATGAATGCTTTTAAAAAAAAATTACTCTGCGTGATAGTACGGACTAGCCAGCAATTATAAAAAATAATTGACCAGAAAATATAAAAATTATTGGTATATTTCGCGTATAGGAATTTTTATTTTATTATTATTATTACTACGACATTTGAGAATTTTCCTGAACTTTTAAGATATACTTATTACCTTACAACACTTATTATATGTGAGATCTTTTACTTTTTATAAAATTGTTCACCTGACAAAAATGTAGTAACTTACACGCATTGGCTCTGGCGAAACTAATGAATTCTGGTTTTTCTTTCTTCTACGGGATTGTTTGCCAAGGTAAAGGGCGAATTCTGATCCATTCTTCTTCTGCTTTGTCTGCTAATACCTTTTTTTAGCCCGTTCTAATTTCTTTCCATCTCACAGATAGTTCTTCTCCAACAGTGTTTTGTATCGAGTAGTCGTGTCCATGCTTCTTTTTCACCGAATGACATTTTAGAGAGAATTGAGCCGTCGATTCCAGCGCTTCTATTCGCCGTTATTTATTATCCCTCCGACGGTGTTAAAATCTCTACTAGATCTCTGGAGCTTAAATTTCATAATACTGTCGTTTCCGATTTCGTTTTAATTTCTAAATTCGATTTTTTATTTCCACTAGTGTTCGTTTGCTTACTTCTTTTTGGACCCATTGCAAAACACTGTTGTGTAATTCTTCTTCGTCTGCTCATGCACTGTCCCTCCACACCCTGTTGCAGAATTTAGAAGTGTCTTCCCCTTGGCACAGCCGTAAAAGCTTGCAATATGTCTTTGATCAATCTCGACAAAAATGGATCAAGCAAAAGACATTAAACGCATAGCGACCTTTGAATTTTTTTCCAAGAAGCTTCAAAATATAGAACATGCCCAGTTTTCTCGAAAATTTAATGTTTTCACTAATCTCTCGAGGTGATCCGATGGTGTTGGTGATTCTTTTATTGTTCTAAGTATTATCCATATTCGAAATTTTTTCGTTCTCTTTTTTTACAGCTCTCATCGGCTATCCTTGTCCATTGTTTTTTCGTATAATCGCCTTTTTTCACCAAATTATTTAACCATTC
This sequence comes from Icerya purchasi, assembly GCA_039619475.1. Taxonomy (NCBI): domain Eukaryota; kingdom Metazoa; phylum Arthropoda; class Insecta; order Hemiptera; family Monophlebidae; genus Icerya; species Icerya purchasi. The sequence continues at coordinate 273,871,974 of CM077116.1, forward strand.
CTTACTCGCCAACTTCAAACAACCTGTTCTCCCTTTTCTGATCACTTTTGTGACTTTATTATTCTTCGTAGACATTGTGTCTTATCCGTTTTTCTTCTTTTTACTATTCCATCTGCGCTGATTTATCACGGATTCTTTGCTAATGGACATTGAGTATAATGAAGTGGCGGATTCGTTAACTCGAATTGCTGACTTCTATCCTTTTTTTTCTTTTAAATGCATCTATCCGTTCATGTCTCTGTGTAAAAATTCCATTTAAAACTTTTGTCGGATATTTACACTCGCTCATTCGACTAATAATCGTTCTTCTTTTGCTCGACCGAATCATTCTTCTGTTTTTTGTTCTCAAAGTTCTTTTTGTTGTTTCCTTTCTACTATTCGTCTACGTTATTTAACCATATTCTGTAACTTTCCCCTCGTATTCGCTTTTCTTTATTTTCTTCTATAGTTGCTCTTTCCGTCTAAATGAGGTAGTGATCTGCAACGGGAATCACATCTTCTTCGAATGTTCATCTCTTTCTGTCGAACGAAGTGTTCTAAATTGTCATCTGCTAAAACCCAAACTCCTTACTCTTTACTGTGTTCCTTATGTTTTTATCTTTTATTAAATGTATTCGCGGCTTTTTTCTCCGTTTTAGAAATATTTTGGACCTTTTGAAAAGAAAAAAAAAGAAATAAAAACAATTTAAAGTTTCAATTTTATTTAATTATTATTATGTATTAGAATTAGGAATTTATCATCTTCAGCACAATTAGTGACGAGGCACATCTAGTTTTGATATCTTTTGGGTGGTGGATCCAGGTAAGTTTGTTGTCAAATATGACGCCAAAGAATGGCGGATTAGCCAACTGGTAACTAATAGCCGACTACCAAGATACCCTGTAAATCTTATAAAAGTGAATGATTTCGAACCCAATATGTTCCTCAGACCGTTTATTAGGGCAGCGTGATAGCCTAAAGGTGCTTGGCTACCAAATCAGAGGTCATGGGTTCGTGTCTCGTCCTGGATCCAAGTTGCTCCCAAGTTTACCCAGACTGAAATAATTGGGTACCAGAGAAATCTGCGGAAGTAACGGCGTCTGAGAGAAAGGAACTGCCCTCCCCCCCACTCTCACTGGTGCCGTTGTGCTTAGTACATTGTGAGCTTTAACTTCACAAACCATGATACCTTATCAAGGGTATCTTACTTTAGGGGGACCGTTTATTAAACTCTTGTTTATTTTCTCCCGAGCCGGTAAAAACTCCGTAATAAATACGAACTAGAGATGACAGTTTGAATTTCATTGGGCTGTGTCAAAAAACACGAATTATTATTTACCTTCATGAATAATATTAAACCAATAATCGCACCACCATCGCTATTTACATAGTTGAGCATAATATACGTTAATTGTTTTTATAAAAGAATATTTGTAAATTTAATTTATCGATGAGAAATAAAACAGTAAGAAATGAAAATAAAAATTGGTTAATTAAATATAACAAGATCGATTAAAAATTTACAATTTGTTTAATAATGAATTCAAAGCATTCCCATTTTGAACTTGTCATATCATCGTGATATGTTTCACCCGCAGCGTTCCTGTAAACGTATATGTACGAGTGCTTAAAAATGTTTACGTCATTGTCGCTTTTTTCGGAAACTTTTTGAAACTCAGAAAGTTTCCACTCCTTTTCTATGTCATCAGACATATTTAAATTCGGATCGTCGTCTTCCTAAAAAAACCCACAAAGAAACAAAAACCGCCGCGATGATGTATTATATTTGTAACGATCCTATTTCGAGTTAGTTTTGCTTCTAGATCGTCGTATTGAAAGTTAATACGTTTTATTTAGAACTGTATAAATATTATTTCAAATAAAAACGAGTTTTTAAACATTCTATACCAACATTCGCAACTACAAATTGTTTTCATGGAGAAGGAGGATCTCTTTTAAACGGACTTGCGCACAGAATAATTATAGGAGCTGCTTTTTTACAGTCTCATTCTATACTGCCTATTTCGGATTTCGATATCGCCGATTGCCTTAAATCAAAATCAATAACGCAGACTTTGAACATCAATCGAATCAAATTTCTACTTCAAATCATCTTCGTAGAATTCAAACTCAAATATATTTATAGAAATTTTATGCTCAATCTAGAAGGGAAGAAGTCGTTACTACTCACCTCCGTCATATTGGTGCACCGACTAAACTCATAATTACCTTACGTGAAAAACAGATCCTCCACAATGCTTTTACTGTAATGTCACCTCTTTTCTTTATCATATTTCATTCATTTGTTAAAAATTTAGTTTCAATTCAATAAAAATTTCTTTACCGAATTATTAAAAAAAAAAAAAAACTACTTCCTAATAATCCGGAAATTACTTCAATTTCTCGAAAAAAATTTATTCGATACATCCAGCAATAAAAGTCCCTTAAGATGCTCCTGGTCCTAAGTAGTAGTACACAGCATCTAAAAAAAGGAAAAAGTTATAGACACATTAATATCATTTGTACGCCAGAGTGTTAATTTTACATAAGTGTTCTAGAAGTATCCCGGATAAGTATTTTCATATTTTACTACTTTGACTGAAACCCACTCCATTAGTCAGTCCTGGGTACGCTCCTGAACTTTAACAGGTTGAGAGGTGATTTATTATTGAATTTAATTCAAAATTTTAATTTTACTCATAAATATTTTTTTCTATAACTCATATCCTTTTTCTATCATCATGTCCCCCCCTGGCGGCTGGCAAGGCATCTTGCCCCCCCCGGCCCATCGGCTGGCGACGCCCTTGCTCCTATATACAATCACGGATAATATTAAAAAAAAAAAAAGAAAAAAATCCAAAAAAAAAACTATAAAATATATTAATAATTTTTTTAATCGTTAGCTTCCGCAAAAAAATTCCATCACAATCGTTTGCCCATCTGATCGTCCATTTACACTATTTTTACTTACATGTCTGTGCCTAAACAATTCTGACAAGTCACGTAGTTAGCCTAATTCTGTTTTAAACCATTCGTTTTCCGACGACTTTTTTCATTATTGTTTCCCATCTTTTGTTATTCGCTATTGTATTTTACCTTTTTTCCAAATTGCTAGAATTGATTTTATTCCTGTGCAGTTTTTATTAAATAAGTTTAGGACATTCATATAACAGGACTGGTACGATATACATGCTTTCAAACTAATTTTCTAGTTTTTATTTTTTAAGATTCCCTTTAATTTGCAAAAAATTTTACTCGTTGTTCACTCACGCTATGCCTATGCCAATCCACTGCTGCATGTAAGCGCGTTTCTGATACTTTCCCAAAACATGTATGTTGTTTCGATTCAGTTGGCACCTGTAATTTTCATAAAACAGTTTATAGATTTTTCTAAGTATACTGAGAGATATTTCTCTTTTACACCAGCATGTGTTGTAAAGTTTCAAATACTGCATTGGAGCGCGGGAACGGGAGATCCAAGGGTACCACCAGGGTAGCTACTCAATTACGATGAGCATCCCGGCGAATACGTTTAAAACTGGCGCCACATTTTTAATTTTTGAAAAAATGATGATCCATTTTTTTTCTTTCGTCTTTTTGCAATCGATAGACATATACTCCAAGCGCCTACTCGCAATGTCAGGTTGTTTCACCCTTGAAATCTATTATACCGATACATTAAGTCTCAACGTTTTTCGGTATTTAATTATTTATGTGAAAACAATATCAATATTGTCCGTTAGCCGCTTCTAAATTTGGCTCGCGTTTCCAGTGAGACATTTTACGAAAACGGCTTTTTGTAATTTTTGTAAACAACTTATAGAGCTAAAACCAATTAACCGCGATAAAAAAAAAAAAGAAATCAAAACAATCGTGCACCACGAGTAAAATACGGATCACGCTTATAATGTAATAATACTAGATTTAATTTTCGAAAATTTAGTTCTAGTATTCGTCAATAGATGCCGCTCGCAACTGAAATAAACGATCTGGCTTTACGTATTTGAAATTTGTATTTTCTTCTCTGGCACTATCACACAAAACGAAATTCAAAACGGCAATTAGTAACATTCAAAAATTCACTACGTCACACGGTAACATAATTCATTGCGTGGGTAAGCGGAAACTAGGTTATCCCGCAACAATAGCGTAAAAATTCTTATTCGTACTTTTTCAAGCAAACACGATCGAATGCATAAAGTTCCACATTATCATTCGTTTTTTTTTTTAAAGCCATTTCCATAGGATCAAATTTTAGGACTACTCTTTACACATTTGATCCTGTCGAATAAAATAATTGTAACGAGCAGCGACCAAAAATTTAGTAAATCGTGAAATTCGTTTGCGAACACTATTTCAGATTATAATTCGCTGCGACCATATGTATTTATTCCAAATACGGATCTTCATGGTTATTGTGAAGCGTCGTGGCTTTTAATGCGTTTCGTGTGATGCTTCTTCATCGGAACTTTTTTTTTTTTGTTTTCTTGGACGCACCACCGGCTTCGATCATCCGACAACATGATCAACTAAATAAGAATATTAAATAGCCAGACGGTCGGAGATGAATGACATAAAGGGGACAGTGACAACAGAAGGCAATTTGAGGGAAAGAATATAAATTGCACTATAAGGAGTACTGTAAGACCCAAAGCTAAAAGTAGTTGCACGTGTAGAAGGGAGCTTTCGTTGAGGAGAGCAAAGCATCGAAAAAAGATGTAATAGGATCAGTAACGTGAAGAGAGCGGTGAGGAGGGAGTTCATCAAAATTTCTACTCCGGCTAACTTCCGCTGATTGTACTGCTACGTTTAAGACTAGAATTTTATTAAAGACAACTTCATCGGTTAAGAAGAAGCCTGCAATTGAATGACGTTTAGACGGAAAAAAAACCAAACAAAACAGAATAAAGCGAGATGCGAAAGCTACTTCCAATGGAATTTTGTCCGACTCGTAATTTTAATAAGGGGGTCGCGCTACATTTTATGAAGTCGCGCCGGTCTTTTTGTCGGGTTTTACAAGGACGTACTTAAAAACTACTTTTTTATGTTTTTGAAAGAAATATTTCGTGTTTATTATTAGTGCTTTTATTTTATTTTTATTCCTTTCTGCGTTAGTTTGTTTCCGTTTTATTATTATTTTAGCGTGAATTTATTTTAATTAAAAAAAAATACATAATAACATGGTTTGTGACATTTCATAAAAAAAACCAGTCAACTCTCAAATACGTGCACAGAAAAAAAGGAAAAAAAAATCCAGAACAAATTATATATTGTATAATAAAATATAGTATAAGTAATAAGAAAAAAAAAAAAAAAAAATTGTTACCGCTCATCACTGGACTCTTCGTTGATTTCTTTCGCGTATTTAAAATACACTGGAACTGTGTGACAGCTATTACACTGCGTTTTAATTTTCCTACCAGTAACAAAGGTCTGCCCAGAAATATTTCGTTGATTTTTTGCAAATTATTCTTTAGCATTGATATTTATATTAAAAATTTGAATTTTCAATTCCCCGGATGAACTAAAATTCACTTTGCGATATTGAAAATATTCGACGCATAAATGCGATGATAAATCCTTTAAGAATTTGCGTCTGGTAAGAGATATTTGCGCATTTTCTTTGCGAATGATGCATACATCAATTCTGGCTATATTTAACGAAAAATGAAACAACGTTAGAACGGCCCACGACGACAACTTTGAGACTGAGTGTGTATTTTCAAAAATTCGTCCACAGTACCTATTCCTTCTTTTGTTAAGTTATAAAATATTAGCATGCCTAGTTTATTAGCTATAATACCTGAATTTTCGATAACCAGAGAGAACCTCTTATATTTTTAGTAACATAAGCCAATGAATTCGTATATCGAAAAATGCTATACCGTTTATTGGGTTCTTATTTTCAACAAAAATAGGCGAAATTTCGTGCTCGTATTTTTTTTTACGTCCCTATAATTGTAAGTCGATGATTTAGAATATTCGTAGCGAGCGGATATGACATAAACCAAAATTATCCACAGTCACATTTCTTTTCTAGAGTTCGATCGGTTATACTTTCCGCAATACATTTGGCTCATTGTCAACATAAATTTCCATATTGACTGTGTAAATATGTACACAGTAAAGTAAACATTTTTAAATCCGGCTTTTTTTTTTTTTTTTTAGAGCCTACTGTTGGCAAATGCCAGTATATACCTCGAAAAATTAATGTTCACTCTTCGGAGTATATGATTTTATGCAACGTTGTACAAAAGATTCAAATAAGTTCCTAAATTGCAGTAGCCGATGGAACTGAATTTTATTTACTCTGTTGTCAATATCATCGAACCTCACAGGGCTCTTAATAAAAAGTTAAAACGACGAAGATTCACTATTACGCGAAAAAGTCCGATACCACAGTATCGTCGGTCGCTCATCAATCTTCTAGGTTTTCATGGAACCGTCTTAATACTCTGACTCCAAGTACAATGTAGCAAAAACAGTTTTTGATCTCTGGCAGATCAGTTTGACGTTCGTAGTCGAAATTTTTTGTTGCCCTATTTTCATCCACCTGCTAGTGCGACTGACAATAATTTGAATTTCCAAATCGCCAAAAAACAATTGCCGAAGTTTCTAACGTATAATTCAGGTCTTTGATATGATTCGTTTTTGAGTTCTCCTGCATTTCAGTGTAGTGCGGTATTATTACAAATGTGCCATGCTGTTGCTCCATTCTTTGCAATGTAAACCGAGTCCGTAGGCACATCTGCATCAGAAAAGTTTGCTGACTGTGTTCCGTTTCGCTATTGTGATTTGTCTTATTTTCTCCTTCTCCTTTCTAGAATCTTATCTTGTTATCTCGATATGCCAAATAATTGTCGACAAATCTTGCTCTGATCTACTAGAATTTTTTTTCTTTTAGTTTCTTTCTTGTTTCTCTTTTTCGACACTTACCAGCTCTGATACGACCTTCTTTTTTCGAATTCATTATGTTTTATCGCTTACTTATAAATTGTAGACGAAATTAACTTTCAAGAATTAATTAAGCACACTAAATCCGGACGAAATTCAACGTGCAGAATTAACAAATTAAAAACCAGACTGGAATGAATCGGAACCGTATCGGACTAAGACTCTTTCCGGGTTGAGCTCTGAACTAGTTAAAACTTGCTTATCCATTATCCTGAGAATAGCTGAGTTATAACAAAGAGAAAAAAAAAAAAGTTAAAAATAATTCAGTCACCGGGCGCGACCTCTTTACGCCTTGAAACTGCCCAAGCTTATTTTTTTGGTTATTCTGAAAAATTAAAATGCTGATAACTCGCGAGAGTAAAATTCAACGAATTTTAAAAAATTTTAATGAATTATAACGAATTATAATGAATTTTAATGAATTTTAATAATTGAAGTAATAAATCCTTTTACTTATAATAAAGGATATTTAACATTATAAATTGCGTTCCAACGAACGTTTATTCGTTAAATAAAAAATGCAAATGAATTTTTATTCCCTCGTAATCAGTTTATTATTTTCACTGAAATTAGTTTATAAATATTAACATACTTCTAGAAGAATAAACGTATTTAAATTCAGATTTAGCGTACTAAAAATATAAAAAATGTTTTATTCATCTGAATTAATTTTGTCCATCCTACAATTAATGCCATTAATTACGCTGCTTTATGAAATTTAAAAAAAGACTGAAGTAAATGAGAATTTTATTTCTATATATTTCTTCTTTTTTCTCTCTCTTTTAATAGTGCTTGCGTCAAAGAAGGCATTTTGCAATTTAAATGTTAATTCTTTTTTTGTTTTAAAATAATAGCCAATTGTGAAGTTCCGGGCTACCGGGTAAATTTTAATAACGACGTATTTTCAAAAGATGTTTTAAATAACTGAATCAATCAGCTCTTAGAAGAATTAATAATAAAAGTCGTTCGTTTTTACTCTTATACTTAATAACGATAATAATTAAAATTAACATTTTCCGTGGAAAGCACGTCGCCGTTAAAAACACCATTTAACGTATCGAAAGCGTTTACACGGTCTCTATCGTCAGAAACTCGAACTAGAATTAATTCGGCATTTTTCGGTTAATTTCGACTTTGTAAATTATATATTTTTTCCACTCAGACTAGAACTGGAACGATTACTGCCATTGGTTATAACGTCGATTACTCTTCTGTAATTCTGTAACAGGTGGATCATTAATACTTGTTGAGCTTATAAATACACTTGCGGTTTCCCTACACCTTATTTTGTATAGTTTTTTTTTGTCTTTACCATCAGTTCTGCTTTTTTTTTTTTTTTTTTTTATTTTTTACATATAAATATTTAATGTGATTAGCGGTGGAAACCATCCAATTAAGTTTTTGGTTTCCTCCCCTCCACATTGTACAATCATTAATCTTATCTTATTATAATATTGAAATTGATATTGTACTTTTTTGTATTGCAATTCCTTTTTGGTTAAATTATTGAATATATTTATTTTTTCCAACACCAATTCTCCACACTCCTTCGCGATCTCCATGTTTAATATGTTACATCCCTTCAGGTATATGCTTCACACTGTCCTGCTCATTGCATCTAATGCAATTTTCCGTTTCTGCCATCTTGAAAATCTTTTCAGATATATTTTGAAATTCCCATGGCCCGATATAAATTGTACATTGAAGAAATTTGGCGTATAATAATTGTTGTTCAATCTCTGCTTGAATTTTGGGAAAAAACCTTTGGTTATTCCACTCTGATTCGTCCACACCGCTTCAATCTTGTCCACACATATTCTTCAATGATAAATTTTTCGAATTGTCTGTCTGTTATTATTTTGTTCTCTACTATATATTTTTTGTTTATACATGTGATTTTTTCGAAAGTTTTTTCTACCTTTAATTAATTTTTAATTGCAAATACTGTGATGTGTTTTTCTATTTCTAATGACTAATGCATTTGTATAATTTATTGTTTTGTAAGCTTCGATTAGTTTGTTATGGTTCTATGTATGCTTGCTAAAAAATTTTCAATCTGCTTCTTAAATAGATTGACAACAAGTCTAAATCCTCCTCTCTACTGAAATTATTATTAATTGTGATTTCATTGGCTTCCTTAAATTTTCCATTTTTAAGTGTCTATCAATTTTAGCTAAAACATCCGACTAGTTAAATTCGAATACGTAAAGACAGTTCCGTGTTTCGCTAACGCCGACTTTTCTACACGTTTATGTGCGAAATCAGCTTTATGTTCTTCGATACGTGTCCTAGTTGTTCGGTCCATCTAATATAACGGTTATACCATATGCTCAAGAAATCCCATAAACACTGACTACATTTCATAGCGGTAAGTCTAACGCACCATCCGATGAATTTTTATTTTTTACGCGTATGTTTCTTTATTGATTTTATTGAACTCTTTCTTTTTTGTGTAGTCCTCTTGATGTTATTTCATTTCCTTCTATCAATTTTTCCAATTCCCCCCTAGTGGTAAATCCTTTTCACGAGAAACATATTTCGTCTTAATTAGCGATGTTTTCAAATGTCGTAATTTTTTTTTCGGAAAATTACGAAAACTTTTATGTAAATATTTACGAGAATGTCTCGTATTTTGTACAGACTCCGCCAATGTGTGGACGTAGATGGTGAACTCTGCAAGCGGTACCATTAATGACGGTGCTTATAGTATTTAATGATGACGCTTGCTTGCTTTTAGAACTTACACCTACTGTCAATATGAGAAATATCATTCTGTTAGATTCAGCGCGGAGGGAAACTGCTAAATCATCGTCATCATTGCTCATGCGGGCTAAAACACCATTTTCCCGTTGTAAAACAAGAAATTTGATGAAAACAACACGCTTCTTTAGGTAAATCAAACGTGTTTATGCACAGACGTGAGCACTCGCAGAGGTTTTGCATTATACATAAACTAGTTTTCATAACACAAGAAGCCATGACTTTTCATTACGTTGAAATTGGTAAAAATTGAAAAATTTCATATTATAGCACTCCAAACAGCTATACTACTGTTAATGAAGTACATACAGATTTCTTTTTAGATCACTTTTCTAAGTAAAATGAGAAACGTCATCTTCGAAGAAATCATACTTGAAAAATCTTACGAATGTACCGTTTATGTCGATTGATATAACTAGACCAAATTATACAGTGCCCCGTTTTACAATAGAAATCTTGATACTGAGAGATCGTTTAAAAATCGGTCCTGTATTCATATCTTGTACCGCAGGAAAAAATCCTCAGAAGATTCGCAGTAAGATGGATTAATGAAATAACATTCTTTGTAATACATTTGGAAAATAAACGCATAATGATAATATCGCGTGCAGTTTAAATGAATATCACATCATAATGGTGCTGTAGATGAATTTACAGAAATAACCTCGGACGGAATTTAAATGACACGAATTAAACCTCAAAAATAATGTAGGGGAAAATTTAAGGAAATTTTGAATAGTTGTGTAGAAAATTTCATTATAATATTCGGAATAATGTTGTCATAAATACTTTACAAATAATATACGACAGAGAGCGGTAGATGTGGAAATATATTTGCAGAATAGTAGGTGAAGTGAAATGTGGATATAAGGGGAAAACTCTGGACGAAGCGTTATTGTGCTTGTTACCGCGTCATTTTGACACCGGTAGAATGTGAAAATGCAACATGCAAAGGGGATTCGAGACAGTTGGCCGGATTACATTTAACATTATTTTATTATAATAATTTATTATTTTTAATTTTTCAGCGTCTTTCTAAGTGAAGCACCAACATAAATGATGGTAATGCGTGGTGCGGGGGGTTGAATTTGTAATATTCTTCCGACTGGACTTACGCAATCATATACGTTTACGTTATTTGTTAATTATCCACAATGACAATCAATCGTAAATGTGTTGAATGGAAAACGGTCAAGCATACATTCAACGCTCATGTCAACGAGCAGAGCACGACGCTCTTTTCATGGAGAATAGATCCTGATGACCACTTTGCCATTATGGTTTCACGGCTGCACTGCATAAAATCAATAACGCCAATAACACGAAGGGACGGCTGTTGAAAAAGGCTAACTGGGATTGATTTTCAGTGTCAAAATATCTAACCCGGCCGGTGAGCATAGTATAAATTTGACGGTAAAGCTTAAATTAATGCCGTGAACCAACTTATTCTGTTATCATCTTCATCTATTGTCTCTGTAAGAAATTTGCTGCGATGAAGCAGTGACATAAAAGAAGTAATTACAGTCGCGAAAAAAACAAACTTTACAGGAGTTTTACGCAACTGAAATGATTTGCATTCTAAGAACAGAGCAATCGTAAGAAAATTAATTAAGCAAAGCAAAAAAAGCTAGCTGGGTCAATCAGAGATTGACTTAAAAACAACGGACCACAAAATGTGGAGAAAAATTTGTAAATTAGATAGTATAAAATCACCTTCTTTAAGTCAAATTTTACGCCAAAACATAAATTACCAGTGTATTTGAAATCCGGAAATAGTAGCCGATGCACTGGTGAACAATATGCAAAGACTGCATTATTCTACCACTCTATTCGGACGAATTCATTCAGTCTAAGGCGTGCAATTGTATAAATGAACAATGAAAAACAGCGTTTTCATTGATGAATTTGAGCACTAAAAAGGCCGATCAGCTGCAGACAATATGCTAATAGAATTCTACAAACACCTACCTAAATTAGCGCAATACCGCTTGGTACCATGGGCGCCGGGAGGGAGTGCAAGGAGGTGCACTTGCACCCCCCTATCGGGAAGGAAAATATACAGAAAAAGATTAAGAACTTTTTTTTATGAAGTTACCGTTTGAATAAAAACTTAAGGCGTCTGGATTGCTGCCCAAATTGGCTTATCACCTTGTCGATAAATTCAGTGTCCCGCTTTACCCTTTTCCTGTAAACACTGAGCATGCACAAGCCGCTTAGCCGTGCGTCTCCCATCGTTAACCGATTCCAAGTCTTAACATGTCGTAACGTGCTAAATGTACGTTCAATGCTACATGTTGTTGCTGGAATAGTTAAACCAATTTTGATTGGCTCACATACCGCCGGGTAAAAACGGGGTGGCTCAAGCAATCAAATCTGCGTATTCAACAATGGGGATTCATTTAAAGCCATATCACTTGCTTCATTTGTCTTCAATATCTCGTACCACGTGGTAGCTTCGGCAATAAAATTATGTAGAAAATCTCCATAAGGGTTCTGTGTATATCTTCTGCTACATCTAAAAATGAAGATTTATATAATTTTCCGATACTTTCTGGGTGGAGCTGCATAAATGAAAATGCGATTTTGTGTGTTGAAGAAAGTCGATTTCTCAGAGGAGAAATGATAGAATCTAAATATCGAATGAAGATAGATATTCTGAAAAATTTGTTTACATTTTCAGATGGTTGATTTGATCTCTGAGTCTGCCTTGCCGCTACTCGAGGACGCTTAAATTCAACATCCAATTCTTCGCAAATTTTTTGAACTTTCTCGAAAATGATCGAAAACTGCATGGATGCATTATCGCGGTGAGACTGAAGCACGTCCGTTAGTTTATTTACCTGATCGTGTATCGGCTTTATATTCATATTTACTTCTTGTAATTGCTTGCAGCAGACGGGTTCAAGTTTGGCAAAATAGGAAGCAATTATTACTAGGAGTGTCACAATGTATGTTGGAGCTGTTGCAATCATGTATAGGCTGACATGCTTTGGTTTTCCTTTTGTCTAAAAGTTCAGTGCGTCGTGCGAAAGTTTTTCTAAGACCCGTACAATAGTGAGAAAGTTTTCAGAAAATTTTCTGATATTTTGTACTTTGCTATCCAACGCGTTTCTCCAAAGAGAAGTGGTATATTTGGGATTTTATTTCGCCGCAATGTACTCTCTCTAAAACAAATTATGATGTCCTTTGTAGTCGCAGCAGTATTTCTTACTTCACGGACATCGTTCGGATCATTGATGACAAGATTAAATGTCTGCAGACACGAATTAAGTGTATGATAGGTCCGGGACTACGGGAATATTAGGGACCCTTTTTGGAAGTGACAAAATTATCAGTTTTATAGAATAACTAAATTTTCTTTAATTTAATTCAATTATATTATTTTGAATTCACGAATTAATATATAATTATTAATGTAAACAAAACTAAATATCATACATGCGATAGGTAGAATTTTCAATGCCAAAAAATATATACACACATATAATGTATATATATATAATTTTAAACAATGGAATTTTTTCTTGTTTTTTTTTCTGCAAATTTTGTATATTGATAAAATCTACTGAACGGAAAAAATCCGTTTCGATCGTTAATCTTGATAATGCCGATAATCTATCATCTAGCATGGTTGATCTGTACATGTTTTTTATTCTCTTTAATATCGAAAAAGATCTTTTCGTCTCACAATTTGCAATCGGTATATTCTATATGCAATATAAATGTTTGGGAAAACATCTATTACTGCACGTTTAACCATCCATGTCGGAGGTGAGAGCTTCTCGGGGGCCCCTTTAATAAGACGAGGCCTGAAGCTGCAACCAGGCCTGAATGAATGGTGTACACAGTGAAAAAATAGAGCTGAAGGATATTTGTCATTAATAATTATTGATACAATAGATCGAAGTTTTATACAATTTTCTTCAACTTCTTTGTGATACAACGTATTTAAAGTTTCAAAAACACTTAGTCCCCTTCTATCCACGATCTTTTCAAATGTATTTCAAGAAGCGAGTGCCCCACAATGTCACTTACTGATATATATTTCTCGAGCAATAATGCGATCCATCGACCACAAAGATATGTCATCGATGTGCGAAACATATTCAAATAACCGCGCGATTTAAATTTGACATTATTAATATTAAGAGCTCATATTTCGAGATAATTTTCTAGAGGTGCATAGCAACCAATTTTTCGGTATCGGAAGTAAAAAAAAAATAGTCGATTGTTTTGACTCCCCTCTCTCTAGTATAAATGCAGATGCGCCTCCCTGAATGTAATCCTGGCGGCGTCCATGCTTGGTACCCCTACAATATAATATAATACAAAGGAACAACATTTCCAATAATTTAGTCTAATATTATTACTTCTATTTTAAAAAATGTTAAGGATGAATTTCTCATCGGTTACAATGGTACATACTTGAGTTATTATTGATAATCTTCCATCTTTTTTGTTATTTTATACATTTGAATTAACGTAAACGGTGGCAGTGTATTAGACATGAATATATTGAAATATTAAAAATATTTTAAAATCACCGACACGCTTCGGAGTAAAAAATTCCATATCCATGGTGTAAAAAAGGAACAAATTGTTATAAAATAGTTTAGATTATATTATGCTCAGATTCCCAGATATTATAAGTTTCATACAAGAATTCAAATACAGTATGCTGAGGAGCTGTTATGTATAACTCTTTACCGGCAGATGTAAAAACTTTACTAAATAATCCCAAACACAGGCGTAAATTATTGGGTCCTTATACTTATGTTCTAATTCTTTATCAATAAATAAATTGAAATAAAAATAAATGGATTTATAAATAGCAAAAGTATGAAATGAAAATGGAAATTCCAATACTTTAAACTTGTTGTAGTATATGTGGATATGTGCAGAGGCGGCGTAAGGCGTGGGCGATGTGGGCGACCGCCTACGGCCTTGCGGTTTAAGGGGCCTCGTGCCTCAAAAGTTTATACATTAGGCACTTAAAAGCCATGACCACAACGAAAAAATTTTACTCGTTATGAAACAATAAATGTAATTAGCAACTCTCTGAACTGTCAAATGTTTTTTTTTAGTTCAATTTTAATAAAGTACAATAGATAGATGTCGCGACATGTCGAATTTGAGTGTTGCTCTGTCAGTCGTCGATTTATGATCGTTTTAGGCTGTCAGAGTAAACTAATCAAACATATAGATTACAATAGAAGAAAACTTTATCGTATTTCTTGCTGTCACTGAAACGATTGGAGAATATTTAACCAATGCAATATTGAGAGAGCTTGAAAAAATTGGCTTAAATATTCAAAACTGTCATGGCCAATGATACGATAATGGTGCAAATATGGCAGGCGTAAATGGTGGAGTTAAAATTCGAATATTAAATATTAATTTTGGGGCATTTTTTACACCCTGCGGTTTGTCATAGTTGGAATCTGTTGCTGTTTGGTAGACGCACAAAATTCTTCTGTGGCAGCAAAAACCTTTTGGTTTTATTCAGAAAATTTATTTGTTATTTTCAAGTTCCAGCAAACGCTGGAAATTAATCAAAAAGATAAATTAAAGCTTACTATGAAGCCGTGAAACAATGCAACTATTATTCTATTACACAAGAAAGGAGAAAAACGAAAACTGGAAAACTACCGACCTATTAGCCTTTTATCATTGCTATATAAGTTATTTACGAGAATAATATCTAACAGACTAGAACGTGTATTAGACGAACAGCAATTGATAGAACAGGCTGGATTTCAGAAAAAATATCGTACGATAGACCACCTACAAACGTTAAATTGATACAGAAATGCAAAGAATACAAATTACCGTCATACTTAGGATTTGTCGATCGCAAAAAGGCATTCGATTCTATTTATACACGTTCAATTATAGAAGTTCTAAAAGCTAGTGGTATAGAAAAGGCATATATCAAGATACTGGTAAACATATATAAATCAGCAACAGCTAATGTAAGACTACATAACGTAACACCTACATTTCAAATACTAAAAGGAGTTAGATACAATCTCACCACGACTATTCACAACAGCATTGGAACATACAGTAAAATCATTAGATTGGAGTGAAAAAGGAATAAATATAAATGTCACATATTTACACCACCTCTGCTTTGCATATTGTGATCATAGCACAGACTAAGGATGATTTAGAATGCGTGATAAAGGAGCTAGTCCCGCCGTACGTCGAATTAATTGCTATCCTGCTCTATTTGCAACACATTCACGAAAGCAACTCTTTGAGAAATATCTTAATGTTAACGGATTCCTAATAGGGACAACTCCTCCATTCATTCTCCTATTCATCTTCTACTAAATTTAATGATAGGGGATTCCAGTTCAAATGGGGCCATCTATTCAGTATGTCATAGAGTCCATCAACTAGCGAGGCAACCATCGGATTCATTTCAGCCATACTTTGCACATCGGAATTTTAAGAAAAACGCTCGACGAACATTTAAAAAAAAACTGACGGGACAGTTAGCCGAACCATGGGTCAAGGCGCGAGATAACACTTATTACGCGAAAAGAGGAGATGGTTATCGGCAGACCAAGGATTCGTCGTATAAGACTCACACAGCCAGCTGCTGAACAATAGAGCCCAGCTCGATAGTGTGATCGCTTCAGCGGCGTAATTTCTGTACCATACACATCCGACGAGAATGTCAAAGTTATGCCGTACATTTTGTAGAGTGGTCTCTCAATAACACCGGAAAATAAACATATATAACCCGTTACGGTTTTGTTGTTTTTTTTTCGGTTCAGCAAGCTTTAAGTTATAATTGATAATATGTATAAGTACGTAAAAGTTTTACGTTTAGTCTCCGCGTGTTTTTTGTTCCGATGATTACAAAATAGATTTAATTATGCAGTCTGTTCAGGCGTTAAGTAAAGATAAAAAAAAAAGTGATTAACGAGACAAAAGACAGAATGGCGTGCTGTTACAGACCAAAAACTATCGACTGAATACAACTGATGACGTCGATAGTTTTCGATGTTTTTAACTCCTCCATTTGTTTTTTAGAAATTTTGTACCTCCATTTATATATGTACCTCCATTTATATATGTACCTCCATTTTTGTAATATCCGTAACAATTAATTTGTTTTACCCGTCTTGTTCTTTTTTGTATAATCCATATGTTACATTTAAGATTTGACGTATATTTAAAAAGGGGCATATTACACGGATATTTATTATTTTAATTTGATAATAATAGAACTAACAATAAGTTAAAATTCACGAGATTATAATATTTCAGAGAAACTTAAAATAATTTTCAACTTTGTTTTTGAAAAAAAAAGAAAGGAAAGCTGCATTCAATAATCGTTTAATAGTTAAAAAGAAACAGATAAAACACACACGAAACATTTAGTATTTTATACCGAATCATAATAATAATAAAAAGGCGTACGAGTGTTTGTCTATCGATATTGAAATAAGGGTGTAATAAAGTGAATATTCGCTACTCTTCGATCATCAAGTCTGTAAATGAGTTTTTAAAACAACTGGATATTTTTATTAACCAAGTTGATAGGAAGCAGAAATTTATTATACGTGTCGATTTAATAAGGACCTCTTAAAATGTGACACTGGAAAAATTTTTAAACATTATGGTTGCGGTGTGGGAGCATAAGACTTAATGGCATAACTAGAGAGGAATTTAGAAATGGCATTTTAACTGTCATGTATAGACACGTGATTTTAACAAGTAAAATTTAAATTAAATCGACATTTTTTATTAGTAAAAAGTTTTTTTTATAAATGTTTACGAAGCAGTAATTTAAAATGTTTAAAATTAAAAAAACAAATTTATCGCTTTATGTATAATAATTTAACCGCAAATTTATAATAATTTTTTTTAGAATTTAAGGTAAATAATTGCACTAATTATTCTTAAATTGTGCCTTCATTTTAAAGTTAAATTAAAATTTTTACAATTGCTTTTTAAAAATACATATATATATATTATATGCTAAAATTGCAACGATAAGACACACGCAAATCCTGAAGTGTCCATATGTTTTTTATCTCTTTTGATGCATGTAATAGTTAAATTTTTCTTCTTATCTTGAAAGAATTTTTCAAAAATATATATTACTAAGATTGTAGTGATACAGAGGAGATTAGCTTGACCCCTGAGCAAGGGTGACACACAAAATACTGATGTGTCCAGATTTCTTTCATTTTTTTTGATACAATAATTGTTAAAATGTTTTCCTTATTTTATGAATTTTTTGAAAATTATTTTTTAGATGACTTCCAAGTAAAAAAAATCAATTTTTACTAATAGTAAAATAACTTGAAAGTAAATACACTAATTATTCTTACAATATACTGGAATAGCGCGGAAATTTTTATAAACTCGAAATATTTTACAATCCAAAAATTACTTTTTTTTAAAATTTTCAGTGCGAACTGGAGACACTAATGTGCACTTTTACTTGGTAACTATTTAAGTGCTTTAAGCATTCCTATATCTTATTCTCGTCGTGCTGCCAAATTACAAAAGAGTATCGTCAACGTACCTAACCCAGAATTTAGGGGCAGCCCATTTTTGTTCCTCCAATTCCTCCGTAAAGATATTCGAGAAAAGTGGAACTAGACGGGATCCCACATAGCCATCCCATCATTCTGTATGTAAAATTTATTATCGAACACATAAAAACGTTCGACTTCTTCGTTAGTTAAATTTCTAATGACTGCGCAAAAAATTCATTTGAAAAATGGTAGCAAAATTGAAAATTGGAATTTTTCATAACATTTTTGTTAGAAAAAGAGCAAAAATCGGAAAGAGCCGATCTTCATTATTATTGGAAATAACAGCGTACCCTTAAGTTGAAATCCGCTGTAAACTACCATTATACGATTGTGTTGTAAGAGGCAGTCTTGCTCGAGTAAGAGAGAATAGAGAAGTAACTGTTAAATTTTTTTACACAGTAACTTTCATACTTTGTAAATGTTTACCTGTGTCATGATTCCGGAAATTTGAAGTAAATTACTTTTACTCACAATATGCAACTTCAGTAGTCTAGTGAGGTAAATTTAATGCTTGTAAATCAATAATGGCCGTATAGAATAGTAATGGCGCAATTTCGTCGTACTGTTATACAGTGAGTGCGATTTGTGTCGACCAACAACTGCAGTATGCGCAGATGTAGAAAGTTGATTGTCGCTAATTTTATCGCTCGATAACTAATTAATTCGCCAGCCGCGTCAGTATGAGACGGAAAAAGAACAACGAGAAACGAACTGCTCTTATTCATATCCGGAGCTGTTCGGAAGCGTTCTCGAAATGAGACATCAACTAGCGAGGCTGCACTTAAAGCGACATTGCCGATCAGTGAGCTCGTTTCCAGCTCGACCCGGTAATCGGAAAGGTAGCAGCGGCGGCTCGATAAATAAGAACTGCGGGTTGTCGCGCCTCGGTAGAAATCGGCTCTCTGTGTGTGCAGCGTGCTAAACGGTCGTTATAACGTATGGCCGCTGGGAACGGCAGCAGTGCACATTTTGTCGCCGTTATCGGTATCGAGCGGCACTTTGGAAATTTGTAAACGAAGCTGCCCCGGCACCGGGTCAATAATGGTTAGCGTTTTATTTCCATTTCGTTTGTCATTGTGCTATGTTTAGATAATTGTGTTCTTTTCACAGTTCGCTGCCAGGAACGACCGCGACCGAGAAGAAAAATTCCGGCTCGAGCAAAAGGGTTTTCGGCGCGAATGAAAACAGGAAACCGGAAGCAATTCTTTTTAGCTTAACTACAATTTTCTCTCTTTCGAGAGATATAATGGAATTTCAGTTGCTCGAATAGCTATCGTCGACTTTTAAGTCGATTTAACTTTTTCCCGGAAATAAGGCAACACCTATCTCGTCGATGCTCTTCCTGTGGACGCATTATTATTATCCTATATAATGGAATAATTTCCCCTTTTGCGTCGTAGCCGACCAATTTTAATCGTAAACCCTTTTTCTTCCGAACTTCCTCCTTCGAATAGCCGCCAACGCTGCCATTGCCCCACTCTGCACTTTATTTGTCGGCTCTCTCTGTGGGTGCACGTACGCTCTCGATTGCAATTGTCTTTAACTAGAGCTGCTGCGAATCAAGTGCAACCCCCCCCCCGTATGTATTGTATTTATTTTTATTTTCAGTAACAAATATTAATAAACAAGGACGAAGTTAACGGTCAGCGCGGTCTGTCCAGAACTTCGGGTACGGTAAATGAATTTCAATACAACATTACCTGTGTAAATTATCATACGCGCGTAATTAACATACCGATACGAATGCCATCTGTGAATTGCTCGGAGATTATTTAGCAATAATCGTGATAACCGCTAACAGTTAGGAGAAGTTATAAAAACCGGTTCAGAGTTCGTCCGATGGTGTATAACTTCAGACCAAGCTGACGACTATGTCGCGCTCTGTTATCTTCATTTTCACTAATCACCTTTCCGCTAAATTTTTAATTACATCCGACTCGACGACCGTCCTTCAATTTATTCTCCCTTATCCCCCCGATAATTCCTGTGCTATGTTCGCATAGCCCCGCGTTCTTTCTTCCCCCTTCATTTTCCGTTCATATTGATGTTTGTTATGGGTTCCTGGGCATTCATAGGTAGGGAGCGGCGGATTCTTTGGCACTCGGTTTGTTGCTTCTTCCCGCTTTCCGCGGTCAAGAGAAATCCCATCCTCTAATCTTCTTCCGCTAAGTAAAAATTTTCATCTCAGATTACCGGGTATATACGCTTCCTCACTTTTCTAATAATTACCCGTCTGTTCAATCTAACCTTCCGGTAAATTCGTGTTTTTTTTTGTTTTTTTTTCGTTTCCTTCACTCTTCTGTTGTTGTCTCCATTATTCAGCTACGTTTTTAAGCCATATTCTATTATCTTCTCCCCGGATTCGTTTTTTGTTGATTTTCGCTCACCGTATTCAAACGAAGCGCGTGTTAGCGATGTCTATCAAAGTGCTGGTCTCTTTTTTTTTTTTTTTGTTTTTAAGCGTTCCATTTTGTATTCCAGCTTGCTGCGACTTGACTTTCCTCATTCGTATTTATATCTCTTCCGCCGTTACACCATTATTCCCGCCCGACTGATTATTGTTCCTACTAAAACAATAAAACTGATCGCATCGAAATGTAATTGATTCCTTCCTTTTCTAATTTTTTCTGGGTAAACAATCCCCGAAAAAGAAGAAGAAGAAATAAAAGCTAATAAAGTTGTAGCTTGCGATGACGATGTGCCAGTAGTGGGGTTGTTTTGATTTGTGTAAACCAGGACAGCTATTTTGCTTGGAGAAGTAAGTGCTCAAGTGGAGAGTATATCACTGAGGCCGTTGGAATTGGTTCGGTTTAAAGGCCCCGACCACTCAGAAGCCGTTTTTCTGAAGCTTATGTTCGCCGTCCATTCTACTAAAACAATACGTTTTTCGAAAACAAGTTAATTTTCATTTTACTCCATAATTCAGTTAAAGCATTTTATGCGTTGCCTTTCTTTTTCTAAAAACTTTGTAAAAAAAAAAACTTGGTTTTTATGAAATTTTAAAAGCGTAAAATTTCTTCTATTTCCAGTCGTTTAAACTACGCACCTGGGAGTCTGAATAGTCCTCGTTACTTTGACCAGCGATAACAAAATTCTTAAACAAGGCTGCGCTTAAAAAATCGAACCGGCGCTTGTCTGTATCGAAAAGCGATGCTGAAACAGAGACATCAGCTTGCGTAATGATGTGCAGCCGAACAATTACTTGTTAAGGAAGCTCTACATTAGTGCACTTCTTCGTCGTCATGTGTCGATGTATAAAACCAACTGCGTAATTTGTATACAAGAATTTATCTTTGCGGATTTCAACTTTTCAGAATTTTTTCATCTTTGTTCTTTCCGTTCCGTATTATTCGCAAACGAATTAATAATTACGGTAGCGGTTATTTTCATTTCTGCTAATCACTGTTCTTCCGATTGTTTAATTATTTTTGACCCCATGAGCGGCTTTCACGCCATCTGCTCTATCATTGCTGATCACTCCTGCGACTTTATTATTCTCCGTATTCGTTCACTCATCCACATCTTTTCTTTATTCCGTTCGCATTGATTTTCTGTGGGTTCCTAGTCCTTTAGGAATCGAATCTTCGCTGATTCTTTGTCTTGTTTTTTAAAAAACAACATCCTCTACTACCGCGTAAACGTTTCTTCCATTTCAGGTCGCGGTCGGATATTTATGTTTCTTCTTTTTCTAACAAAGGCTCCTTTTATCTTATTCCACCTACTCTATTTCACAATTTAGGATTGCACTGGTTTCCTTTACTTCGTTGTCTTATATTGTCAATTCGCTTCCGTTTTAACTATATTCTGTTGTCTTCTCGTTTTAGCTTTTTATTAGCTACCTTTCCGTATTGTCTTCTCCGTATGACGCAGTTTTTTAATCTTCTTAAATCAAATCAGTTGACGAAATTATGTATATGGGAAACGATCTGCAGATATACTAGCGACTTTACCTACCGCATCAACTCAACCATTAAGGATACTACAGTGACTAGGCAACCAGCAAAGCTTGATAGCTCTATACCGCGCTGTGTGATACTCAAGCATTTACTCCTAATTTCGATTTATAATGAAAATGGAAATATAACACATTTCCAAATTAAAGTAGAGAACATTTGAAATATATTCGCAGGCCTTTTCAATCCTTAAGAGCTCTACCGCAAACATCGAGGCCTCAAACCTCTGTGCAAAAATAGTAGGGACGATGAACGCAGAACCTACATACATCTCTCTATTGGATCGCGGAAATTTGGCATGTCAGTTAAGAACGCTGCAGATGGTAAGGATATATGGAATTCGTACGGTGTTTAAAAAATGGAACAGTTAATATCACTTCAGTAGGTAAATTAAATTAAATTCTAGAAAGGAACATATATTTATGTCAATGCTAATTCGGTGTCGTACAGTAGGTTAAAGTACATGCTTTTGATTGCTTCTGGGTTAAGCTGGGTAATGAGCCAAAATAAAAAAAAAAAAAAAAAAACAAACAAAAACAAAAAAAACACTCATTTTATAATATGCATCTGATGATTGTGATCTTTACTCAAATCTATTCCGGACTCGCAAATCAACGTATTGATGAGTTTCACAAATAAATTAAGCAATAATGTATACATGATATGAAAAGAATATTTTTGTACGCATTACGTTGAAGTATTCTCGCACTATACCGGTATAGAGCTAAAAATTCAAAATTCATAAACTAAAAATTAAAAATTTCATTCGGATAATCCTATAACAACTTTCTAGAAGATAAAAGCACATTGTTTAATCGATTTCAAGACTCCGAAAACCACCTCATTCGTGAATTTCAATAACATTGTTGGAGCTGCTTTCGAGAATAAATAAGATACATATACATGTATGGCTTTTGTATTGTTATACATTTCGTTCATAATTAGATTTCAAAAAAACGTACATTCCTCCTTGATCTCTCCTATTCAAAATGCGAACGTGTTCTGTGTTTCCAAAAACAGTCTCTCCAGGCAAAAATGTTTCCGAAATTGTTTACCTAATACAGGACGGTATGCTTTGTCGCTAAAATCTGTTTCCGTTTGTATTTTTCGCTATTTTAACGCAAACCGATCACACGTATTCTTTGATTTTATATTATCGCTCTGTGCAGTATGGCCTAGGAAGTATGGACGGCACAAATGAGTGAAAAAATTTCTTCATTCATTTAATTTCGAATCGACGGTCGTGTCGGGACAACGGCAAGTGCGAATAGACTAAAGGATTTTCAGCGGTTATACGGCTTTATCATATCGACCGGAAACTCATTGAAGATATCGAATCGAAGTGTACACTAATTTTCCAGTTCAGCTTTAAACTCTTTCAGACATAATCATCTAAGTTCAGTGTAGTAAGAAAAATACATATCTCGTCTCTTGTGCAATTTTGGATGTGTAAAAACAGCAATTCCGAAGAACGTAATAACGGCACAACGATCAACGTCTGACGGAACACAGGGTATTTGAACGGGGCCGTGCAAAAAGTTAGGAGCAGGCCCATTTGCAGAGATTAAATTACGCATGAATAAAGAATCTGTTCTTGATCGAAATGCACGCAAACGATATTGTTATTTTGTAGAAGCGTAGATAAGCTTCAAGAAATGCCGGTTCACGTTCGCGCACAAATCCGTACGGTACAGTCGCCTGTTCTATTTATTACACGTAACGTAACGTATCGTTTGTTATTAATTCTCGGAATAGCGATTGAAATGTCCCGCGTTTCGTAATGTATTCGCCATTATTTTCGTTTTTTCCGTCGTGAGGGTTATTTTCTCGAGGATTTTTATTTATTACATTAAGTTTTCTCCTTTCTTCGACGATCCGATTTATCACACAAAAGTATAGAAACTGTTTATCCCGATAACGAAACTGATAAGAACGTCTCTAGAAGCAATGAGGGAATTTTTACAAATTAAATTCTCTTTATTACGCGCCTTTCTGATTACGAAGTCTTTTTCTAAACTGGTTAAATTTGAAATTAAATTATGCACATTGCGATATAGTTGCAGAAATAAATTATAATTTTATTTCCCCGCCTGATATAGAAAATTATCTCTAATTGGTAAATTATTTTGTATCTTTTTTTTTTTTTTGTTATTTAAATTGTTCGAGTGATATCAGTAATTTTTGCGCTAATAGCTAAGCACGCACACCATTAACTTAATTAATTATCGCTAGAGTGCTACTCTGTCGAGTTTTGAAACAGAAGCATCATTTAATCGAGCTAGTTGGAAATGGAGGGACTATAAACTAATCTGTTAACGTCTGCTAACGTAAATTCATCTTGGAGGTGGGTTTTTTTGATTTTCCCATCGCCACTTTCCGATGCCCCTGTTTTTTGATTTGAAGATAAGCCACTATCAAGTCGATTTAGGAATGATGCCGGGGTTCGGTGAAAATACGCAGTGATCAGAATGAGACAATAATTTTTTTTTTTTTTTTTTTTTGGGCTCGTCAACCAAGGACCTTTACCCAGAAACAAAAGGTAAGGAAAGAAGTCGGTTATATTTTGATTCGATCAGAAATTTTAACTAAAAAGGAACAAATAGCAGGAATAATTAGTGGGGAAGGAAAGGACAGGATATAGGATGCACAATAAGGGGTAGGAAGTCCAAGCTTAAGCAAATAAGAATATAAGGCAGAACGCTCCACCGAGAGGGATGAACACTGGAAGAACACATGATCGGCGTCGCAAATAGTTGCATCATCCGGATGGAGAGGACAGTGTGGAGAAGAAATCAAGGAGAAACGAAATCTGGAGGAAGGCAGCAAAGAATGGCCAAAGCGCATACGAACAATGGAAACAACTTCAGAACGACGAAGGGAGGGATGCAAAAGAAACCATGAATATGAAGGAAGAGTAGGCTGGACTGACAGGTAAAAGGAACAACTGTTGGAGAAAGAAGAAACATAGGTATTCGACCAAAATCGGATATGAAAGCTTTTACAAACTGATAGCAGGTTAACGGATGGAATTTAAAAAAAAAAAAAGACGAGAGGAAGCAGCAGCAGCCCGAGCCAAGGAATCAGCCGCTTTATTGCCAAATATGCCCGAGTGACCAGGTACCCACAGCAGATCAATATTGACTGAATGGAGATAGGAAAGATTGTGAATGAGTGAACGTATACGGAGGATAACAAAGTCACACGAATGATCAGGAAGGGGAGAGGATATGGCCTGAAGTGCGCTCAAAGAGTCAGAAATCATAAATAGTGGTTGTAAATGTATAAATTAACCCACGAATGCTTGTCTAAAGTCATTATGAAAGCAAACTGTCCAAACCGAATCCGAGATATGTTGGTCTCTTGTACTCGACTGCGAAGCAAACACTGGGAAATTGAATCGATTTCAAAAGAAGAAAAGAAAAAAAAGCAAAAATAAAAATAAATCAAAACACTTTCGCATAAATTAAATAATTACCTCATGTTTTAAAGTGAAACAGACAACTAACTTTGTTGTAGTCTTCTCGCCACAAACAGGTTAATTAACATCCTCGGCGAAATTAACTGAGACATAATTATCGCAAGTTTTCTGTAAGAGCTACTCGTGTGTGACCCGTTCGTAATAATAATTTGTACAGTGTTGCGGCGAATTTGCGCACCAATCACAGAGCATCAACAGCTCACGGAGCCACCTGTGGGAGTCCACATTTAGAACCTAGCCGTACTATTAATTTCCCAACGTTCATTCTTAATTTTAACTCTGTCTTTTAAATCTTCAGATGAGATAAACGGCTAGTCAGCGTCATTACACGCCGACTCTCTCGCCGCGCAATCGGCTGTGTCATTTAGAATATGTCCGGCATGATTGGGCACGCAGAAAAATTGGACTTTCACACTCAACTATTTCAGTATCCCTAATCTTCCATAGCGTTGGGGGTGGCTTCTATGCAATTTTGAAGAGCTAACAATAAACCGAGGCTATTACTACAAACTAACATACGTAGATTTGCCCAAACACCATCAAGGACATTTAGTAGAGTATAAATTTAAAATAATAAAAGTTTCGGATGTAAAATTGACAGTATCCAGTAAAACACTCGGGGGCTAATAACTACGTAAGGGCGATGTTGACTTTTACAAAAACGACGACGGAGGCCTGAAAAGGGGGCTATTTCAACAGAATAATTACGGATTTTTAAGAAAACGTTTAAAATACGGCGAATGCACAACAAAGTTGGCAACGGGAAAAAACAAACGATACATTTTGTAAATAAACAATAAAAAACGGAATTGCTAACAGTTAACGGACGGACTAATAATAACTCAGGTAAAAAGGACTCGATCGCGAATGATTAACAAGCGGCTATTTTTCTTTCTTTCTTTTTTTTTTTTTTTTGTTTTTTTAAATAAAAATCACCGGTCAGATCTAAAATAGACTGAAAAATAACGTGTCTTTTGCAAGAAAATAATACTAAAAGCAAAATCGTTAAGCGAATACGTCATTTAAAAAATATTACAAATTAAAATAAATATCGTTGAACATTGTGCAAATCTACTATTAACAATATATTCCTGAGTCTTATCTATTACGGCAGTGATAGATACCGACCACACTTGTTGCACCGGCAGTATGTAGTAGTAATAATAATATTAACGATAATCTATAGCAATAAATGCCTCCGGTGGGAGACTAAAACGCTGAATAGTCACTCCATCCGTGATAAAAGCCGCGCCTACCAGGCTGTTATTTAACCCTGACTTAGATCCATTTATGAAAATTTTGATACAATTTGGAAATTTTTCATCGATTGATTTAATGAAGTAATTGTTTACCACGCTGGGGGGAAAGAATTATGTTTATATGGGGGACGAATAGCGTTGTATTTTTATTTATTTATTTTTTTTATTTTTAAATAATAAAGTTGTGGGTCTCACAAGGCAATTTTGCCCGTTTCGTGAGTTCCCGTCACCCTCATTATCGTTTATTTGACATAAATTTACAATTTACTAATAACATTTCAATACATCTAAAATAATATTTCTTATAACTATAGTAATTTAATTAATTTACTACAGTAACTTCTTATGACTACACACTTAGCACCTATACATCACCAACCAGTCAGAGCTTTTCCGGTACATTATTGAAAATCATCTACATGCCCCTGTTGTAGTTCCTGTGCTGAGCAAAGAGAAATTTAGAAACCTAATTTACGAAATAAAGACGAGTCACCGATATGGTAGTACAAATAGAAGAAACCTCGATAGTTTCTTAATCTGCACACCAATCTGTCAGCCATTTTTTTACGTCTTCCTTCCACGCACCTAATCTTTTCTCCTTTAATATATTACTTGGAATTTCCCGTAGTAATTTAATTAGTACTGTCTGCTGTGTATTATCAATCGTTAAATTGGTCTCCCTTGGTTGAATAAAGTATTTTTTATTTCGATCTCTCGTAACTCTAATTTTAGGTCTTGATGGTATTCTGATATTATTGGTTTTCAGCTCCAATAATCTATAATAATAATAATAATACATTTTTGGCGACATCACATTGTTTACCTTCCACCATGATGATGTTGAAGTATTATGCCCCTCATGAGGAAGCGGTAATTTTAAACATCTTTTCTGCAATTTCGCTATCTTGTTAAGTTGCGATTTCTTCGCTTCTCCCCATATTTGAATACCGTATAATATCCTAGACATTATCATTGCGTTAAAAAAAATTTTTAGTGTTTCATATGGAAGTACTTGTTTCATCTTATATAATGCTGGAATGGTCTGTCTGATTTTTACACTTAAATTTTGTATATGTTTTTTCCAATTCATATTGCTATCTATAAAAACCCCTAAATATTTAAAATACTGCACCTTTTCTAATGGTTTACTTGCGCAAACTGGACTGTTGTTCCTAAAATATAAATCATGGACACATTCGCTACTGTGGATGATAATCCGCGGTTCATGAGTAACATGTTTGGATATGTTTCGAATATGCAATATCTTTGATTTATTTATGTTCACTGCTAACCTCCTGTCATGCGCCCATTTACTAAGATTATCAACGTCCTCCTGAAGTAGCTTCTCCGCTATTTGTATATTATTGTGTTCTATCAATAGCGCAATGTCATCCGCAAACACAAACACCTTTGCATTTCTAATATACATATTTGTGAAGCGAGTCAGTATATATCAAGAAAAGAATGGGAGCCAGTATGGTTTCTTGTCCGACACCATATTGTAACATCCTATCCCTACTTTCATTTTTTGCAATTTTTACACAATTCTTTCTATTTTTAATATAGTTTGTAAACCATTGGAGCTGTCTGTTAGTAATACCAATCTTTTCTAAATCCTTTATTAATAAATCATGATCTACTAAGTCAAACGCCTTGGATAGGTCAATGAAAGTAATTATAAATTGATTCCCTATCGATAGTCCCATATTTATTTCATTTCCCAATTTACTTAATAGCGTTAAGGTGGATTTTTTTCCTCTAAATCCGTGTTGATTTTCGTAAAGGAGATTATTCGATTCTTATCTTTAATGGTAGGAGATTTGTTTTATACGGTTTGGAAAACATTGTAGAGGGATCTGCCGGTAATACCTTAGAATCACTTGATTACAAATTCAAATTATAACGGGGGATATCGAGAGAAGAAAGAGGTATTTATTTCAGCAATGTAAAGTGAAGTATACTTATATAAAAAAAAATAAATAAATTTATAAGAGAATTACACACAACTACATTGTAAAAAATCGATTTAAAAATGAATACGTCTGTACTCGCATTAGTAAACTTTTCTACATTATCGAGCCGGCTAATTAAAAAAAAACCGTTGGTTCGCTGTACTTCTGTACCGCTTCTTGTCGCAATCGACCGGGATTTTCGCCGAGCGTATTTATAAACTAGGCGCCTAGTGGTAGCGCAGTTACAGTTTCGCATCGAAAAATCGGCACTGCTGGTCATTCTGCCGAAGTAGAGAAAACTCGTTACAGTTAAATGCTCGATCTGATTGGCTGTTTACGCTGTTGTTGTATGTGCGTGCTTCTAAAAGCGTTCTTGGTGACATTCACAGAGCCCGACCAATACAATTCGAGCAAAAAATCAGAATTCAGCCATCACTCGAAATCGATAGACCGATCGGCGTCTTCTTAATCATTTTACTTGGCGAAATAGCGGCTTTTTAAATTTCGATAGCGGCAAGCTAAAGAGTGTCTTTTTAGCTAGATTAATGTCTGCTGTCGAGAAAGTGCTGGCAGATTCGGCCGCATGATTGGAATATTGCAGGAGGATTCGCCACTGCTGGAAAGCTGCGAACGGTTTATTTGCGAAATCTGCGGGTTATTTTTGAAAAGCGTGAAAAAAAATTTAATTCGTTGCGAAAAAAGTTGATTTTGGTAAATTTAGGTGTGTATAGGTGTGCTCCCCTTAACGTAAATATTCACCTTCAGCGACTGGAGTTGTAATGGGCATTGAAGTGTCTTCACGCTGAAACATTGGCTGCGCTAGACGGCGCTGGTGTTCTTCTATATTCCTGAATGGCCGGTTAATGGAATCCGATAAAATTCCGTAATAAGCTGAAAATGTTATAAT
Organism: Icerya purchasi; assembly: GCA_039619475.1. Lineage (NCBI taxonomy): Eukaryota > Metazoa > Arthropoda > Insecta > Hemiptera > Monophlebidae > Icerya > Icerya purchasi. Next base: position 273,901,778 of record CM077116.1, read on the forward strand.
GGAAATTAATCAGTTAGTGTTAGGGTTGTTGTTTTTTGGTGTTGGTGAAAGGAGATTATAAAATGCAATAGAAGCAAATAGGTGGTGGCGGGTGGAAGAATGATTTTCTGCACAGTCCATTAAATCAGTCGAGTATGGGGGTGGATAAAAAGAGGAGCCCTCCTCAGACGATTCATTATCGTTTTCGCTTCATTAATTTCGGCCAACTTCTACAGAGAGCGCCCATCAGCGATATCAGCTATTTCTTATTTTCCGTTCTTGTTTAAATGATATTCATTCGTTAAATATGTGTGCGGAATTGCGAGATTCTACGTCGGCTTCGCAGACATATACACACAGCGGCCAACGCGACCGCTCTTAATAATATTTTAATTTACTTTTTGCTGAACGAATAACGGAAACATTTTATTACGAAAGTTCGATGACTACGATAATTTCCTGAAAAGGCGAGGCTTAAAAACTTTCCTTTTTAAAGGATCATTCGTTCTACTGTAATAGGCGCCGAAAACTTTTTAATTCTATCTGTTTATTTTGTATTAACGAGTTATTCGACACCGACGTTAATTCTATTATTATTTAAATTCCACTCCTCCTATTATTATCACTATACTCAATTTTTTTCCCCTTTTGTTTTGCTATATTTTCCTAATGCAGAGACATCTTCCCCCTATTGACTGTGTTAATCTTGCCAAAGAATTTCAGCTTGCTGGTAGGAATCTGAGAAGTCGCTTATCCGAGCATGTGAACAGGAAAAATACTTAATACGTAAGACATAAGTAATAGTTGAATTCCTATTTGATCATCTTTTAGTCTTTCCTGTTTTGTTCACCAGACGCTGTGTGAGTACTTCTCCAATATTAGAAAGTCAACGAGAGCGCACTGCCAGCGTACATACACTGCAATCAGACAGAAGTGTTTAACAAATAACAGGGGTACTTCTCTACTTTGACTGAGGGACCATCGGTGCGTTGTAACACATTTTTCGCTGCGAAACTGTGACTACGTTACCGCTATTTTATCACAGCGAAATTCACACGCTCAATTTATAAATATGCTCGGCGGAAATCCCCGTTGATGGTGATCAAAAACGGTACGGATTTACGGAAGCGAAAACCAGAGGTTATTTTAAGTGTCGATGAAAGTTTACTAATGTAAGTATAAAAAAGTTTACTAATGTAAGTATAAAAAAGTTTACTAATGTAAGTATAAAAAAGTTCTCTAATGTAAGTATAAAAAAGTTCACTAATGTAAGTATAAAAAAGTTTACTAATGTAAGTATAAATCGTATTCATCTTTAAATAGATTTCTTAATGTGATACTAATTCTCCTCTAAATAATAAAGTACATATATTTCTGTTCTTTCTTATTATAAGACAAAGGCGCTATATATATATATATATATATATATATATTTAACTTTATATAATTCTTAAATTAGAGTTATTTACTAATCATCTTTATTTATTTATTTATTTTCTAATTAATTTTGCATTATTCCTTTTTGTTGTCAGTCGCTGGAGACAATTAGTAATTAGTAGATTAAAATAGAGGTCAGGATGAGCAGAGTTATTGCGCAGACGACTGCGAAGAAGAAGAAGAAGAAGAGTTGTTCCGGTAAATTATTCCAAAATTTATACATAAATATTTTTACAAAAATTTTATTTTTTTTTTTTAAGATTTAAAAGAAAGTGGCTATTTAATATTGTTTTTTTTTTTTTTTGTTTTGTCAGCGCGTATAGTTGTATAACGAGTTAATTCTGTTTCAACGTTCTTCCGTCTTGTAGCGAAGAAATAATCAGAATTCGCCACTATATTTGTATATATTACATTCATATAGATAAATTTTCTTTTAAAGCTGTATTATTTAATATGAATTATTTTTAACAACTTCTCCTATATTTAGCGGAAACGTATTTATATTGGTCCGAAGTGGTCGATTTGTTTTCATTTCATCATTAAAGATGCGTAGTAATATCGGCAGGTAACAACAAAGGGGAGACCAATGAAAATCGAGTATCTAGAGAAACATATGTTTTACAGACTTTACATAAGAAAAATGAAGTGTTTCATGCAGAGAGTTATTGAGAATAACTCGGTTCATCGAATAATAGCGCCTAAATGTGGAGATCGTTGAACGTAATAACTGCCGATCGTCTGGAAAATTATAAATGTAGGCAGTGTTTCGGAAAATTTTACGAGTTACTCTCATTGAAAAAATTTCAAGATCGTTAAGCGAACGATATAAATATCGTCGAGGAATAAACGCGCGCGGATACATAGGCTGGACAACGGATGAATAAATTTTCTTCAGATTATTAATTACGAGTTTTGTTTGAAACCGGTCCGTCGTCGCCAGCAGACTAATGCGACTACTTTCACTCGACTTGACGTACGTTTTTTCTGTTTTTTTTTTTTTTTTTTTCTAGAACAGATTCCAGTAGCACAATGTTTCTCTGGAAAATAGTATAATGATGTTATCCGGTAAACGCGTGCGTTTGTGTTTATACATTTTGGAAATTATAAATTATTGTTTTCTAAGTATGGGTGTAGTTCTGAAATATTAGACGATGGCCCGAGTAAAGGTAGGCGTACGAGGAGATGGCGGACAATGTGGCCTAATGTGGGTGCGCATTTAGAACATAATTTTCTTCTCCTAATTTTAAATTAATTGCCTTCTAGAACAACTCACTGCCATTTGTCCGTATTGTACGTATTTCATGTTGCCGAATTAGACATCAACTCTGGCTACGCTCAAGAACGCTCGCAGCATGACGCTCTCTATGCTGCATCCCTTCACCAGATGATGATACACATCTTCGCTCGGCTACACTTCGCTCCCTGTCATCTCCACTCGCGATTCTGAATCGACCGCTCTTCTTTATTATCTCTTTATTATCATTATACATACCGGAATTGTACGGCCTCCGTCTTCTTTTACCTGGCCGCCCGACTGAATTTTTATTAACATATCTCTGTCGCGTAGCGACCGAACAACCGTCATCGAGACTACCTTCTCCCCAGCTGAGTTGTAAATTAATTTCACCATGTCGGAAAATCGATTTTGCTAAATGGCTACAATTTCCAGACGTCAACCGGCCGACAAATTACGACTTACTTTTTCATCGGTTAATTTAGACGTTAACAAATTATCGGTTTTTACGCGCCACATATTCTAGCCGAACTGTGTTGTTCCTCGTTTCCATTCCCTTCCGCCGCCAAACGAACTAAATCGAGTAGCCTTTAATTCGTTAGCGGAATCCGAAACGAAGTAGAATGGAAAAAGCAACAACGTTTAAATTACCTCAGTTGCGGGAAATTTAACGATGAGACCTTTTGAATAGCTACGTTAACGTTGTTTTGACGTCGCGACCTAGACAATTTCAATGAAGTCGACACTTCGGATAGGGTAAAAGGGATTTTTTTTTCATTTTTGAAATCTGACGCTCCATCTTTAATGTTTTTGCTATTAATACGATCTTGCATTACGATGAAGTTCGGTGTTTAACTCGGTTCAGCAGCGCGAATAACTGCAAATCATATCGAAGAAAGCATAGCACTGAATAAGGCAACGAAAGTACTACCAGTCCTCACAACGAAAGTACCTCCCTTTACTTTGTGCATTCCTGGTCATTCAATCAGGTGGCGCGGAAATCCGTTCTTCTACTTCTCCAACTAGTAGATTTTTCGGTTCAGTTCATCATACCGCTGTCCTTTCCGTAAATGACTCATTCCAGACTATGGCTTAACTCCTATTCTTCTTCATTTTCTAATTCTGGCTCCTTTTACCTCTCTATTCACAGTCATATCTATTCCATTTCGCGGTTTACCTCCCCTCTCTTAAAAACTCCGCAATCTCGGCTATTTGTCGCTTTCGCTTTAATCATAGTTCCTTTCTGCATCAGTTTTTTTTTTCGATTTTCATCTACTTCTGTTCCATTTTTTGTCCTTTCCATCCTCCTTCCATATATATTCCTTGTAACTCTGATATCTTACTTGAATGTTTGATCTTTTTCCGCTAAACAATTGTCCTTCTACTACTCTTCTCTACTAAAATTTAATATCCCTACTCCCCGTATCAGTGCTTCTTATATTCTCTTCTTATTTCCTTCTACTTCCGTTATTGCCTCCATCGAATTATTTTTATTCGCTGTATCTTTAAATGTTTAAAAATAGTATCTTTAATTTCTCCTTCTTCCCATTTCTTGGACTAATGTCCTTGTTGTTCGTAATAAAAATAATAAAAAAAAAAAGGGAAAGAAGTAAAATCTCTCTAACTCTACAAGTGCTGCAAGTTAACTTGTGCTTTGTTCTTTAACGATCGTCACCTTTTTTTGAAGGGGATGTGGGTTCAATTAAAAGAAAAAAAAAAAAAAAACTTCGAATGTGAGTTTTCTCGAAATTTTTGCCGCTTCAAATTTAAATTTGCGCGCGGGCATTCGAAAATATAAAAACGTTGCTGAAAGAAATAGTTCTATGATCTTTCACGTTAGAAATACATAACACGCAATTTTAGCTAAAAGATTTTTATAAATCTTTTTTTCAACTCTTTTGAAAATAATTACTTTTTTGCAGTTTTTTGTCGGTTTGAAGGGGGTATTTTTGGGATAAATAATTCAAAAAAATAATGTACAATCTGATCTTTACGAAATTTTAAATAGCTGGACTTCTCGGTTTTTTCGTGTTTGGCCCTGCAAATATGGCATCCGACAACAAAAAAATAAAAAAGAACTTTTCTTAGATGCTCTATTTCCTTCAGAATGTGTTATGAATTTAATATTTGCACTGACCTTTCTCACAATTTCACGAGTGTAGTTGCGTTCGCACGTATGTTTTCTTTATATTAGTTATTAAAAGTATTTAAAATACCGTGAAATGTACGTAAAATATGCTCAAAACGTTCAATATTTAAAAAAAAATGTAATTCAGATGAATTTCGAATCTAAAATCCTTAAAAATAAGTTAGCTACGAGGAAAAGGAAAAGCGCATTGCATGCGAAATCTGAATCCTAGATACGATTGTTGTATAGCCCTCTACGTGAACTGTCCTAACTGCGAAGCTGGTTGGAAAAGCTCGCAAAAATATTATTTACTTCAAAGGTTTCTAAGTATCTCTGAAACTTACTCTAGGTGCTCTTTCGGATAAACTGTGTTCGTCTTTACTAATATTTCTTTTCTTCCATCTCTTTAGTTGATGATTTAAGACCACATGCGCTACTTTAACCTGTTTTTTTTTTCTTTTTTTTTAGCTAAAGATTTCCAACCATTTCCATTTACTCTTTAGATGTTATTTATGTTTTTCTAATAAGAAATTATCGGAGGAAAAAAAATAAAAAAAACTGTCCAAATGTAATTCGTATTTACCATAATCCTTAAAGCAAGCACTTCTTAATGGTATCTCAGCTATCCAGGATTATTCCTTTGCAACCTGCCAGTCAGGTGCCTGTAATTAACGGTGAGTGAATTCAGCAGTAATTTCTTCACAGAACCGGTAGCAGAGGCATACCGCAGCTATTTATCATATCTTTCTCGTCATTCTATTTTTTCTAATCGCAAATGAAAACGTAATTATCAGAGGAGACTTCGAGTATCTAGTTACAAGTTTTTTTTTGTTTTTTTTTTTTCTTTTAATGAGTTTATCAGCGAGGACACTAGCCCAAGAAATGGAAAGGAGGAGAAAATAGATTTATATATTCTTATGCGCTTAAGGGCAGAGGATAAAAATAATTCAAGGTCAGGAATAACTGAAGCAGGGGAAATGAGAGAATACAAGCAGCACTAGAACGAGTGGGGTATCAAGTTGTGATTGCTCAGCAGAGATAGCCATACATTTTTAAATAAAATGTAATCAGCAATGGATGAAAGAGACCGAATATAGATGAAAACCGAAAAAGTGATGCAAGAAGAAGACTATTGTTAAAGCGAAGGTGACAAATAGCAAAATGATTGCGTAGCCTTTATGAGAGAACAAGCATCAAGAAAACTATGAGCGAAGAGGAAAATATGGCTGAATAGAGAGGTAAGAAGAGGCAAAATTAGAAAATGAAGAAGAATAAGAGTTGAGCTATAATTTGGAATGAGCGGCTGAGGAATGAAGGACAATATTATGTGTTGAAAATGCGCCCGAAAAATCGCCTAAAAATTCGCCCATAGAAATAGAAGAACGGGCTAAGGAATCAACCATCTTATTGCCTTCAATACCCAAATGACCAAGAATTCGCAAAAGATCGATTTCGGACGAGTGGGGGAGGAAAAGATCATGAATGAGGGAGCGTACGAGAATTAGTATGTAATCGGGAGAGGAAGCAGGAAGAGGGGATGAGATAGCTTGCAGAACACTTTTAGAATTTGAAATTGCGAACACTTTATGGAAAACTATAGTAATGAGGGAAGAAAGAGAACAGCGCGTGGAATGGCAATAGATTCCGCATAGAAAATCGAATAAAAGGAGGGAAACTTAGAAGATTCAGAATGATTCAAAGCAGGACAAAAAAAGGCAGAGCCACAAGTGAAGCCCACTATTTCCGAGAAATAAGCTCCAGCAGCATTCCCGAATAGTCTGCGGACGAGATTTATTTCGACCCGAAGTAGAATTTCTCCGGTCACTTTTTGTTTTACCAATTTTGCTTCGGAATTGTCCGAAAATGAAAGAGGCATCTCGTATGCTAGGCGACGTCCTTTTAAACACTTCACTTTCCGTCAGCACAGTCTTGTCCTTTTTTCACAATACTTACATACTCCAGGTTTCATATGCTGCCGGCAGATTCTCTATAGTGCGACACGTACAGATTCAAGCGCCACAAGAAAATGCGATTTACGTGAAAGACACATTTGTAAAAGTCATTCAGAAAATGCATTTTAGTGTATAAACTGTTTCACTGCGAGTCATGAATAATCCATTCATTTTTTCTCTTTTTATGTTATATTTATTTTTATGATTTACTTTTCTATAATATTAACGTAAAATGTTGTGTTTTCACGTCAAACTGTATAAGAATATGCTTTAGTCTGGAAAAAATATATCGAAAAGCTTCATAAGGATGATCCACTATGTCGTTCAGTTTTAGAATCAGAAGATCAAATTAGTGAAAATGGGATAGACCCAGACATTTTAAGAGAGGAATTCGATAAAGCTTTAAAAGAATTACAACCAAGAAATGCGCCTGGAATAAATTAGCTATCAGACGAAATTATACAGAACCGGGGGAGTAAAGCGAAAGACGTAGTGTTTATGTTTATAAAGGAAATATATAATACAACCGGAAATATCTCTGTAGACTTCATGAATACTGTCATGATGGCAAAAAAAATACAATACCGAAACATGCGAAGGACGCCGAATCCCAAATATGCTACCACATACGCTAAAAATCCTAACTAGAACTACAGAAAATAGAAAACAAGTTACCTGACGATCAATTAGGATTATTACGCTTGATTATCGAAAAAACTATGGAGATGAACAAAAGTGTATGCGTAGCAT